>CANSNZ010000988.1:1850000-2450000 GCA_947646795.1 Beta lomatogona
ATTTTTATTAATAAATAATAACTACTAAATAAATGAAATTTTCCATTAAATCAATGGTGAAATCAAGGGGCTTTTGGATAGGGATGACCTTTCATATGATCGAACGAGTTAGGGTTTTGCTTGGACAAGCAAACTTAGCATAATATGAGCTACCTTTGCGTTTCCAGTTCGCAAGCAATGCAAGCATGCGTTTCATGTGAAAAGACTTTTGCCCAAGCGAGCACTACCCTACTAGTGTTTACTAGCACTAGTGGAATAAAAACTTATATGCTCCGGCTTGTTAGGCCCCAAATGCTTCGTATTTGACCCGCATTAGATGTCACATCAGCGTCTCAGACATACAAATTAAATGCTCCGGTTGGCATGTTCGAGTGAGCATTAGGTGTGATGGTGCTCACCTAGGAACGCAAACCTCCTTGTTTTCGAATGCCCAAATAAAAGCTTATATTTTGCTCTTGGTATAAATAGTTGAGTTTTTTCCGGGGATATACCAGATTACCAGGGTAATAGGACATTTTGTAGGGATATACCTCACTAATTTTTTTTTTGTAAGGATACAGCAACCTAAATTTAAGTTTTCTTAAAATGTACCAAAAACACTATTTCCGGCAATTTTCGGCCTTTGACTTGGTAGGAACTCGCGAGTGAGCCACAAATGTTGTGTTTTACCCCCTCAACCACGCGCATTCTATTGAAATGTTTTTTTTAACAATTTTTTTTAAGAATTCCCTCCCTTAATAACCAACCCCCTCCTTAAACCTTGAAAATAAACGCTCTTCAATTCAGCAAGAAAGGGCAGCACAAAATCATCAATTGCAAGGTATGAAGTCTTATTTTAGCTTTAATCTCAATTCAATTTACTTCTTGTGTTCTTCAATTGTACTATGTGGTTTGAATTTGTGCTATAGGGTATAAATTAGGGTTAAGTTATCAAGTTAAAGGCCAGAAATTTGACTTTCTCGCCGGAAATAGTGTTTTTTGGTACCTTTTAACAAAACTTAAATTTAGGTTGGTATATCCCCTCAAAAAAAAATTAGTGAAATATATCCCCACAAAATGCCCTATTACCCTGGTATATCCCTGCAAAAAACTCTAAATAGTTTTAGGCATTTATTGCGAGAACTTAAAAGGTGGTTTGAGGCATAGCAAAAGTTAGGGTTTGAGAAGATTTTTTCCAGGAGATCAGAAAATCCTTATTCTTGTGAGGGAGAATTAGTAAGAGGACATGAGATTCTCTCTCATAATCACTAATTTATAATCAATATACATTTTTTCCTTGTTTGGGTTGATAGTCGAACAATAAGGCACGCCTGCAGTTTGGGTGAATTTAATGGTTTGCAATTAAAATTCTTATAAGATTTTCCCACCTCCCAAATTTATGCCTTCGTCTCTGATATCTAAATTGTACTTGCTTATTCATCCCCAATTTATTCTACTTATCACCATTTGCTCTAACAAAAGTTTCTCACCTAGAATGTTGTAGCATTTTTTGATCTATGAATGCTCCTTCCAAAAAAATGTATTACTTTAGTATCTCACACATAAACTAAGAAGTCCAATGATATGATTCAAGTATCTTCACTAGATAGAGGTATCTGATGTTTGTAATAGTGCTTGACGCTTAAACAAGCCTAAGGTGAGTATTTTTTCGTATGCATTCAAAACATGAAAAACACTTATTTTGTACACAAGAAAATTCTTATGTGAAACCCATTTTAGAGTACAGGGAATATCAATCACTATTACTACATTCAAACCTCTTTCTGTGCTTGTTTGCTTATTAGTTGCTAAAAGTTTTTTTTAATAATTCGATGTTGGCAGAAATTATGATTGTTTATGAACCAAATCAAAGTCATTTTCTTTCACAAATGTCACCAACAAATCTAAACAAATGCATATTTTAAGTTAGTATAGATCTACAACTTTAACCAAATTAGTCACCCAAACTAAACCTGCATTTTCCTCAAGCCAAAGCAAATGATGCATGCGCAATACAAAGTTGAAAGAGAGAGAGAAACAGAAATATATAAACTTTTATATCATCTATTTCACTTGATCATCTCCATTTCAATGCATTTATCATGAAAATTTAGCTTAGAAAAGTCTCATGCTTTTCTCATTTCCTTCCCCAAACTCACACAAGAGCCTTTTACTCTATTCATCCCTAATCAATTTCTCCCCAAACAGAAAAAAGAATGCAACTGTTTGAAGCATAAACTTCCACCCAAGCTTCATTATCTTATTATAAGTCAACAATACAATTTAATTTCAGGCTGAGAAAAAAAGAGTTAAGATGGTAAAAACTTCTTGTTGTAGTAAACTAAATGTGAGGAAGGGAGCTTGGGTGGAAGAGAAGGATGCTACAAATATCGCGTACTTATCAAAACAAGGGGGTGCAAATTGGAGTTCTGTTCCAAGAAAAACAGGTAGTTAATCTAAGCAATGCTATGATCACACTGTTGTAGTTTAAAGTTAAATGAAGAAAACATATGTTATGTCATTATGTTTTAGAAATCATTTAATACTGTATGAAAAGTTTGTTTTGTAAACATATTTTAGGTACAAAAAGATGTGGGAAGAATTGCAGATTAAGATGGAATAATTATATGAGGCCTGATTTAAGTCATGAAGGTTTTACTCAACAGGAAGAGGAGCTTATTATCAAGCTTCATGCAGCTGTTGGTAGCAGGTCATTTTTCTTCCTTCTTTTTGTTTCAAGTGTTGAAAAACTACCTTGTAATTCAAGGATACTAGACTCCGACTAATCCGGATTTGGGCCGAGGCAGGGCTACTTTTTTGGGGTGGGGGGGGACAACTTTCCCTACATGTCGTTGCATATTCAGGTGTTGAACCCGAACCTCTACTTAAGCTGAAACAACCCCTTTACAAGCTGATCCGCGCATTTGTTGGCCACTTCCCTAGATTTGGCTCCTGATTTGGTAGTTGATCTATCAAAAATACAATGCTCTACTAGCTTAATTTCCTCTGCTACGAAATAATTTGATTTGCAATGAAGATTGGATTAGCATCACTAAAGCGCGCATAATTTTCTTAAAGCCTTAAACAACTTTGCTGATTACATACATTGAAATCATCTTCATTTCTTCCCGGCTTTCTTTTTTCCATGAAGGTTTATTATGTCTCATGTATATGCATCTTTGATTTAGGTGGGGTTTAATAGCACATCAACTACCAGGAAGAACAGAAAATGACATAAAGATCCACTGGAATACCAAGCTAAGGAAGAAGCTCACTGAAATGGGGATTGATCCCATTACTCATAAACCTTTCTCCCAAATCCTTGCGGATTATGGTAACATTGGTGGTGTCTCTAGGTCGTCCGACACCCCGAAATATATAGGGACTATAAGAAGAGACTTGAAGAAAGTTACCACCACATTTTCCCTTCCAAAACCGGAATCTTCCTCTTCGCCTTCAAACACTTTCCTCTCAGACTCACAAGTATCCCAAAATATGTCATCTATGCAAAACAACTATGCTAACTGTAGTAATAATAGTCACTCATTAGACCTTTTATCTCAACTACAAGCCATAAGCCTTGTTACTGAAGGACCAATTTCTGATACTACTTTACCACCCAATAATAGCAACTATGATTTCTTCAGCCTACCTTCGCCTAAATCGTCATCAAATTCGTCAACATCAGCTTGTTCATCAATCACTGATTATGCAGGGCAGGGAACTAAGGGTTCAGAGTGTTTTAGTTGGCACGAATTTCTCCTAGAGGACGCATTCAAACCAGCTCAAAATCAGGTACAAGAGCAAGAAACCAAGATAAATGATATTGGCTCGGGTTTTTCTCCTATGAAATCGTATAATCGTAATGCAAACCAAGTTGCTTCTCTGCCATTATCAGCATCTTCGGATGCTTCGTCGTTTTTAGAGGCTATGCTGGATCAAGAAAACGACATGTTCTTGAGCTTTCCAGGGCTTATGGAGGAACCTTTATACTAGTTATCGATTTTTATATATTCCTAGAATAAGAATCCTGGAAATAACATAAATTATTATTCATTAATGTCTTAATTGGTGACTATTATACAGGCCTTTTAATATATCTGTTGAACTGAAATCAATCAAGCAGTATGTGTCAATCTGTTTGATTTTTTTTTATAGAAGTCCAATGCTTCTCTTGGGTTGTTTTCTGCTACCATAGGGTCAGCATCCTGTGCTACAGAACATTCAGAACGAATGCATAATCGTTCGTTAGGATCGATTAAGAGTTTATGATGTTAAATATGGGCCTAGGTCGCACCCATCATAAGGAGAGAGAGTCCACTTCACAAGACAAATGAGGTTCCACCTTAAAACCATATGACAATAAGGGGAGTAGCCCATTTGCATTATAAAGTGCACTCATCTCTCTTCTTTAATCAATGTGAGACACTCACATGTGGGTGTGCGCTATACATAATAGCTTCAACACTCCCCCTCACATGTGAGGTCCCTTTTTTCAATTGGCCCAGAGTATAATAACGGACCAGGATGTTAGCGGTAGATCTGGCTCTGATACCAATAAACATAATCAATGATTCAAAAGGAGTAATGCACTCTATAACTACCAAAGATCTCTCCTGAGTACCTATGGCTACTCTAAACAAGCAATCAAACCTATTCCCATGGAATCATGCAAGAAAGAGACATTAAGCATGACATCACAAATAAATTCCTAGTGATCCTATCTACTTATTCCCATAGAGATATTCATACTCTTGATTAAATCAACAAATCCATCTAGATTCAATTCCCATTGAAAACAAGACATAAGGAATCAATTCAAAATCACCTATCCCTAGTATGATAATGAAAATAAGCACAATTCAATCAAACAAGAACAATTAATCACATCAAATTGGAATTATGGGAGGGATTCATGCATTAATTATTGCTAGGGTTCAACTTAACCTTAGATTATAAAACTACTCACTCATAATTGAAATAACAAAGCAATTGATAAATAGATTGAAAGACATAATGATAATAAGGAAAAGAGGAATTTAGAAAAACTTAGTCTTTACTTGAATGGATCAAACTTGTAGAATTCAAGGTTTAATAATGGAGTTTCCTCTCAAAAGCTCTCTAAAAAGTAATACTCTCTTTTCTAATAATTAAAAACTGCTCAAAAGTCTGTTTAATAAAACCTAATATCGCCTACATAAACTAGAAAAGGAAAGAATTAAAAGTCGCGAAAAATCTGACGAGTAGCAGTGTGCACGGGCAAGCAGGATCTTGCACGGGGGTGCAGCATGGTGCACGGGAAAGCATAATCTCGCTTGGGCGTGCACGCGAGACAGAAGGTTTCGTTCTCTTCATTCACAGATCTGCACGGGCAAGCGGCCATCCGCTTGGGCGTGCGCCTTGGTGCATGGGCAAGCAGAATCTTGCGTGGTCCCGCGAAGACAATATTATTCAATATCATCATTATCTCAACCCCAAAGCACTCAAACTCATCTTCTCGCATCCGGAAACCGCCAAGTAGACCATCTACGAACCATATTAGCTTCTCTTAGTCACAATCGGCCTCAAGAACCTGAAAATCACATAAAAGAGCCGAAAGTATCTCGAAATAACACAATGGTTCAAAAGAATGCTCAAATCATGTAATTAGACCTAAGATGCACTAAAAACTACATGAAAATGAGACTTAAGACCTACTTAAATGCAACTAAAAACCGACTTGTCAACTGTTATACAGGCCTTTAAATATTTGTTGAACTGAAATCAAAGAAGCAGTATCAGTATGTGTCAATCTGTTTGATTTTTTTATAGAATCTTGGTTTGTTTTCTGTAACATAGGGACATAGGGTAAGCATCAACATTCAGAAGGAATGCATAATCGTTCGTTCATCGTTAGGGTGGATTAAGAGTTTATGAGGATATAATTGCCTGTTTGTTACTAATTATGTGCAAATTATATTCTATACTAAATCACCATAAGTGAATATGCTCCTTTTCCAATATGAAAATGATTTTGGATCAACTATTGATAATGCTACGTGTTCGTACTCACTATGAGTACGTATAGTTTCGTAATAAAAGATATGGATTGAGTTCATATCAAAAAAGTGCATATCCATTTAAAGCACGTGTTTCGGGAAACATCATATAACGATATGCAACTATGCAAGTTACTTGGGACCTGCCAAGAGAAAGATGAAGATCTCTTCAAAAAGGAGGGTCTCCAACCAATTAGGCCATCCTTGATTCTTAACTGTTAAAATAATTTTGACAATGAACTTATGAAAATTTTATCTTAAGTTCAAGCACTATGAGAAGTTGTAGTTTTGGACCTTAGGCCAACTGTTTGGATTAATATGCAGCTCTGGCAAGTCTCTTTCCCTAATAGGTGGTCCAAAATTAATTGGGCCGAATGTTTTTAAACTAAATGGCTTACGCAATTACGGCCACAACAGTACTTTACTAACTACGTACTCATCAAGAAGTCCAGTTCCATAAAAACAACAACTTTTTACCCAAACCTATGACTAATAATCCAAAACAATAACGTTTAAACCCTAAAACCATAGCAAATAACAAGAAAATCATAACTATTTAGTACTTACCTAAAACCATATTTTATCTCGAAAACTTTGTGATACGCTCATGTTATACGGTGTATGTACGTTACTTTAGGTGCACTTTGCTAGGGGTTTGATTGTAATTGTTAACATTCGTGTCTTATTTAGCCCTTAGCGGAAGTTCGGAGCTTTGCGAGATAATTTGTGTTAACGTCATGTATTCCGAGCTTCCAAGGTGAAGTGCATTTGAGCCGAGCAAAGCCCAAGCACCGCATGCCTAGCAAGCTCGGCATCATCGCCCAGCTCTCGCGTGCACGTTCACCAGCCGCATCGCATGCTCGCCCAAGCAAGCTGCCCAGCCCAGCGCTCCATCATCGTGAGCCATCGCCAGCCCAGTGCTCGCCCAGCAGCCTCGCCCAAGCATCATCGCTCAGCGCCCAGCAGCACCCAGCCAAGCTCGCCCATCGCAGCAAGCACTACCGCTCGCCCATAGCACGCCCAGCATGCTCGCCCAGCGCAGGAGCTCGCACCTCGCGACAATGGTCGCACCTCGCGACCTGATGCTCGCACCTCGCGAGATTTCTCGCACGGTGCGACCTGCTTGGTTTGGCCCAGCTCTTCAGCTCGTTGCGAAGGCAGTAGCTCATCGCACGGTGCGACCTGTACCGCACCTCGCGACCCCTAGGTCGGTCTAAATGTCGGCTGACTTTTGAGCCTTAGTATAAATACTAAACTTTGTTTTTGGACTAAAAAACACACACACTTGAGGAGAGAGAATATCCAACACTCCATTCTTCTCTTCTTATCTTCTCTTTTTAGTTTTCATTTTCTAGTTTTAGTTTTTAGGGATTTCAATTATGGAATTGGCTATTGCTATGCCGATTGTAGCTTGAACCGTTCTTGAACGAGATTAATATGAAGCTTCAAGCATTATTGTGAGATCTTTCCTCTCTATTTAGTTCCTTTGATTATGGTTTAATTTCTATGCTTGCTTTCTATGATTTTTGCATGATTATGCTAGGAATATTACTAGTTTGATTGTGTAATTAATCTAATGCTAGATTTAAGAATAGAATCGGATTGTTTTATTCTTTTATCAATTGGTAGCAAACTAGGAAGTAACTTAGATGCAGATCGTCTTGGTTATTTCTTGGGGAAATTGAATCAACTGTTGAATGTTTATCGCTTGTATGACGTTAGCAGGTCTATTGGTTCTCTGTGTTTATTGCGGCTATTGGATTGAACTTAGACGCTATCGGACTAGGTTATCCTTTAGTTAGGGTTTTATAGTCACGCTGATCGTGCTATTCAACTAAGAATAAGGAGCATGCGAGATTAATTCTCAACAATAGATAATTAAGGAAATAATTAGAGTGGAGGTTCAATGATCAATAATGAATTGAAGTGGATGTTAATCGGGTTCAAGATCTTCCCATATTGATTTCTCATTTTATTTAGTTGCTAGTTAATTGTAGTTTGTTAGTAAATCTATTTGAAAACCCCCCTCGTTATTAGGTTACTCGACCGTTAGAGTTATCTAGGTACCATCTCACGCTAAATATAGAACTCGTCCCCGTTTCCCTGTGGATACGAACCTTACTTCCATTATACTAGTTTAGTGTAAAAGAGAGTAGGAGAAATTTTTATCTTTGGCCGGGTGGCGTTCACGACAAACGCGGCCCGCCACTTTGACTAATAACATGAAAACTATCACTAATAACGTGTAAATAATTACTAATAACTAAGAACCATAACTATTAACCTTATAAATATAACTATTCACTGAGAAACTAACTATTAACATCGAAACGATAACTAATTACCAGAAAACCATAACTATTTACCCAAAATCATATATCACGGTGAAAACTATAATTATTTACGTACCATAACTTATAATAATAGAAACATTAGAGTTTAGACCCATTGATAGAAGGAGATGCAAAAGAGGTTAGTTGAAAGCTTGAAACATTAGAAACACATTATTCAAATCTGATTTGTATCAATTACCCTACTTGTAGCTCCTTTTATTTCACACAAAATTAGCAACACTTGAGCTAAAAGTTTAACTAACATGGATGATTTTGGTGCTTTAGCTCAAATGAAAAGTGAAAGAAAAAGAAAAAAAAAAAAAAGAAAGAGAGGAAAGCTTTAGGTTCCAAATCTGATTACATGCAACAATAAGAAAGAGAAATGGAAGTTGGGTGGAGTAGAGGGAGATGTCAGTGCGCAGGAGAGAGAAACGGGAGGGGAAGAGGAGAGAGAAAAAAATTGAGGGAGAAATGTGATAGTCTTACGTTAAGTTTAAAGGTGTGTTTGTCCCTCATACTCAACTCCAAACATCATACTGTGCCACATAAGCTTTCTACTACTTTTTATTTTACAGACTCATTCTAGTGTTATACTTTATTCTTCATACTCTCTCCAGACTCAATCCACCTATAACATTATTTTATGCATTCTATTTCACTTTTTTTTCGTTTTCGATAACAATGTATTGTGAATTTTATTTTGTTTGCTAATTAAGTAAGATTATTATTAACCCAAAACCACATTACAACCTAGCCAACACTCTAAGGGAAAAGAACCAACTAGGTTGGACCCAACCCCAAAGAGCAGGCAAAAGAAGCTAATACAAAGATCTAAACCATGCTAGATCCCTAGAACTAACTTTTTGAGGTAGAACTGCCATAATTTTCATTCTAACAACATGTTGTAATGTCTTCATTGTGAACTGAACTGTAGGAACAGACTGATGCCAGTAGCTATGATTCCTACTACCCCAAATCATATAGAATGCAGCTGCAATGCTGCCACCAATGACATGCTTTCTGAATTTAGACTGTCTGCTATAATTCATCCATCTTAGGAACTGCAACAATGAATCTGCTGAAGTATGGATGCCAAGCCATCTCTTCAAACTGACCAAACAACTTCTACTGTAAGAACATATGAAGAAAACATGCTCATGTTCTTCTCTATCAGATACACAAAGTAAGCAAAGAGGGGAATTACAACTCCAATCACAACCAATTTGGCTGTAGTTTGTAATCTTGCTTGAATAGCAAGCCATGTGATAAATCTATGTTTTGGAATATTAAGCCTATTCCAAACAAATTTATCCCAATGTACCACTGGTTTATCCTCAGCTAGTTTATTATAGACTAACTTAACAAAGTAGCTAGTCATATAGCAGCTCAGCTCAGCTTCAGTGAAATGGTGCTTCATATACTCTTTTGTAGCACAAATCTTCTTCCAATACCAACTTGCATTGGCATTAGGAACATAATTCCACCAATTCCCATCCTTCATATACACAGAATTAATCCACTTAATCGACACATTATCTTGTTTAGAAGCCACAACCCAAACATATTTCCCCATATTTGTAATATTCCACAACACTACATTTCTGAACCCAAGCCCTCCCTGCTGCTTACTACAACACACACTATCCCAGGCAATATTACTAGGCTTATGGCTATAAGCTTGACCACTCCAAAGGAATGATCTGCAAATTTTAACAACATCTTGCAGCACACTTTTAGGCAATATGTAAATCTGAGACCAATAGCTGTGTAAGCAGATCAATACACTATTAATAAGCTGGACTCTATCTGCATAAGATAGATTTCTAGAACTCCAAACTTTAATTCTAGCAATCATTTTATCCACCAAGATTCCACACTGAGCCTTAGTAATTCTATTTGAGGAAATAGGAAGCCCCAAGTACTTAAATTGTAAAGTACTTCTAGAGAAACCTGAAGCATCAACTATTCTTTGCACCTCAATCTTAGGCATACCATAACAATAAATGGAAGATTTCTGCTTAATAGCCATTAAGCCAGAAGAATCTGAAAACAACTTGAAACCTTGCATCATGAGATAAATGGAAAGGAACTCACCTCTGCAACAAAGAATGAGGTCATCAGCAAAACACATATGTGTTAGCTTAATGTCTCTGCATCTTGGATGAAATCTGAATTGAGGAAGCTCACAAACATTCTGCAAAATTCTTGAGAGATATTTCATGCACAAGACAAAAAGGAGTGGTGACATAGGGTCACCTTATCTCAACCCTCTTTGAGACTTAAAAGATCCATGCATTGACCCATTGATCATCAAAGAAAACATAGGAGTTGTGACACATTTCATCACTAAGTTCACAAACTCCCTAGGAAAATCCAAATGATCCAACATTTCTCTAAGGAAGTTCCAATACACTGTGTCATAAGGCTTCTGTAAATCTATCTTCGTGAGGCAACTAGGCTGCACAAATTTCCTTCCATATTGTTTAACCAGATCTTGCACAACCATAATGTTATGCACAATATATCTACCATGCACAAAACCACCCTGATTTTCAAGAACCAATTCAGGAAGCACCTGTCTAAGTATCCCACAGAGAACTTTTGTGATGCACTTGTATAAGGTATTGCAACAAGAAATTAATGGGCCCGAATTCACTCACATTCTTTGGACATTTAGTCTTTGGAATGAGAGTTACAATTGTATGATTCAATTCTTTCAAAAGTCTACCATTCTACAACACATCAAGCACAGCTTCAACAACATCACTCCCAACAACATCCCAAGAATCCTTATAAAAGAATGTGCCAAAACCATCTGGCCCAGGGACCTTAGAGCCAGGAATAGAAAATAAAGCCAGCTTCACTTCTTCCTGAGTGTAAGGAGCAGTAAGAATTGCTCTATGCGGCTATGAAATTATAGGACCTGTTTGAATGATTTGTCTGAGAGCAGTCCTTCTATTCTGATGAGTGGAGCCCAGTAAGGAAGTATAAAAAGATAAGAAAGCATCAGGGACTTCCGTAGGTTTATCAATCCACCTCCCTTGTATATCATGAATGTTATAAACATGGTTATGTAATTTTCTTGCTTTAATACTTTGATGGAATAAGGCTGTGTTCTCATCACCATCCTTAATCCAATCAATTTTAGCTTTTTGCTTCAAGAAATCAACATAAATCTGATGTTTGACATGATAATTCTGAACATCATCAACTTCAGCATCTGTAATATCAACATCATCAGGATGTTGATGCATTTGCTCCTGAGCAGCACAAATCTCTGCATGAGCTTTCACCTCAGCTGCATGAACATCAGAAAAGCCTGTTGTATTGAGCTCTTTTGAAGCATTTTTTATATTCTTCAATTTCTTGACAATTCTGAACATTTTAGTCCCATGAGTATCAGCATTCCAGAGAGACTCAATGATTTCAGCAAATTGTGGAGAAGATTTCCACATTGTGAAATACTTGAATGGCTTCTTCCCAGTTGCACCCATAGGATATGTTGTAATTAATCTAGGTGAGTGATCAAACTCCCCTTATTTCATGAAGCATACCTCAATAGATTCATATAATCCTTGCTAAGCAGCTAAAACCCTGTCCAACTTAGATAAAACTCTCCTTGAACCTCTTTGTTTATTATTCCATGTATATTAAGTTCCAGGTACATTTAATATCTACCATATGACACTCATTCATACAAGCAACAATATCAGTCATCTCAGATTGTCTAACAATAGTACCAATCCTTTCATCCACAGACATGACACAGTTTAAAATCACCACACAAAATCCAAGGATCATGAGTGAAAATACTCCTTAGATCCCTCCACAACTCCTTTCTTGTACTAGGATCGTTAAAAGCATAAATGATTGTACAGTAGAAACTTGGCATACCACTATTAGGACTCACATGACAATGAAGAAATTGACTAAAAGCAGCAACAATATTAACTGTAAAGCTACCTGGATTCCAGGCTAGCACAATTTTTCCTCCACCATGATAGCTAGAGTTGGAAGTGAAACACCAGTTTGCAAATACTCTCTGAAAAAGACTACCAAGATTGGTAACCTTTACCTTATGCTCTAGGAGCCCCACCGGACCCACAACAAACTTATGGATGAAATCATGCACATCGTTTTGCTTTTTGGCTGAGTTGAGGCCCCTAACATTCCTTTTCAACACCATTTTCCATTCCAGCTTGCTGCCCAACTTTCACTGCTGCTAAAGCATGAAATGTATTTCCAGTATGAGTTGGTTTTGCTTGAGAGACTCTAACCCTGACATGCCTAAGAGCCCTCTGAAAACCTTCTTGATCCACCTCCTCAACAACTTTGGATGTAGACTTGCTTGTTACAACTAGTTCTAAGGGCTTCTTTTGAACCCAAACCTTCTTCTTGTTCATCTATCTAGAGTCCACAGTCTTATGACCAACTAATTTACAGTTTCCACATAGTTCAGGCTTCCACTCATAGGAGACCTGAGCTTCAGTCTGTTCCCCATATTCATTCAAAAAAATCAATTGCTCGGGAAAATTCTGATTCATATCAACTTCTATCAGGACTCTTGCATATTGCAATATTTATGATTTTTAGTTGCTTCATCTCTTTTCAATGGCTTGCCTTTTTCACAAGTAATAATTTTGAATAAGGCCTTCTCACCCCAATACTTGATGTTAAGCTCTATTTGAACCCAAATGGGCAATGTTCTAAGTTCTTCTTTCTCCATATCCATCGCAGGATTCCATGATTTCATTATCAGAAGTTTATTATCAAAGAAATAATGGCCAGTCAAGACCTTATCCGTAGACTCCATCGCCATAAATCTAACCATATAAATCCCTTTCTTCACCAACACCTCTTTATCAACGTTAAATTTTTTCCAAATCCTTCGAATAAAACCGTCCATGGCCTGAATAGGTGGATTAGCATCTACAACATAGCAAACAATATAAGAATTCCATAAATCTACTTCCTTCTAATATCCTCAAAGTCAATTTGAATAGGATCATTTATATCAGTCGCTATATTATCAGCATTTTCAGTAACATTTTCAACAGAATCATCAATTGCATCATCAAATTGCTATAAGATTGGCACGAAAAGGGTACCTATTGCCATATTCGTTGCTGATTGCGGTGGTCTGATCCTATTTGCAGATTGATGAATAGATTGCATCCATTCATTAAAAGTATGTCTCACCTCAGATTGAACTTGCAATTGCTTCAATGATGATTTTGGCGTAAGAATTTCATTCTCCAAACCAAAATCCAATGCTTCAACTCCTAATAACTCCTCCATGTAACGAGATTTTAGCGCTTGAGAATCCGAATTATGTCCTCTAGGCTTATTCTTACCATTTCAAATCGTTTTTCCTTGAGCTTTGTCACCAGATTTCCTTGCTTATCGTGCACCGAGAGAAAACTTGGAGGGGAAGTCTGAAGGTCACTTCTTTTTGTATTGTGAAAAGTTAATAATTTGAATATTCGCAATAAATAATTAGTTAAATAAAAAACTTTAATTAAATACTTATTTAAAATTTTAAACTGACATTAATATTATAAATATTTTATTTGGATCCACTAAAAATAATATAGATGGATCTAATTTTTTTTTGTAGAGGGAAAATTATTATACATATGAGAAACCAATTCCAAGATTTCGGATCGAATCGGTAGGCAAATTAAAAAAATTAAATACAAGGTATTATTTACAGGTATCATACAAACTAGCAGTTGATATTGGTAAAAAAAGATTTTACAAAAAAAGGAGAGACAAGTGGCAGGTTTTTAGTGGCCTAGAAAACAAGTGCTGCATATCAATAGTCTTAGGTGGAGTCTTGATTATCGAAACCCACCTCAAGACTATCTCCTTTTTGTTTCATGATTATCGCCAAGTCTTTGCCAAAACTATCAAAGACTCACTACAAGACTATGCTCAAGACTCAGCAATATTCACACCCTAACGTGAGACCTTCTTTTTGAAGAATTTGTGATATTTTCAGAAAAAGGGATTATGATGTAATATGCCAAAAAAGGATTATATTTACATTAAAATGGATTATAATTCCACTATTCTTATGTATATAACTAGCCTTATATGCACGCGATGCGTGCGTTAATTTTAAAACTTGTTATTCTATTATATACTTCATTCGTACTATAGTTATGATTACACTTAAAATGTGAAAGATTAATAGTTAGATGAATTTAGATATATTAATTCGCTAATGTAAAAAACTAATAAAGGATGTGAGTGATTTTTAATATTAAATTTTTGTGAATAAATTTTGAACAAAAAGAATAGACATAATGAGTTGGTTTGAATGAATTAAAGAGTACCAAAGGTAGTGAGTATTTAGCCTTTTCAAGTGCACGATCATGCATACCATCTTATCTTATTAAAAAAAAAAGGTCAAGATATTTTTCCCATTTAACTTTTTGATTGAAATATTTGGAACTTTTTGCCAAATGCAGTCCTTTAAAGTAGCCACTTTGTTAATTGCAGCCCTTTCATTTCAATCTCTTTAATTGCAGCCTTAAATAAACCAAACACTTTTAAGTTGCAGCCTAAAAGGCGTGAAGATAGGTTGGATTTGGGCTTTCGAAAGTGATAATGCTCTAGTAGCTTTCGAAATCTTTCATGCTATGAAAAGGAAAGGGGAAGGGAAGGAGGGTTCAATTGCTTTGAAGCTGGATATGAAGAAGGCTTATGATCGTGTTGAATGGAGTTTCTTGGAGCAGGTCATGTATAAGATGGGGTTCAGTGTTAGTTGGGTGTCCAAGATTATGAATTGCCTTGCAAGTGTTTCTTTTTCTTTCAAGATTAACGGAAAAGGCTCTGGTTCCGTTATTCCGTCGCGCGGGCTTTCTCAAGGTGACCCCATCTCACCTTATTTATTTCTTCTTGTAGCTGATGCCTTTTCTACTCTTATATCTAAAGCAGCAAGGGAGAATACAATACATGGTGCCAAGATTTGTAATGGTGCTCCCCAGGTGTCTTTTTACCGATGACAGCATACTGTTTGCCAAAGCTACAGTTAGTGAATGCTCTGTAATTGCTAATATTATTAGCACATATGAAAGAGCGTCTGGTCAAAGTGTTAATCTTGATAAAGCTGATGTGGTTTTTAGCAAATGTGTGGGGGTTCAACGGCGACAAGAAATTGTGAATACTTTGGGTGTGCGAGAAGCGGACAAACATGAGAAGTACCTAGGGCTTCCTACTATCATTGGAAAATCAAAGAAGGTGATTTTTGCTGCTTTAAAAGAGAGAATATGGAAGAAAATTCAAGGTTGGAAAGGGAAGATGCTATTGAGACTCGGTAAAGAAGTGGTCATCAAAGCGGTTGCTTAGGCTATCCCAACATATATGATGAGTATTTTTAATATTCCTGATGGTTTATTTGGCGAGATTTTGGTGGGGTTCGATTGAAGAGCACCAAAAGATGTATTGGCTTTCGTGGGAGTCTCTGTGCAATCCCAAGGCAATGGGAGGCATGGGTTTTAGAGACCTAAGGGTGTTTAACCAAGCTTTGCTTGCTAAACATTTATAGCGGTTACACAAAGATCCGTTCACTCTTCTACACTCTATTCTCAAGTCCCGTTACTTTAGGCATGATGATGTGTTGAATGTGAGGAGAGGGAATGACCCCAGCTATTCATGGAGCAGTTTATGGGGGAGCCAAGGCCCTGTTACTTGAAGGTTTACAATGGCGGGTGGGTGATGGTGCATCCATAAAGGTGTGAGAAGAGAACTGGGTTAATGGGAAGAGAGAGGCCCCTGAGCCGCGGTCTTTGGAAGCCAAGGAGAACATTAGCACAATGGCTGATTGTATTGATAACATCACAAAGAAGTGGAAGGTGCAACTATTTAAGGAGTGTTTCGATGAGGAGGTGAGTAAGCTAATCCTTCAAACCCCTGTTCCTTTATTCCCTTCAATGGACCAGCACTACTGGGGTCCCACAAAAGATGGTGTATACTCGGTCAAAACGGGTTATTGGGTAGGAATGTTAGGGGCTCAAATGGAGGCAATTAATCACAACAATGATCTGGAAATTAGTATGGAGCTTAGGAGGGCCACCGAAACTGTGTCACTTTGTCTGGCAGGCATGTAGAGAGACTATGGCAGTGTAAGAAGTGTTGTTTCGCAGCCACATCGCACGAGACGAGCTATGTTCATGTTGTGGAGTGGAGGTGGAATCTATATGTCATGTGTTGTTTGAGTGTGAAGTTACTCGAGCAGTTTGGGAGGAAAGTAAGCATAGACAACTTGTAAGGGACTCCCTGAATGGTTCTTTTGCTTCCAAGTTTGAGTGGTGGGTGAATAATGTGGGGATGAAGGAGGTGAGAGAGATTATGATTGTTGCGTGGGAAATGTGGTTTTGTCGTAACAAGTTTGTATATGAGAAGGAGACGATGAATGGGGTCTTTATGGCTTTGAGTTTCCTTTGAATGGTGGAAACCTACTGCTCCTATGCTAAGCACGTTTTCCCATCGCTCACTCCTCGCGTGAATCACCCATGGTCTGCTGTAGGGTGGGTTAAACCACCACCGGGCATGCTGAAAGTTAATATTGATGCTCATATTGTGCCTGGTTGTTATGCTAGCCTGGGTGTGGTTGTTAGAAACACTAAAGGGGATATCCTAATGACAGCAACCAAACGTCTTGCGGGGGACTGGGATCCGGCTATGGCTGAAGCAGCAGCAGCCCGTTATGGCCTTCAAGTGGCTTGACGTGCGGGGCACATCAACGTATGGCTGGAGAGTGACGCCTTCAATGTGGTCAAAGCATCTCAAAATGACACTTTGGGGCTTGCTCCTATATATTTAATGTTTGATGGTATTAGAAACCTTGCTTGTAGTTTCTTTAATTTTCGATTTTGTGGGAAACCGGTGTTAATTCTGAATTAGTGTGCATGGTTCCTTTTCCCCAAAGTGTTACTACTTTGACGGAACTGGATTTGCAATAAATTTCTCGGCTAACTTTCCCCTAAAAAAAATTAATTACCTTTTTCTCTTAAAGTAAACAACATTAAGCTCCACCAGAAAGGAAAAGAGAAGACATTTTGACGCAAAGGTATATATAAATGAAAAAAGCTAAAAGAGGATAGAATAGCAAAGATTACGATCCAATATGGAAAGTGGGGAATATAAAAAGTAAATTGGGCTAATCCATATAATTGTTTAACAAAATTAATCCAAAAGTAGTAGCATTGATACAGGCATACAGCAACACAAGTTAGGTTCAAGCGATAAAGTTCAGGATTATCCCTAAAGTCTCCCTCACTGTTTCATCTAGTGTAATTCCAATGATTTGATTAGAGGGAGTGTTAGAAAATTACTGTAATCTAATCCAACAATTGTGTCGACATAAACATTTCTTTTAAAATTTACTTTTACATAATCAATAAGGATTATCTTTAGCTATAAAAAAATTAACAAGGATTATCTACGCCAAAAAAACAAGTAAGAAACTTATATGGACCTGGTCCACACTAAATTAACATAAACCTAATGCTATTACATGTGATTTATGAAAAAAGGATTACTATATATATATATATATAAGAGGAGTTGGTATAGATTATAAAGGGTGACTATGTGAGAAAAAAAATATTACTATGTTATAAAATGAAAATTTCATTATGATAAACTGATATAAGAAGGGGTAAGTATATATAAAACAAATACTATCACTATGTTAGATAATAATAGATTATTGTATCTTAAGATTTTAAAAAATTACTATATGAAAAGGATCACTATGTCATATGGATAGTTTTGGTCCACAATAATAGTAGTGTGGACTAGGTCCACCCAAGACTAGCTCAAAAAACAAGGACTAGTATTTAGGAACACATGAGGTCTTGTGTGAGATCATCTTACGTGAGTAAAGCTGTGAGACAACTAATATCATACTGACATAATCATACACTTCATAAGATTGGTGGAGGGGCTTTCGGTTGGGTTGGTCGGGATAAGGCGGTGGTAAGGGGCGGCGGTAGAGGTGCCTTGGTCGGAGGGTTTATGGATTTGGCGGAGTGGGTAATCGGTGCAGGGGAGCAAGGGTGCCTAGATTTACGTTAGGCTGGGATTGGGGTGAGGTGGGTGTTTTTCATTTTATTTATATGTTTTTATTAGGAATTAAGTAAAGTGGTGGTTACATTATTTAGGCTCTGTTCTTTTGGACTGAATAAATGGAAATTCATTTCAGTTCAGTTCAGATCAGATCAGACCAGTTCAGTTCAGTTCAGACTTATTCATTTCAGTTCAGACTTATTCAGTCCAAAAGAACAGAGCCTTAGTTGTTAATTGGCTAATTAATGGAAAAGGATAGTTATGAGAACATATCAGGGAAATAAGCTTCTATCAGAGTTTTATCTAGGGGTGGTTTAGTTAGCAACCACCTATATAATGGGTGGAGTTCTAGAAGAAAAGTTCAAATTATTAACCAAAACACCATAAATAACACGAAAATCATAAATAATAACCCAAATAACATAAAAATTTACCCAGATTAAAATCATCACTATCAATATGAAAATCATGACTATTAACCCAAAGCTATTATATTAACCAGAGTACCATGAATATTAATTCAAGTTTTGTGGGCAACTTCAAGAAAAAAGGATTAAAAGAGCTTTATCAAGTCCAACCTACATATTGTGCTATAATATCTAAATATCTAATGGGACATTGTTGGGTTTGGTAATCAGTTATTAATGTGGCTACGATTTAGGTATAATATGGTCGCATGGCTAATAGTTTAAGTTTCACGTTAATAGTTATTAGGAAAAATTGTTTTAAATAAGTCAACTTTTGCGCGGACTTCCCATTTTAAGTCTATCTTTTGATTATCCCTGATTGAGTTAGGCTTGTATGTCTGTTTTCTTCTATTGAGTTTTAACCTATTTGTGACTTGTTTAGTAGATTACTTATGATACGTGTTACAATGTCCCTTCTTCTAAAACAGGTGAGGGTGGGGGTGGGACATTGTAACACGTATCATAAGTAACCTACTAAACAAGTTACAAACAGGTTAAAACTCAATAGAAGAAAACAGACATACAAGCCTAACTCAATCAGGGATAATCAAAAGGTAGACTTAAAATAGGAAGACTGCGCAAAGGTTGACTTATTTAAAACAATTTTTCCTAGTAATTATTTTAGGTTAATAGTAGCTATCAAAATCTAGTTAATAGTTTTAGTTTGGGATTCAAAAAAATTAAAATCAGCTTAAACTGTCTAAAAAATAAGTTAAAAGAGTACCAAGATAATATTGGACGATTGTGCTCTCATAAATCATATACTTCCTCCGTTCCATTTTAAATGAAACACTTATTATTTTAGGCCTTTCAAAATAAGTGAAACGTTACCTTATTTGGTATTCACTTCTCTCTATCTCTCTCCTCATCACATGGGTCCCTTCTTTTTTTTCTCTCTATCTCTCTCCTATTCTAAATCCCCGTGCCAAGGCCCAACGTTTCATTTAAAATGGAACGGAGGAAGTATGTGAGAAATCAAAAATAAATTGAAAGAGTGTTTTTTTTTTTTTTTTTTTTTTTTTTGAGGGGAAAATTGAAAGAGTGTTAAATTCTCTAAAATTGTAAGATTATCTGTACGCATTCCTTTATATCTTTCTTTCATCATCTTTTGCTTAGTGATGTGCCCGAACTTTTTTAGGCGACAAAATAATGATCCGCGCGCGTCGGCATAGTCAAGCACTCAGTATGGCTTTAGGCGTCAAGACAAATTTGGTACAATACACATGCTTTTGGCAAATCTTTTTTTTCACCTATAAATGAGCTTAAACTTCTTGTGGATTTGCATCACCAAATCAGATTATTTCTAAAAAATTTACCTATACCTCTTGTGAATTTTGTATTGCAAAACTATGAAGCTGTCAGTGAAGCCCTTCGCCGCAATTTTTCTTGTGCTCTTGCTTGTCTTGGCTACAGGTTCCTTCTCCTCCCCTTTGATGTATTATATATATATATATATATATATATATAAGGGGCAGGATCACATGAAAATGATCCTTACATGAGAAAGGAGAATGAATCTCAACCACACAATTAGATTAGAGTTACACCACTTGTTCATTAAAGTTATACCCCCGAAAAAAACTCCGAGCCCAAAATTTTTTTTTGGCTCGAAATTTTTTCGGGGGTATAACTCTAATGAACAAGTGTTGTAACTCTAATCCAATCGTGTGGTTGATATTCATTCTCATTTCTCATGTAAGATGCATTCTCATTTGATCCTGCCCCTATATATATATATATATATATATATATATATATATATATATCATCCTTTGTTTAACGTACGTGCAATATCTGAAATTTCACGTCTATTAATGTATAAAATTAAATGAATGTTTTCAACTATATATTGGTAATTTGATATTTTAAATACTACCTCTGGTTTCTATTATTTGCAATGATTAGACATCTTCTACTCACACTTTATGTCAAATCGTTGCAAATAATAGAAACCAGAGGTAATATATACATTTAGACTAATTCAAAACTTTTACATAATAATATACTTTACATTTTTATATAAATTAGAACTTTTTGTTGGAAAAGACCTATTAAAATGGATATTTTGTTGGGAAAGACCTAATAAAAGTATTTTTGTCGAAAAAGACCTATTATAATACTTCCCTTTGTTAGTTAAGACCACCTCAACATTTTCCGGCCAAAAAAATCAATTTTTCGACATTGACTTTTCTTCCCCTCCCTTTCTCATTAAAAGAGACCAATCTCTTCCCCCCCCTATCCTAATCCCTTAAAATTTGAAGTAAGAGAAAGGCGTTTGGTAGCGTTAGAGGTTTAGGATACAAAAAAATAGGTTGGTCTCATTTAATGAGAAAGGGAGGGGAAGAAAAGTCAATGCCATAAAATTGACTTTTTGGCCGGAAAACATTGAAGTGGTCTTAAGTAACAATAAAAGTATTATAATAGGTCCATTTTAGCAAAAAAGTTTTTATTAGGTCTTTCCCAACAAAATGACTATTTTAATAGGTCTTTTCCAACAAAAAGTTCTATAAATTAGGAAAAAGAAATTCAAATTTAATACTCCATAATTAGTGGAAAACTCAAAGTATTGCAAATATTTTGAATATGAGGAAGTATAAACTTGTATTTCAATTTGCTTCATCAATACTCCTTCACATTGGTTGTTCAATTACCATATCAACAATATATGTTTCATATTAAATAATGCATTTTTGTGCTTGACACCGATGTTCGTATCACATTGATAAAATATGTATTAATGTTTTATATTATTCCTTGATTCGAAGTCGTTGCATTAGGTGTATCGCGACGCAGTTTGAGCCCTGATACAACGGTTTTTAGGTGTCGTGATAGCCTTTTAATGTGTAGTAGTGGCACCACTTTCAGAAATCCTTTTCTAGAATTCTTTAAAATGCTTTAATAATGAGAAAGCATGATCCAACATGTCTTCCTAATATCCTTTTTCAATCTTTTTCTTTGTCTTGTAACTTGTCGCTTTTGATTTTCAGCATTCTTTATTCCTTGTTTGTACTTTTTTTAGGGTTAAATTTGATATAGATTTTTAGGTTAGATGGAATAATCAGAAGCATTTTATCATATCATGAATATATAAATAAGAAATTAATCTTGAATACACCATGTTCACATTACATACAGCTACAGGTATATAATAATAAAAGTTATAGGAGTATACTAAGTCCATTTATTGGCATGCATTTAGACTCTACTGTGACTGAAAATCGTACTTTGTTTAACATTTTTGCACCTCAGTTATTATTATCACTCCATATAGCATATTATCATGAAACTAATTAACCCCTTGTTTTCCTATCCCATTTATATATTTGTGTGATGCGTAGTAATTTTTTTTTCATAATATACATGCAAGCGTACATCACATGATTCACTTTAAATAGTACATATTACTTCTACATTTATCTCATTCAATTTGGTTAACTCTAACACAACATTTTGTTACTATTCTTTCAATATTTTTACCCCCATTGAAATGGATGAAAAGAGATTGGGCCAAGAGTCGCAGAAGCAAGGACATGTGGAACTCCAAGCCAGAGGTTCAGGGGATTATGTGTTAGAAAGAGGAATTGTGAATCAGTCTGCAATAGCGAGGGATTTCCTGATGGAAGTTGTCAAGGCGCACGCAGAAGATGTATTTGCAACAGGCCTTGCGCCAAATAATTATGTACCTTAGCTTCTTCAAGTTACTTGTTTAAGTTGGCTAAGTGTCTACTATGTGGTTCTGAAATAATACAATAATCTTATTATATGTGCTACAGTGCTAGTAGCTACTTGTGGTGGCTTTAAAGCTTAGAAAGTGTATTACAGTGAGTATGTTGTTCGATTGAAAACATTACGGTTCTGGTACTTGGAAAATAAAAATATTATTGCTTGATATATCTATTGTTCATAGCATCGTGGTTATGACTTGTATCTAAAAAAAATATATATAAAAAAAAGAGGATTTTCTTATGTTATTTGCATTTATGGTTGAACATGTACAAATCAAATATAATAGGAAAAATTGATAAGAACAATTCCAAATATGGGCGTTACACCATTTTCGGTTCCAACTAAAGATTATTTATGAGCGGTCCCAACTATGCATCATTTTTGCCAAAATTGGTCCCATGTGACTGATTACCTGTATAATAGGTTAATTTTTTTCAAAAAAGTTTCTTAACTCATTGTTGGAACACAAGGTGACACTCAAGAAGGGGGGGTTGAATTGAGTGGCGAAAACTAATCGATTTTCGCAAAAACACTCTTATAGCACAGTGTCATGCACTGTGTTATTCACTCGTAAACTCTCCGATTGAAGCTTTTGCTCGAACGAAATTGTATCAAACAATAAAACAATGAAATCAAATAATAAGACACAGGAATTTAACGTGGTTCAATCTCACCTCTGAGAACTACGTCCACACAAACTACTCTTTTATTATTTGAATCGTAAAATACCAAACCCTTGATACAATTCGATTCCCCCACTACTAACTGTAGTAGTGCTCCCCAACACTTAACCCTAAGTGTTGCTACTCTCTACAATATGAAAAATTACAGAAATAATGATTTCTCAAAAGCGTGCTTCTTATTCAAGCAAATAGAGGATCGTTACAAACTTTGTTTAGAGACCTTAACCTACTAGAACTCAGTGCCGTACACTGCACTCTGGGAGATCGTTTTCATCTCTCAAAATATTAATCTCACCAAATCTGAAAACGTCATTTGTTATAATGATTTCTATCCCTTATATAATTCAATCAGTTGAATAAAAATTATTCTCCAAGAAGTAATTATCTTTTTGAACAATTTGTATTCCTAAAATAAAGGGATATAATTCTTTTCCTTTTCAAAAACCAATTTTATCTTTTATAAAAACTGATTTCCTTCTTTTCTTATAAGATAAGGATTTCTCCATATCTTATATCAACTCTAAATCATATCTTAAATCAGTTTTTATCAAACAAACTTTATCACAATTAAAAATCAGTTTTTCTCTTTTTATTAAACTTCTTTTTCACAAATCTTTTAAGGAAACGTTTTCTTTAAAATCAATTTTTCTTTTTAAAACTAATTTTCGAAATTAAAATCTTTTTCTTTTCAAAACTTAATTTCGAAAATAAAAACCTTTTTTCTATCTAAAACTGATATTCAAAAATAGAAATCCTTTTCTTATTACAACTGTTTTTCGAAAATCTTGTTTTATCAAAACTCCCCCTTTCTAATTTTAGCACCAAGTTCTAATATGTTAATTACATTGCATACACATGAATTAATAAAACTAGACCTAAACTTCTTTGTCTTCACATCATTCAATCTTGATAGCTCGATCACTGTTACAAATATTCATGTTATAGCATAGGTGTTTATCATCATCAAAATATTCAAAGTTCAAACACAACACTCAGTTTCCTTCTTCCTTTTTCTCTCTCCTATCTCCTTCCTCCCATGCCACCCCACCCCCTCCCACCCCTCCCCAGCCACCCTCGAAATCCCATTTCCCCTCCCCTCCCTCCCCAACCACCCCCGAAATCCCATCCCCTCCCCTCTCGGACCTCTCCTTAACCGCCCCCGAAATCCCCTCCCTCCCTTGCCACCCCTTTCCTCTCGGACCTCTCCCCAATTGCCCCCGAAATCCCATCCCCTCTCCCCGACCACCCTCGAAATCCTATTCCCCCCCCCCCCCTCCCACCCTCTCCCATGCCACCCCCGAAATCCCATCCCCTTACCACTACCACCTTCCCCCTTCCACCCCCTTTTCACCACCCTCGAAATCCCCTCCCCTCCACTCCCCTCTCTCCAGCCACCCTCGAAATCCCCTTCCCTATTTCTCATTTCCCCTTCCACCCATAAAGAACCACCCTGATGCTACTTGCTTGAATTGAATAATCCAACCATCTCATCATTCAAAATCACTAAAATTCGCCAAAATAAACAAAGAAAGATAGAAGAGATCGAGAGAAGGCAACGAGAAATTGAGAGGTGTAGATTTTTTTTAGATGTTAAAACTTACTGAAAATTGGCAACGAGAGAAGGAGGCAAAGTGTTTCGATTCATTGTTAACATATACTGTCTAGAAACCCTATAAATGGAAGAAATCGAATCAAACTTTTGGAATTGGGGTGTCTCTTTAATTGTGTGCAAAGGAGAGAGAAAGCAAAGCACAAAAAATTAGGGGCAAAAGCAGGGGATGGGGCTTCGAGGGTGGGCTGGGTGGCAGCGGAGGAGGAGGGAGTGGCAGGGAGGAGAAAGAAAGAGGAAGGAAACGTTAAACCAGTTAGGAGGGAGGGTGCAAGAGAGAGAAGGACATGGAGGAGGGAGGAGGGACAAAAAGGTGCAGGAGGAAGAATAAAAAGGTTGTGGCGAAAAAAAGAGAAAAAATGCGTTTTACCTGTTGTAGCAGGTCATTAACCTGCTGGGACCAATTTCGGCAAAAATGATGCATAGTTGGGACCGCTCAGAAATAATCCTTAGTTGGGACTGAAAATGGCGGAATGCCCATAGTTGGGACTGTTCCTATCAATTTTTCCAATATAAAATGTATGAACTTATAAAATTGATATCCAAATGTGGCAACAGTTAAATATCCACATATAGACAGAGAAGTTTCAGATTTTATGTATATCGAAAATTCGAACCCAATTTCTTATATGGCTACACTAAGAGTGAGGCGTGGAAGAAAATTTATCTATTTTCATAATGAATTTAATAAGGTAGCATAGTTAAATGAGTCCGTTTTTTAAGAGACGGTCTTACGTTAGTGTTAACGTAAGACCAACTGATGTCAAGCTGACATCACGCGCGTGATCAAACCAATAGCGAAACTGGTTAAGAGCTTGGACCTATTAGTTATGCCAGCCTTAAATTGCTTCTGGATGAATTAGTTAAGCGCTGGAGTATTTTAGTTAAGCGCTAAAGTATATTAGTTATATCATAGAAACTAGATTATAACGCATTTTTATTGGCCCTAATTTCACTATCACACATAAATCATTTTGCAATGGCAAGGTCCACAAACACTTACTTTGTTGTTGTTTCACCTGACAATATGTATATCATGGTTGAAGTGAAAGAAGTGTTTGACACAAATTCATCACAAAGGGTAATATATAATGCCCATGATAAGACGATAACTTGCACTTACAAAAACTTTGAAGAAACAGGTCAGATCACGTTTGGTACCGAAAACTTAACTTTTGCAATTGAAAGTTTAACTTTATATATGAAAAATATAACTAATACCTCAATGTTATTAGTTATTAATTTATTCGTAATAGTTAAATAACATGATGTAAAAGTTATGCTGCCAGGATTGTTATGTTTTCATGCCTTAGGAATCATGCACATGTATTCAATCACAACAATACCACATAGGTACATGTGCAAAAGGTGGACTAGATTTGCAAAGAGCGAAGTGTGGAAAAGAGATAGAGAAATCTCTGGAGCGGTTACAAACAACGTAACCCCATGGCAATATAAAACCTCAAGAAAGTTCTACAATCTCATTATCAAAAGTCAAGATAATGAAGATGCAAGAAAGGTACTGCAAGAAATTAACGAAAATACTGCTACAAGTATAAACAAAGTCTTAACTACAAAACCAATTATAGAAGAACAATGCTTATCAAGTACAACTACATTGGTTATTTTAGACCCGGATCGTGCAAAAACAAAGGGAAGAAGTGCAAGGAAGAAAACTCATTTTGAGAAGACTAAAAAAACAAATTCCAAAAACGAAACTGAAATTGGTACAATTACTCCAAGTGCTAGGTTATTTTAAGTTCTTTTTTCAAGTTGTCATTTGTATTTGACATTTTAGATTTATAAAAAATGTTATTTCTTCGTTTATATTGGAAACTAAATAATGCTCAATAGATCTTAACTAATTATAGAACAAAACTAACTAATGTACTGGATATATGTTAACTAAAAAATAATGTAAGTCTACATATAGATTACCAGCTCTAAACTATTATGCTAAAATACTTAAATAATTCGCCAAAAATATTAACCAATTCGCTAAAAATATTATCGTGAGAATTTGTGAGACGTGGTCCGTGTTTGAAACACATATACCTCTTGGATTAAGGTAGGTCTCACGTTAAGAGTAATGTGAGACAATCTTTTTTAAGAATTTGTGTTTATCTAGGGGTGATTTAGTTAGCATGGTTACCTATTTAATGGGTGGATTTCTAGAAGAAAAGTTCAAATTATTAACCAAAACACCATAAATAACACGAAAATCATAAATAATAACCCAAATAACATAAAATTTTACCCAAATTAAAATCATCACTATCAATCTGAAAATCATGACTATTAACCCAAAGCTATTATATTAACCAGAGTACCATGAATATTGACTCAAGTTTTGTGGGCAACTTCAAGAAAAAAAGATTAGAAGAGCTTCATCAAGTCCGACCTACATATTGTGCTATAATATCTAATGGGACATTGTTGAGTTTGGTAATCAGTTATTAATGTGGCTACGATTTAGGTATAGTGTGGTCGCATGGCTAATAGTTATAGTTTCATGTTAATAGTTATTATTTTAGGTTAATAGTAGCTATCAGAGTCTTGTTAATAGTTTTAGTTTGGGATTCAAAAAAATTAAAATCAGCTTAGACCGTCTAAAAAATAAGTTAAAAGAGTACCAAGATAATATTGGACGATTGTGCTCTCATAAATCATGTACTTCATGTGAAAAACCAAACATAAATTAAAGGAAAAATTGTTCTAAATAAGTCAACCTTTGCGCGGTATTCCCATTTTAAGTCTACATTTTGATTATCCCTGATTGAATTAGGCTTGTATGTCTGTTTTCTTTTATTGAGTTTTAACCTGTTTGCGACTTGTTTAGTAGGTTACTTATGATACGTATTACAATATGTCTTCTTCTAAAACAGGCGAGGGTGGGGGTGGGACATTGTAACACGTATCATAAGTAACCTACTAAACAAGTCACAAACAAGTTAAAACTCAATAGAAGAAAACAGACATACAAACATAACTTAATTTGAAATAATCAAAAGGTAGACTTAAAATGAAAAGACCGCGTAAAAATTGACTTATTTAAAACAAATTTTTCTAAACTAAAAGAGTGTTAAATTCACTAAATTGTAAGATTATCTGTACGCATCCCTTTATTTCTTTCTTACATCATCTTTTGCTTTAGTGATGTGCCCGAACTCTTTGAGGCGACAAAATAATGATCCGCGTGCGTCGGCATAATCCAGCACTCAGTAGTCAGTATGCCTTTAGGCGTCAAGACAAAATTGGTACAATTCACATGCTTTTGGCAAATCTTTTTTTTCACCTATAAATGAGCGTAAACTTCTTGTGGATTTGCATCACCAAATCAGATTATTTCTAAAAAACTTACCTATACCTCTTGTGAATTTTGTATTGCAAAACTATGAAGCTGTCAATGAAGCCCTTTGCCGCAATTTTTCTTGTGCTCTTGCTTGTCTTGGCCACAGGTTCCTTCTCCTCCCTTTTGAAGTATTATATATATACATCCTTTGTTTAAAGTACGTGCAATATCTTAAATTTCACGTCTATTAATGTATAAAATTAAATGAATGTCTTCAACTATATATTGGTAATTTGATATTTTTAATATATACATTTATACTAATTCAAACCTTTTACATAATATATATATATATATATATATATTGGGGGTTTTCATTGGGAACCT
This sequence comes from Beta lomatogona, assembly GCA_947646795.1. Classification (NCBI taxonomy): domain Eukaryota; kingdom Viridiplantae; phylum Streptophyta; class Magnoliopsida; order Caryophyllales; family Amaranthaceae; genus Beta; species Beta lomatogona. The sequence continues at coordinate 1,878,592 of CANSNZ010000988.1, forward strand.
CTTGATAAGAATAAGGACCATACTGGACCAACACTTATCGCAGGTCAGCCAACCCAGCTACACAGGTCAACGCTTGAGAGTAGGGGGGATTAAGGGACCTCTTACTCCCAAATACAAGTAGGTAGTGGAGTTCGAACTTGTGCTCTCAAAATCACATGGTGAGTTCTCCACCACCTCCACCAAGCAAGCTTGGTATATGCATATGTGTATATATGTATATGAATATGTATATGTGTATATATGTATATGTGTGTATATATATATAGGGTTGGGTTCTAGTGAGAACCCTCTTATATTGAGAACCGTGAGAACCACTAAAAATAAGCGACAGCTTCATAAAATGAGCAAAAGCATAAAATGAGTGGAAAACATTAAATGAGCAAAAATGTAAAATGTGCAAAAAAAGCAAAATGAGAAAAACATAAAATAGGCATAAAAAAGTTAAATGAGTAAAAACATAAAATGAGCAAAACGTAAAATGAGCAAAAGCGTTGTGAAAGGAAAATAAAAATGTTAAATGAGAAAAAATATAAAATAAACAAAACATAAAATGAGCAAAAACATTGTGAAATGAGCAAAATTTTCGTAAAATGAGGAAAAATGAGTGGGTTCTCACGGTTCTCACCATCAGGATGATTCTCATATGAACTTAAACATATATATATATATATATATATATATATATATATATATATATATATATATATATATATATACTATATATATATATATATACATATATATATATATATATATATATATATATATGTAGCTTTCAACCTTGGTTCTTCTTTCGTTTTCATTGTCGAGGCAACCGCTTTCCAACAAGGGCTTCGCCTAGCTATCCAGAACAATATTCGTCAACACCAAATTGAAGGTGATAATCTTATGGTCATTAACTCAGTAAAAGGAATATGGTCTCCTCCCTGGTAGATTGCTCATATCATTCAGGATATCCAAGCTTTTCTTCGTTCTTTCTCGTCGTGGGCTATTCGTCATGTCTATTGGGAAGCAAACAAAGCAGCAGATTGGATCGCCAACGTCGGTCATTTAGTTGATTCTCAATTTAATATAGATGATTGTACTCATTCTGCTCTTCACTCCATTCTTGTAAACGATGAGCTCTCCTTGTGCGTATGGTCTCCTAACCTTCCTTTTCTCCTTACCTTTATATGTATATATGTATATGTATATATATATGTATATGTATATATATATATGTATATGTATATATATATGTATATGTATATATTTGTATATATGTATATATTTGTATATATGTATATATGTATGTATATATATGTATATATATGTATATATGTATATATATGTATGTATATTTATGTATATATATGTATGTGTATATATGTATATATATATATGTGTGTATATATATATATATATATGTGTGTGTATATATATATATATATGTGTATATATATATGTGTGTGTATATATATATATGTGTGTGTATATATATATATATATATATATATATATATATATATATATATATATATATATACGTTTTAGAATACGAAACGGATAATGATGAAATTAATGAAATAAGAAGTAGTGAAGAAGAAGATAATACTGAAACTGATATACATTTTAGAATACGAAACGGATAATTATGAAATTAATGAAAATGAGAAGTAGTGAAGAATAAGATAATACTGAAACTTATAGTAATGGATAAAGAGTTACAAGAAGTTGATTACGACGAAGATATAACAATACAACATAAAAATCAAAGAGCTATTTTTCATTTACAAAGATATAATGAACTAAAGTATGAAGGATTTACATTGTCACCTAATAAGATAATCTCCACAGTTGTCCATATCTATATATATATATATATATATATATATATATATATATATACGTTTTACAAAGTATGCTCGATTTCGTATTCTAAAACGTTTTGTACCAATTATCGAAGGAGGTTATGTTACTAACCCCTTAAAAAAGATAAACGAGTTAATAGCGTTGCCTGGTTGCAATGCAAAACTAATCAAAGCAGCATATAATTATGGCCTTCTTAATTCAGTTTATACTATGAATGGAGAAGAGCTATCATCAATTCCTCAGTTATATAAAGCAGCTAAAAGTTACTTGCAAATTACAAAATCTCCTATGATTTTTGTAAGATGCTATACCGCCCCAGGCGAAGTTACATTCTCTGAAATAAAACAATGTATTAGAGTTATCAAAATGAGATGTACAACAAATTTCATCCTCCCAGAAGAAATAAAGGCTCAGCCAGAGTTAAACCGAAATGAGGTACCAGATATTCTCAGGGAGAAAATAGCTGTCAAGATAAAGGCAATTTATGAAGCCCTAATTAACATGGTTAAAACTCCTGTTTGGATAAACCATAGAGAGTTAAATACGTTAATCATATCTCAAAGCAAAGCATATGGCCATGACACGGTCGAAACTATTAAAACATGGATATGGAGCCTGCTCCATCCAGATCAAGAACCAGTTACAAGGTATATACCAAGAAATTTCCTGACTCAATATACCTTGAAGAGATATTGCAGTTGGATGCTAACCACTCATGTCAAATGTGTGGAATTAAACAAACTACTGTACCAATTATCGAAGATATGGAGAGCTGTGAAGATAGAGCTGAATCATCTAACACAACGGCTTCTACAACAGAAATCGAGCATACTTTGTAAGCATAAAACACTTGTCAAAAGGAGATAAGTATTGTAAAAATATAACAGCTGTAACAGAATAAGACAAAAGATAGGCGGCTTGCACCTGGAAAATATGTGAATAGTGTGAATAGTATTTTCACTTTTACTGTAGCAAATAGTAGATGAAATAGTATGTAGTTTTTGTACGAACCGTTGTAATCTTTTGCCTATAAATAAGAACTCTCTGATGAAGCAAGATCATCAGAAGGCACTTGCCCAATACATCTTCTCTCTCTGTCTCCTCAAACCTCTTAAAAATCTCTAAAGTTCTTTGCGTAACCCCCCTCTAAAGTTCTTTGCGTAACCCCCAAGTTGGTATCAGAGCTCTAAGTAAATAGCTCTGGTCTTTTATGAATAATGAAGATTTTAATTCTGAACAATCTAGAGATTTTTAAGAGGTTTGAGGAGACAGATGAAGATAAATTACCAAAACTAAGCTTTCCAAATGAAGATAATGAATTTACATGGATAGTTGAAACAGATGCTAGTGAAACCAATAATGGCTACGGAGCAGTATTAAAATATAAATATAAAAATGATAAAAAGAATATATATGTAGATATCATTCAGGAACCTTTAAGGCTAATGAGATCAATTGGGATATAAATAAAAATGAGTTAAAAGCAGTAAAATATGGAATCAAAAAATTTGAATGTTATATCGTTTATAGTAAATTCATAATCAGAAAAGATAATAGAACTGTTAGAAGTTGGTTAACCCAAAAATTACAAGATTTCATTACAAGAAAGGAAATATATAGAATAATAGCTGACATCAATCAATATGAATTTTCTGTTGAATTATTAAAAACCTATGAAAATTGCTATGCAGATTATCTCATAGCTTAACAACTGATTTTAGAAAATCAGGAGCTCAAGATACAACTCAAAAAGTTAATGGAAGAACTCGCTTCTATGAAAAGGGAAGCAACTTCCAGCAATCCTAATATGGAGCAAGCATATATTGGCAGTAGCCAAAAATACAAAAGTATAATTATTACAAAAAAAAGTTAATTATTCTTTCAAGAAAAGTATGTCTTTGCAAAATTATTATCCCAATCAAGCCATTAACAAATGAAAATACAGTAGTTTAAGCTTTTCTAAAGTTCTTTGCTTAAGATAATTCTATAATTTCATATAAGATGTATGTATCTTAATTATGCTTTCCCCAAATAAGTAAAATCATGTTTAGAAACCAAGAGACAATTGGTAGCAGGAGCCCGTTTAGCAGTTGAAAATGAGAAGGCGTTGAGGGCGTGATGCATAAAACCTATGTGGTGAGGTTGACAAACATGAATTTATTTAATTCTGCTTAAGTACTTAAGGGTTGAAAAGCGGATTAGCAGTACTTATATGAAAGCTGATAGAATTATTATTAACTGATTAAGGTTTATTATGAGCAAAGAGATTGAGTCTAAAAGGAAGTTCATACAGAAAAGAATATTTCCTTGCATTATTTACTTACTTGTTTAACTCAAATACAAAACTGCAAAGAAAAAATAGCCATTAGAGAATTATCTTGTGATCTAAGAATTAGAAATACAAATGATAAAATAACACAATATCAAGACTTTTCTATATGAAGCATATAGAAGGAAAGATATTGAAATGACAAATGCTATAAGAAAATAAATACAAAGAAAACAACTTAAAATAAGAAAACTTTTAGAAAATAAACAAGAACTTAAAGATTTACAAAATTCGTTATATATATGACAACTAAATCACAGACAGAAAAGGCTACTAGAAGAGCTAATTACCAATATTTTATATCAACTATGCAATCTGATATAAAAAATTTAGAATTAAGGAATCAAAAGCAAATAGCTATCATTAATAAAATACAAATATTAGAACAGGCAACATTAAATGACAATTATGACCATGAAGAAATTGAAAAGGAGTTAAAACCTTTTGATGATCAAATAGAACTGCTAAATATACAAATAAGAGAACAGGAGGATATAGCTAAGAAAATAACAGAAGACTATATAAATTATACATTAGATAGAAAACCAACCTTATACATATAAGTGAACTAGAACAAGACGAAAATCTAGGAACTAATCTAAAGATAATAAATACAAACATATTATTAATCATGAAATTAATAAAAGATAATAAGAATAATGACGAAAAAATTGAATCTAGTAATACCAAATTACCAGTAGAACTAGAAGAACAAGGATATGAAATTGTAGAAAAGAAAATAACTAAAGAATATTCACAACTATTTCCAGAGTTACTTTTGAAGAAAAGAATAGAAATTGAATATAAAAGAGTAATTGAACAATCATAACATGAATAAAAACGAAAAAATCATTGAAGAAGAAATTATTAGATACCCTGATGGTCCATTTAAAATACACAAGACTAATCGAAATAGACAATTCGCAGAAATTAGTGAAGGACGATTCTATTTAATAAAAGATAGAAAACAAATGATACTAGAAAATGAATTTGATAGAGAAAGAAGACTAGCACTAGAAAATAATTTAGTACAAATAATAAATATAGAAAGTAGCTATCAAGACACTAAAACAATTAATGACATCTATAAGAAATTAGAAAAATTAGAAAGAAAATATGACGAAAGAATGAGAAAAATGGAAGAATCCATCAAAATAATACATATCAATACTAAACAAATATTAGACAAAGTCTACAGAGTAGAAAAATAATTTTAATGAAGAAATACAAAATCTTAAAATAGAGTATAGCAATAGGTTTGAAAAAATAGAAGAACAACTTATAACTAATCTCAAAAATAACACTGAAATATCAGAAATCCATGAATCAGATAACGAAACACTAAATAATATTACTATAGAAGCTTTAAATACTAAAATAGAAAGACTTGAAGTAAATAATATAGCAGTAAACAATATAGAGGAAAATAATGAAGATTTTAATTCGAACAATCTAGTCAAGAATTTAGATATTCAAATCATGTAGAATCAGACTTTGACTCAGAAGAAGAAATTAATGCACTTACTAATGATGAGGAATATTCTTATATGAAAACCAGTAGAACTTATAAACCTAAATTTAAAAAGAAAAAATATGATTATGCCCATAGAAATAATGACTATATATGGAAATATCGAAGGAAAATAGAAAATGACTATATACCAAAAGATAACCAAGCAGGAGAAACTTTAAATTTAGACTGCTCTACAAATGTTGAATTAGATATACAAAATTGGATAGCTAGAATAAATGCAAAATTAATAGAGGCTAAAATACCAGTTAGTACGGCGGCTAGTTATATTGAAGCTACAATAACAGGAATAGCAAAAAGCTATTTAACTAATATAGGAATAGAAGAATTAACAGAACTGAGAAGTACTTAGATAGAAGGAACTGAGATGATTGATTCAACACAAATGTTGAAAAAATATGAAAATATAATTAGAAGACAATTTGGCAATCCAAATGCCGATTTAAAATATGCAGAAGCTAAGAAAGAATATTGTAAGTCCCTATTATATAATATGCAAATATGTTCCATGTGTCCAGAAGATTTAAACAAATATACGTCTGCATTTCAAATGAATTATTATGAATTAGGAACCGAAACACCTGAACAACTAGCTGTATTTCGAACATTATATTTTGAAAAATTACCAATACCTATAAATACTATGGTACAAGAAGCATATTATACAGAACCTAAAACAGGAACTTTAGGCGAACAAATAGCATTTTTACAAACATGGTATAAAAATTATTGATGAAGTCAATAACCAAAAAGCATTTAGAAAACAAGCTAAAATAAGTAATTGTTGTGAAAAATATGAAATACCTAAATTCGAATGTCACAAATTAAACAAAAAATATAAAACTAAAAGACCCAAATTAATGCGAAGACGATATAAAAGATTCAAACTATATGGAAAATATAAAAATAAGAAACGATCAAATAAAAATTACTTTATTAAAAGAAAAATCTATAAATATGCAAAAAATCCAAAAAGATGTAGATGTTATAATTGTGGACAGATAGGTCACATAGCGAGGGAATGTAAGGCTAAAACAAATGACAATACAAATAAAACAATGAAAAATGTAAATTTTATTGAACTACATATAGCAGAATATGAAATAGGTAAAAATAATATACCACCAGATGAAGAAATATACATTTAGAATACGAAACGTATAATGATGAAATTAATGAAATAAGAAGTAGTGAAGAAGAAGATAATACTAAAACCGATAGTAATGGATAAAGAGTTACAAGAAGTTGATTACGACGAAGATATAACAGTACAACATAAAAATCAAAGAGCTATTTTTGATTTACAAAGATATAATGAATTAAAGTATGAAGGATTTACATTGTCACCTCGTAAGATAATTGAGAAGAAAAAAATTTGAATTAACCAATTTAACTAAGTATTTTAAAAAGAAAAAGGAAGAATATTTAGTTATAGCTAATAGAGAACATGTTATAGATATAACACAAGTACAAGGCAACGCTAAAGTCCCATTAATTACACAAGAAGTACTATATGAGGAAATAGCTAAAATTAACAACGTGTTAAAAGATAAACCAATCACATTTAGATTTGTAGAATTAGCAACTGTTGAAATAATAATAAAAGCCTGTTTTAAAGAAGGAATAAATACACCTTTAGAATTACAATTAGCCGATGATAGAATTAAAGAGCCTATAGAACAGGCCATTATAGCACAACTTAAAGGAAATCTTATTTATCAAAAAGTAAGATTTATAATTAAGCCAAATTATTCGGTATGTCTAACTCGACCAAAACATAGAAAATGCATTAGTTTTATACTGGATGTTAGGAGGAATAGATATGACAAATGGATCAAAAGTTATGACAGTACAATGTAAGAATGCTTATATATTAACCAATCAACATCAAATTTATACTAAAAACAAATTAAGACTAATTACTATAGATCCCCCTTTTGCTGATATTATATTACCTATAGAGAAAGGACTAAAATTATATTCTAAACCAAATTATGACGACTTAGAAATAGTGAAAAAACGCTTAAGCATCTCTAGATCCAGAAAAGAACGAGATGAGAACTTACCTATTCAAGTAAAATCACAAGAGTATTATATAATCATACAAATAGGAACAAAAAACCTAACAAAGCAAAACTAGATATGAATACTCGAAAGTAATTACATTCCATTAGAAAAACTGTCGAATCAAATAGTTAACATTAATGAAAATTTTAATATATTAATAACCTTAACAACAAAAATCGCACTACAAGAAATAAATATTGAATATGTTATAACCTTAAACAATAAGATAGTATTAGGAAAAGAATTCTTAGAAAAGGTTAAACCATGGAAAATAGAACCATATTACTTTGAATTTACCTATAACCAAACTCAATCTAAAACTAAAATAATAAATGAGTAACACTATACCTAGTTTAATAGAATTAATAAAATTACAAAAAAAAAGGGAAATAGCAAAAGAAGAAAAATCCTATATAAGTCAAAGACTGCAATACATAATATTTGCAGGATGCCATAGAGATAGTATAAGAACACTATCTGAAGAAGAACAAAAGAAAACAAGAGACATAGAAATATTAGAACAAAATTTACGCAAGATGAAAAATGAATTAGCAATTCTTAATAAAAATGAGTAATTTAACTTATATACTTATAAAAATAATCTTTGAAGGATATAAAAGTCGATAATATACACCAATGATAGATACAGGAGCACAAACAACAATTATGAAAGAAAACTGTTTACCAGAATGGAAAAGATTAAACACACCATTTAGAATAAATGGATTTAATAACAATAGTAGTAAAATTACTCTGTATCAAACAAATGTGAGAATACAAATTTGGAATAAAATATTAATCATACCTAAAGTATATTGATTTGAATTAATAGGAAAAGATATAATACTAGGAACCAACTTTCTTAACCAATATAAACCATTTAGTATAGACAAAGAATTCCTTACATTATACACTCCTTGTAAACATAAGTTAAGAGCTAAAGTAGTTAAAAATAGAGAACGAATACCAATAGAATGGGAAAAATGTAAAATAGGTAAAGAAGCACAATTAGTCCAAAAAATGACAACCAAAAAGGAAAATATTAATAATTTCAAAATTATAGAAATCGGTATACTACATTTAGATAATCTTACTCCTTTAAAAACTAAGTTAGAAGAACTATGCAACGACTATCCTCTAGAAAACCGGCATAAGCATAAAACTGAAATAAAAGTAACGTTAAAAGATCTAAATAGCATAATATCCCAGAAACCTTTTAATAATTCACAACGAGATGAAAAAGAATTTAAAATGCATATAACAGAACTATTAGCCGGAAAACTAATTAGGCCAAGTAATTCGAAACATAATAGTAGTGCATTTATTGTTAATAATCATTCTGAACAAAAAAGAGGCAAAACAAGAATGGTTATAGCTTTGGGTATTATTAAAGGGTTTTTGTGATAATATGCAAATATGTTCTATGTGTCCAGAAGATTTAAATAAATATACTTGTGCATTCCAAATGAATTATTATGAATTAGGAACGAAAACCCCGAACAATTAGCAGTCTTTCGAAAACTATATTTTGAAAAATTACCAAGCACCTATAAATACTATGGTACAACAAGCTTTTTACACGGAACCTAAAACAGGAACTTTAGGAGAACAAATAGCTTATTTACAAGCATGGTACAAAAACTATTGTATGGAAGTTAATAACCTAAAAGAATTTAGAAAACAGGCTAAATTTAATGACTGTTGTAAAAAATATGAAATACCAAAATTTGGTTGTTACAAATCAAATAAAAGATATACAGTAAAAAGACCTAAATTGATGCGAAGACGATACAAAAGATTCAAACCATATGGAAAATATAAAAATAAGAAAAGATCATATAAAAACTATTATATTAAAAGAAAAATCTATAAATATGCTAAAAACCCCAAAAGATGTAAATGTTACAATTGTGGACAAATATGTCATATAGCAAGAGAATGCAAAGCAAAGACAAATAGAAATAATACTAAGAATATTAAAAATATAAATTTCATTGAACTTCATATAGCAGAATATGAATTAGGCAAAACCAATATACCACCGGATGAAGAAATATATGTGCTTGAATATGAAACAGATAATGATGAAATCAATGAAATAGAAAACCATGAAGAAAGTAATGAAGAAACAGATAATATTGAAACTGATAGTGATGAGTAAGGAACTACAACAAGTTGATTATGATGAAGATATTACGGAACAACATAGAAATCATAGAGCTATTTTTGATTTGCAAAAATATAATGAATTAAAATATGAAGGATTTACTTTGTCACCCGATAAAATAGTAGATAAGAAAAAATTTGACTTCACAAATTTAACAAAGTATTTTAAAAGGAAAAAGCAAGAATATTTAGTCATAGCTGATAGGGAACATGTTATAGATATAACCCAAGTACAAGGAAACACTAGAGTTCCTTTAATAACACAAGAAGTGTTAAATGAAGAAATAACAAAAATTAACAATACTTTAAAAAATAAACCAATTACATTTAGATTTGTAGAACTAGCAGCCATCGAAATAATAATAAAAGCATGTTTTAAAGAAGGAATAGATACTCCCTTAGAGTTAGAATTAGCTGATGACAGAATAAAAGAACCAAGTAGAACAAGCTATTATAGCACAACTTAAAGGAAATCTTATTTATCAGAAAGTAAGATTCATAATTAAACCAAATTATTCTATAAGTTTAACTGACCAAAACATAGAAAAAGCATTAGTATTATACTGGATGCTAAGTGGAATAAACGTGACCAATGGATCAAAAGTTATGACAGTACAATGTAAGAATGCCTATATTATAACAGATCAACATCAAATTTATACCAAAAATAAATTGAGACCAATTACTATAGACACCCCTTTTACAGATCTTATTTTACCTATAGAAAAAGGATTAAAATTATATTCGAAACCAAACTATGAAGATTTAGAAATCGTAAAGAAACGGTTAAGTATTTCTCGATCCAAACGACATTTAACTGACAGTCTACCTATTCAACTAAAATCATATGAACATTATATACTTATACAAATAGGAACAAAAAACCTAACAGCACAAATAGACATCAACATTGAAAATAATTATATTCCATTAGAAAAACTATCTCTTAACATCAATGAAAATTTTAATAGATTAATCACCCTAACAACAAAGATTGCACTACAAGATATAAACATCGAATATGTTATAACCCTAAATAACAAAATAATATTAGGAAAAGATTTCTTAGAAAAGGTTAAGCCATGGAAAATAAACCAAGACTATTTTGAATTTACATATAATCAAAACCAATATAAAATTAAAGCACTAAATGAATAACACTATTCCCAGTTTAATTGAACTAGTAAAATTACAAAAACAGTTAGAAATAGCAAAAGAAGAAAAGGTTTATTTCAGTCAAAGACTAAACTACGTTAGATTTGCGGGATGCCATCACTATAATATACAATTATATTCTAAAAAGTTACAAGAGAAAACTAAAGATATAGAAATATTAGAACAGCGACTACATAAAATGACAAATGACTTAGCAATTCTTAATAAAAATGAGTAATTTGACCTATATACTTATAAAAATAATCTTTGATGGATACAAAAGTAGATATTATACACCAATGGTTGATACAGGAGCACAACCAACAATAATGAAAGAAAATTGTTTACCAGAATGGAAAAAATTAAACACACCATTTAGAATCAATGGGTTTAATAACAACAGTAGTAACATTACCTTATACCAAATAAATGTAAAAATACAAATTTGGAATAAAATATTAATTATACCTAAAGTATATTGTTTCGAACTAATAGGAAAAGACATCATACTCGGAACTAACTTCCTTAACCAATATAAACCTTTTAGTATAGGTAAAGAATTTGTCACATTATTTACTCCTTGTAAACATAAGTTAAGAGCTAAAATAGTCAAAAATAGAGAAAGAATGCCAATAGAATGGGAAAAATGTAAAATAGGTGAAGAAACTCAATTAGTCCAAAAAATGACAACCAAGAAAGAAAATACTAATAACTTTGAAATTATAGAAATAGGTATACTCCATTTAGATAAGCTTACTCCTTTAAAAACTCAACTAGAAAAACTATGTAGTGATAACCTTTTAGAAAAATGGTATAAGCATAAAACGGAAATACAAATGACATTAAAAGACCCGAATAGCATAATATCACAAAAACCCTTTAATAATACCCAAAGAGATGAAAAGGAATTTAAAATGCATATAACGGAACTATTAGCTGGCCAATTAATTAGACCAAGTAACTCAAAACATAGTAGCAGTGCATTTATAGTTAATAATCATTCTGAACAAAAAAGAGGTAAAACACGAATGGTTATAGATTATCGAATTCTAAATGAAAAAACAATTACATATAATTACCCCATACCAAATAAGATACTTAAAATGAGACAAATACAAGGTTACAATTATTTTTCAAAGTTTGATTGTAAAAGTGGTTTTCACCAATTAAAATTAACCGAAGAATCTAATCAATTAACAGCATTCAAAGTCCCTAATGGATTTTATGAATGGAATGTATTACCTTTTGGATATAAAAATGCCCCAGGAAGATTCCAAGCATTTATGGATAAATATTTAAATCAACTATCAAATTGTGTAGTCTACATTGATGACATACTAATCTATTCGAAAACTCAAGAAGAACATTATAAGTTATTAGAACAATTTATAGAAATCATTAAAACCAGCGGTATAGTGTTAAGCAAAAAGAAAATGGAATTATTTAAAACTCAGATCGAATTCTTAGGATTTGAAATAGATAAAGCTGGAATAAAAATGCAAGACCATATAGCTCAAAAAATTATAGAGTTTCAACAAGAAATTAATACTAAAAAGGAACTACAAAAGTTCTTAGGAATAGTTAATCAAGTTAGAGAATTTATCCCTAAACTATCACAATATACTGAACCATTAACTAAGAAACTAAAGAAAGACTACGATTTTAGATGGAATGATACTGACACAAAGACTTTAGAAAAAATTAAAGAATTAGTCAGAAAGTTACCAAAACTAAGTTTTCCCGATGAAGACAAAGAATTTACATGGATAGTGGAAACAGATGCTAGTGAAACCAATAATGGTTACGGAGCAGTATTAAAATATAGATATAAAAATGTATAAAAAGAATATGTTTGCGAGATATCACTCAGGAACATTTAAAGCAAATGAAATCAATTGGGATATAAATAAAAAAGAACTCAAAGCAGTAAAATATGGAATCAAAAAAATTTGAATGTTATATAGTTTATAGTAAATTTATAATCGAACGAGATAATAGAACTGTTAAAAGTTGGCTAACCCAAAAATTGCAGGATTCAATTACAAGGAAGGAGATAAACGAGGATTGTAGCGAGATATTAATCAGTATGAGTTTACTATTGAATTACTAAATACCAAAGAAAACTGTTTTGCAGACTATCTCTCAAGACATAGTTCAACAACTGATTATAGAAAATCAGGAACTCAAGATACAACTCAAAAAGATAATGGAAGAACTTGCTTCTATGAAAAGAGAAGCCACTTCCAGCAATCCTAATATGGAGCAAGCAGATATTGGCACTAGCCAAAAATATAAAAGCCGAGTTATCACAAGAAAAGTTAATCCCCCTTTCAAACGAAGTATGTCCCTACAAACCTATAACCCCAGTCAAGCCAATAATCCTACTCCAGTTATCAATGAAATAAACTTTCCAAGCTTAATACCGGATACTACTTCTTTTAAAGAAAAATTAACCTTAGGTACCAAACAAACAATGATCCCTCAAGTTCGCCAATATATAGATAATTTCTTACTTATTGCCAATAGGCTAAATACCTTCCCGTAAATAAGCACAAAAGACCGCCATGGAGAAATCGAAGGCGGATATATTACTAACCCTTTAAAAAGGGTAAACGAGTTAATAGCGTTGCCTGGTTGCAATGCAAATTTAATCAAAGCAACTTATGATTATGGCCTTCTTAATTCAGTATATACACTTGAATGGAGAGGAGCTATCATCAATTCCCGAACTATATAAAGCGGCTAAAAGTTATTTGCATATTACAAAATCTCCCATGATTTTTGTAAGATGCTACACCGCCCAGGCGAAGTTACTTCTTCCGAGATAAAACAATGTATTAGGGTTGTTAAAATGGGTTGTACAACGCATTTTATCTTCCCTGAAGAAATAAAGGCACAGCCAGAGTTAAACCACCATGAGATACCAGACCTCCTCAGGGAAAAGAGGGCCGTCAAGATAAAAGCAATTTATGAAGCCTTGATTACCATGGTCAAGACTTATGTTTGGATAAACCATAAGGAGTTAAACACACTAATTATCTCGCAAAGCACAAGATATGGCCATGATGCGGTCGAAACTATTAAGTCATGGATATGGAGCCCGCTCCACCCGGATCAGCGCCCGGTTACACGGTATTTACCAAGAAATTTTCTAACGAAGATACTTTAAAGAGATATTGCAGTTGGATGCAACAAAATAATAACCACTCATGTAAGATGTGTGGAGTTAAGCGATGACTGTACCAATAATCGAAGATATGGACGAGTTATGAAGATAAGGCTGAATCATCTAACACTGCGGTATCAACTACGAGAGATAGAACACACAGCGTACAAGAATAAAACATCTCGTCTACCAAGTTAAACACTTGTAGAATAGAGATATTTTATCATGTAACGAGATAAACTTTGTAATAGTTACTACATGACAAAAGATAGGCGGCTAACGCAAAAAATATGTGAATAGTGAATAGTGAACAGTACTTTTACTGTAGCACTTTTCACTGTAGCAAATAGTGTTTTAAACAGTATGTAGTTTTTGTACGAACCGTTGTAATCCTTTGCTTATAAATAAGAGCTAACTGATGAAGCAAAATCATCAGAAGGCACTTGCCTAACTACACTTCCATATTTCTTCTCTCAACATTTCTTCTACCTTCTCTAAAAACACGCTTCACCCCATAGCTGGTATCAGAGCTTACTATTCATAAGCTTACTAGTTACTATTCACCGGAGCTATACAAACCGCAGATATTCCACAAGTAATTATGGAAGCAGATAAGGTAACCCCTTTTCTTATGGACTAAATTTAAATTCAATCCCCTAGTTTATAATAATACTAAGATCTGTTAAGATGATTCTATAATTTCATATAGGATGTATGCTATCTTAAATATGCTTTCCCCGATTAAGTAAACTCATGCTTAGAAACCAAAAGACAATTGGTAGCAGGAGCCCGTTTTTGCCGTTAAGAATGAGAAGGCGTTGTAGGGCGTGATGCATAAAACCTATGTGGTGAGGTTGGAAAACATGAATTTATTTAATTATGCTTAAGTGCTTAAGGGTTGTTAAAGCGGATTAGCAGTACTTATATGAAAGCTGATAGAATTGTTATTAACTGATTAAAGGTTTATTATAAGCAAAAGGGATTGAGTCTTAAAAGTAGTTCATAAAGAAAAAAGAAAAGTCTAATTACCTAAATTATTGTTTATTTGCTTACTTACCTGTTTATATTTACCTATGAATTCTCAAATAACAAATGTTCGATTACGTGTTGAATGGATAAATTATGCTTTACAAATTAAAATTAAAAACTTAAAAGAACAACTAAGACTTTCTCTTATTCACTCAGCTAGAATAGAAGATCTAGACTTAGGTAATATTGTAATTAATGAACTACAGGAAGAACATAACAAGATAGATAAAATTGTACAAGTACAACTAGAAATTAAAAAATTATTAGACTTCTTAAAACAAATAGAACTTAGCCAATCATTAATAGAACTTGAACAATTGATAAATTCAATATGACTATAAAAACACAAATAAACAACGTTAAAGATCATATAAAAACGAGAGATAACATATTAAATGTTCAAAACAGAATTATACAAGATAAAATAGATGATTTTGAAGAATACTTATATGAAGCTTACAGAAGAAAAGATAATGAAATAAAAGATGCCTTGAGAAAATATTTAATTAAGTTACAAGACAAGAAAAATAGAAACTTAATAGCTAAACAAGAACTTAAAGATTTACAAAATTCATTATACGTATGAGTACTAAATCACAAGTAAACAGAGCAATGACAAAAGCTAATTGGCAATACTTTATATCACTTATGCAAGCGGATATTAAAAGTTTAGAATTAAGTAATCAAAAGCAAATAGCTATCATTAATAAACTACAAATATTAGACCGAGCAACGTTAAATGATAATTATGACTATGAAAAAGAGTTAAAACCTTTTGATGAACAATTAGAATTACTAGAAATACAAATTAAAGAACAGGAAGATGTGGTTAAGAAAATCATAGCAGATTATAAAAATTACAAGCTAAATAGAAAACCAGCTTTATGCTTATGAGTGAACTAGATAAAGGCGAAAACTTAGGTACTAATTTAAAAATAATTAATACAAATATTTTATTTATTATAAAATTACTAAAAGAAAGTAAAAATAAATCAGACAAACCAGAGTCAAGTAATACTAAGTTACCAATGGAATTAGAAGAACAAGGTTACAAAATATTAGGAAAAAAGATCACTAAAGAATATTCACAGTTATTTCCCGAATTACTTTTAAAACAGAAAATCGAAGTAGAATATGAAAGAGTATTTAAACAAGAAGAATAATGAATAAAAACGAAAAAATCATTGAAGAAGAAATTATTAGATATCCAGACGGTCCAATTAAAATACATAAGACTAATCAAAATAGACAATTCGCAGAAATTAATGAAGGCACATTTTATTTAATTAAAGATCGAAAACAAATGATATTAGAAAATGAATTTGATAGAGAAAGAAGATTAGCACTAGAAAATAATTTAGTACAACTGACAAACATAGAATGTAACTATCAGGATAACAAAACAATCAACGATATTTATAAAAAATTAGAGAAACTAGAAAGAAAATACGATGAACGAATGAGAAAAATGGAAGAATCTATTAAAATAATACATCTTAATACCAAACAAATTTTAGACAAAGTCTATAGAGTAGAAAATAGTTTTAATAACGAAATACAAAATCTTAAACTAGAGTATAATAATAAATTTGATAAAATCGAAGAACAACTTATAAATAATATCAAAGACAATAATGAAATACCAGAAATCCCTGAATCAGATACCGAGACCCTAAATAATACTGTTATATAAGCCTTAACTACGGAAATTGAAAGACTTAACGTAAACAATATAAATGTGTTACAAGATAATGATGAAACTTGTTCTGAACAATCCAGTCAAGAATTTAGATATTCAAATTATTTAGAAACCGACTTTAACTCAGATAACGATGAAGAAATTAATGTACTCACAAAAGTCTACAACGATGGCGATTACGATCATATGGAAACTGATAGAAGTTATAAACCTACCTTTAAAAAGAAAAAATATTATGATTACAAGTATAAAAATAACGACTATATATGGAAATATCGAAGAAAAATAGAAAATGACTACATACCAAGAGATAATCAAGCCGGAGAAACTTTAAATTTAGATTGTTCCTTAAACGCTGAAATAGATATACAATTCTATCAGCTTTCATATAAGTACTGCTAATCCGCTTTAACAACCCTTAAGCACTTAAGCATAATTAAATAAATTCATGTTTTCCAACCTCACCACATAGGTTTTATGCATCACGCCCTACAACGCCTTCTCATTCTTAACGGCAAAAACGGGCTCCTGCTACCAATTGTCTTTTGGTTTCTAAGCATGAGTTTACTTAATCGGGGAAAGCATATTTAAGATAGCATACATCCTATATGAAATTATAGAATCATCTTAACAGATCTTAGTATTATTATAAACTAGGGGATTGAATTTAAATTTAGTTCATAAGAAAAGGGGTTACCTTATCTGCTTCCATAATTACTTGTGGAATATCTGCGGTTTGTATAGCTCCGGTGAATAGTAACTAGTAAGCTTATGAATAGTAAGCTCTGATACCAGCTATGGGGTGAAGCGTGTTATTAGAGAAGGTAGAAGAAATGTTGAGAGAAGAAATATGGAAGTGTAGTTAGGCAAGTGCCTTCTGATGATTTTGCTTCATCAGTTAGCTCTTATTTATAAGCAAAGGATTACAACGGTTCGTACAAAAACTACATACTGTTTAAAACACTATTTGCTACAGTGAAAAGTGCTACAGTAAAAGTACTGTTCACTATTCACTATTCACATATTTTTTGCGTTAGCCGCCTATCTTTTGTCATGTAGTAACTATTACAAAGTTTATCTGTTACATGATAAAATATCTCTATTCTACAAGTGCTTAACTTGGTAGACAGATGTTTTATTCTTGTACGCTGTGTTCTATCTCTGTAGTTGATACCGCAGTGTTAGATGATTCAGCCTTATCTTCATAACTGTCCATATCTTCGATTATTGGTACAGTCATCTGCTTAACTCCACACATCTTACATGAGTGGTTATTATTTTGTTGCATCCAACTGCAATATCTCTTTAAAGTATCTTCTGTTAGAAAATTTCTTGGTAAATACCGTGTAATTGGCGCTTGATCTGGGTGGAGCAGGCTCCATATCCATGACTTAATAGTTTCGACCGCATCATGGCCATATCTTGTGCTTTGCGAGATAATTAGTGTGTTTAACTCCTTATGGTTTATCCAAACATAAGTCTTGACCATGGTAATCAAGGCTTCATAAATTGCTTTTATCTTGACGGCCCTCTTTTCCCCGAGGAGGTCGGTATCTCATGGTGGTTTAACTCTGGCTGTGCCTTTATTTCTTCAGGGAAGATAAAATGCGTTGTACAACCCATTTTAACAACCCTAATACATTGTTTTATCTCAGAAGAAGTAACTTCGCCTGGGGCGGTGTAGCATCTTACAAAAATCATGGGAGATTTTGTAATATGCAAATAACTTTTAGCTGCTTTATATAGTTCGGGGAATTGATGATAGCTCCTCTCCATTCAAGTGTATATACTGAATTAAGAAGGCCATAATCATAAGCTCGCTTTGATTAAATTTGCATTGCAACCAGGCAACGCTATTAACTCGTTTACCCTTTTTAAAGGGTTAGCAATATATCCGCCTTCGATTTCTCCATGGCGGTCTTTTGTGGTTATTTCTGGGAAGGTATTTAGCCTATTGGCAATAAGTAAGAAATTATCTATATATTGGCGAACTTGAGGGATCATTGTTTGTTTGGTACCTAAGGTTAATTTTTCTATAAAAGAAGTAGTATCTGGTATTAAGCTTGGAAAGTTTATTTCATTGATAACTGGAGTAGGATTATTGGCTTGACTGGGGTTATAGGTTTGTAGGGACATACTTCGTTTGAAAGGGGGATTAACTTTTCTTGTAATAATTCGGCTTTTATATTTTTGGCTAGTGCCAATATCTGCTTGCTCCATATTAGGATTGCTGGAAGTGGCTTCCCTTTTCATTGAAGCGAGTTCTTCCATTAACTTTTTGAGTTGTATCTTAAACTCCTGATTTTCTCGAATCAGTTGTTGAGCTAGTTCTGGATAGATAGTCTGCAAAACAATTTTCGTTAGTTTTCAATAATTCAATAGAAAATTCATATTGATTGATGTCAGCTATTATTCGATTAATTTCTTTTCTTGTAATGGAATCTTGTAGTTTTTGAGTTAACCAACTTCTAACAGTTCTATTATCTGTCCTAATTATGAATGTATTATAAACTATTTAACATTCAAATTTTTTGATTCCATATTTTATTGCTTTTAACTCTTTTTTATTTATATCCCAATTGATTTCATTTGCCTTAAATGTTCCTTAGTGATATCGACAAACATATTCTTTTCTATCATTTTTATATCTGTATTTTAATACTGCTCCATAACCGTTATTGGTTTCACTAGCATCTGTTTCCACTATCCATGTAAATTCTTTGTCTTCATCGGGAAAACTTAGTTTTGGTAACTTTCTGACTAATTCCTTAATTTTTTCTAAAATGTTTGTGTCAGTATCTTCCCATCTAAAATCGTAATCTTTCTTTAGTTTTTTTAGTTAATGGTTCGGTATATTGTGATAATTTAGGGATAAATTCTCTAACCTGATTTACTATTTCTAGGAATTTTTTTAATTCTTTCTTAGTATTAATTTCCTTTTGGAACTCTATGATTTTTTGGGCTATATGATCTTACATTTTTATTCCAGCTTTATCTATTTCAAATCCTAAGAATTCAATGTGTGTTTTAGATAATTCCATTTTCTTTTTACTTAAAACTATACCACTAGTTTCAATAATTTCTATAAACTATTCTAATAACTTATAATGTTCTTCTTGTGTTTTTGAATATATTAGTATATCATCAATATAAACTACACAATTTGATAATTGATTTGAATATTAATCCATAAATGCTTGGAATCTGCCTGGGGCATTTTTATATCCAAAGGGTAACACGTTCCATTCATAAAATCCATTTGGGACTTTAAATGCTGTTAGTTGTTTGGAATCCTCGGTTAACTTTAATTGGTGAAAGCCACTTTTACAATCAAATTTTGAAAAATAATTATATCCTTGTATTTGCCTCATTTTAAGTATCTTATTTGGTATGAGATAATTATATGTAATTGTTTTTTCATTTAGAATTCTATAATCAATAACCATTCTTGTTTTTCCTCGTTTTTGTTCTAAATGATTATTAACTATAATAGCACTACTACTATGTTTTGAATTACTTGGTCTGATTAGTTTTCCAACTAATAGTTCTGTTATAGGCATTTTAAATTCTTTTTCATCTCTTTGGGTATTGTTAAAAGGTTTTTGGGATATTATGCTATTTTGGTCTTTTAATGTTATTTGTATTTTTATTTTATGCTTATGCCAATTTTCTAAGGGATTGTCGTTGCATAGTTTTTCTAACTTAGTTTTTAAAGGAGTAAGCTTATCTAGATGGAGTATACCAATTTCTATAATTTCAAAGTTATTAATATCTTTCTTCTTGGTTGTCATTTTTTGGACTAATTGAGCTTCTTCGCCTATTTTACATTTTTCCCATTCTATTGGCATTCGTTCTCTATTTTTGACTACTTTAGCTCTTAACTTATGTTTACAAGGAGTAAATAATGTAACGAACTCTTCACCTATACTAAATGGTTTATATTGGTTAAGAAAGTTGGTTCCTAGTATTATGTCTTTTCCTATTAATTTGAAACAATATACTTTAGGTATGATTAATATTTTATTCCAAATTTGTATTTTTACAATTGTTTGATATAGGGTAGTGTTACTACTATTGTTATTAAACCCATTGATTCTAAATGATGTGTTTAATCTTTTCCATTCTGGTAAACAGTTTTCTTTCATAATTGTTGGTTGTGCTCCTGTATCTACCATTGTTGTATAATATCGACTTTTATATCCTTCAAAGATTATATTTATAAGTATATAGGTTAAATTACTCATTTTTATTAAGAATTGCTAAGTCATTTTTCATTTTATGTAAATTTTGTTCTAATATTTCTATGTCTCTTGTTTTCTTTTGTTCTTTTTCAGATAATGTTCTTGTACAATCTCTATGACATCCTGCAAATATTAGGTATTGCAGTCTTTGAGTTATATGGGCCTTTTCTTCCTTTGCTATTTCTTTCTGTTTTTGCAATATTATTAATTCTATTAAACTAGGTATAGTACTACTCATATATTATTCTAGTTTTAGACTGGGTTTGATTATAAGTGAATTCAAAATAGTATTGGTCTATTTTCCAAGGTTTAACCTTTTCTAAAAATCCTTTTCCTAATATTATTTCATTGTTTAAAGTTATAATATATTCAATATTTATTTCTTGTAAAGCAATTTTTGTTGTAAGTATTATTAATCTATTAAAATTTTCATTTATTACTGGGTTTGTCAAATTTTTTAAGGGAATATAATTACTTTCTTTATTAACATCTAGTTTTGTAGTTAAACTTTGAGTTCCTATTTGTATGATTATATAATATTCTTGTGACTTTATTTAAATAGGTAAGTTCTCAGTTAAATCTCGTTTAGATCTAGAAACACTTAATCGTTTCTTCACTATTTCTAAGTCTTCATAGGTTGGTTTCGAATATAATTTTAATCCTTTTTCTATAGGTAATATAAGATCTGTATAGGGGTATCTATAGTAATTGGTCTTAATTTATTTTTAGTATAAACCTGATATTGATCGGTTAATATATAAGCATTCTTACATTGTACTGTCATGACTTTTGATCCATTGGTCGTCTTTATTCCTCCTAACATCCAATATAAGACTAATGCTTTTTCTATATTTTGGTCAGTTAAACTTATAGAATAATTTGGCTTAATTATGAATCTAACTTTTTGATAAATAAGATTTCCTTTAAGTTGTGCTATAATAGCTTGTTCTACTGGCTCTTTGATTCTATTATCAGCTAATTCTAATTCTAAGGGAATATATATTCCTTCTTTAAAACAGGCTTTTATTATTCAATGGCTGATAATTCTACAAATCTAAATGTGATTGGTTTATTTTATAATACGTTATTAATTTTGGTTATTTCTTCATTTAACACTTCTTGTGTTATTAATGGGACTCTAGTGTTACCTTGTACTTGTGTTATATCTATAACATGTTCTCTATCAGCTATAACTAAATATTCTTCCTTTTTCTTTTTGAAATACTTAGTTAAATTAGTTAGGTCAAATTTTTTCTTTTCTATTATCTTCTCGGGGGACAATGTAAATCCTTCATACTTTAATGCACTATATTTTTGTAAGTAAAAAATGGCTCTTTGATTTTTATGTTGTACTGTAATATCTTCATCGTAATCAACTTCTGGTAACTCTTTATTCATTACTATCAGTTTCAGTATTATCTTCTTCTTCACTACTTTCATCATTACTTCTTATTTCATTAATTTCATCATTATCTGTTTCATATTCGAACCCATATATTTCTTCATCTGGTGGTAAATTGGTTTTACCTAGTTCATATTCTGCTATATGGAGTTCAATCAAATTTACATTTTTTATATTTTTATTAATATTTCTATTTGCTTTAGTCTTACATTCCTTTGCTGTGTGACCTATCTGTCCACAATTATAACATTTACATCTTTTTGGATTTTTAGCATATTTATAGATTTTTCTTTTAATAAAGTAATTTTTATTTGATCGTTTCTTATTTTTATATTTTCCATACGGTTTGAATCTTTTATACCGTCTTCGCATTAATCTGAGTCTGACGATTATGATTATATGGAAACCAGTAGAAATTATATAACTACCTTCAAAAAGAAAAAATATGATTATGCCCATAGAAATAATGACTATATAAGGAAATATCAACGAAAAATAGAAAATGACCATATACCAAGAGATAAACAAACAGGAGAAACCTTGAATCTAGATTGCTCTATAAATGCTGAATTAGATATACAAAATTGGATAGCTAGAATAAATGCAAAATTAATAGAAGCTAAAATACCAGTTAGTACGGCGGCTAGTTATATTGAAGCTACAATAACAGGAATAGCCAAAAGCTATTTAACTAATATAGGAATAAAAGAAATTAACAGAACTGCGAAGTATTAAGATAGAAGGAACTGAGATGACTGATTCAACACAAATGTTGAAAAAATACGAAAATATAATTAGAAGAGAATTTGGTAATCCAAATGCAGACTTAAAATATGCAGAAGCTAAGAAAGAATATTGTAAGTCCCAATTATATAATATGAAAATATGTTCCATGTGTCCAGAAGATTTAAACAAATATACGTGTGCATTTCAAATGAATTACTATGAATTAGGAACCGAAACACCTGAACAATTAGCTGTATTTCGAAAACTATATTTTGAAAAATTACTAATACCTATAAATACTATGGTACAAGAAGCATATTATACAGAACCTAAAACAGGAACTCTAGGAGAACAAATAGCATTTTTACAAACATGGTATAAAAATTATTGTATTGAAGTCAATAACCAAAAGGCATTTAGAAAACAAGCTAAAATAAGTGATTGTTGTGAAAAATATGAAATACCTAAATTCGGATGTCACAAATTAAACAAAAATATAAAACAAAAAGACCTAAATTAATATGAAGAAGATATAAAAGATTCAAACCCTATGGAAAATATAAAAATAAGAAACGATCAAATAAAAATTAATTTATTAAAAGAAAAATCTATAAATATGGAAAAAATCCAAAAAGATGTAGATGTTATAATTGTGGACAAATAGGTCACATAGCAAGAGAATGTAAGGCTAAAACAAATAAAAATACAAATAAAACTATAAAAAATGTAAATTTTATTGAACTATATATAGCAGAATACGAAATAGGTAAAAATAATATACCACCAGATGAAGAAATATATGTTTTAGAATATGAGACGGATAGTGAAGAAATTAATGAAATAAGAAGTAGTGAAGAAGAAGATAATACTGAAACTGATAGTAATGGATAAAGAATTACAAGAAGTTGATTACGACGAAGATATTACAATACAACATAAAAATCAAAGAGCCATTTTTGATTTACAAAAATATAATGCATTAAAGTATGAAGGATTTACATTGTCACCTAATAAGATAATTGAGAAGAACAAAATAGAATTAACCAAGTTAACTAAGTATTTTAAAAGGAAAAAGGAAGAATATTTAGTTATAGCTGATAGAGAACATGTTATAGATATAACACAAGTACAAGGTAACACTAGAGTCCCATTAATAACACAAGAAGTATTAAATGAAGAAATAACCGAAATTAACAACGTATAGAAAATAAACCAATTACATTCAGATTTGTAGAATTAGCAGCTATAGAAATAATAATAAAAGCCTGTTTTAAAGAAGGAATAGATAGTCCCTTAGAATTAAAATTAGCTGATGATAGAATGAAAGAACCTGTAGAACAAGCTATTATAGCACAACTTAAAGGAAATCTTATTTACCAAAAAGTAGATTCATAATTAAGCCAAATTATTCAATAAGTCTAACTGACCAAAACATAGAAAAAGCATTAATTTTATATTGGAAATTAGATGGAATAAACATGACTACTGGATCAAAATTCATGACAGTACAATGTAAGAATGCTTATATATTAACCGATCAACATCAGATTTATACTAGAAACAAATTAAGACCAATTACTATAGATACCCCTTTTATTGATCTTATACTACCCATAGAGAAAGGATTAAAATTATATTCCAAACCAAGTTATGAAGACTTAGAAATAGTGAAAAAACGATTAAGTCTTTCCAGATCTAAACGAGAATTAACTGAGAACTTACCTATTCAAATAAAGTCACAAGAATATTATATAATCATACAAATAGGAACTCAAAGTTTAACTGCAAAACTAGATGTTAACAAGGAATGTAATTATATTCCCTTAGAAAAATTGACAAACCCAATAATAAATGAAAATTTTAATAGATTAATAATACTTACAACAAAAATTGCTTTACAAGAAATAAATATTGAATATGTTATAACTTTAAACAATGAAATAATATTAGGAAAAGGATTTTTATAAAAGGTTAAACCTTGGAAAATAGACCAAGACTATTTTGAATTCACTTATAATCAAACCCAGTCTAAAACTAGAATAATAAATGAGTAGCACTATACCTAGTTTAATAGAATTAATAAAATTACAAAAACAGATAGAAATAGCAAAGGAAGAAAAAGCCTATATAACTCAAAGACTGCAATACCTAATATTTGCAGGATGTCATAGAGATAGTACAAGAACATTATCTGAAAAAGAACAAAAGAAAACGAGTGACATAGAAATATTAGAACAAAATTTACATAAAATGATTTTTAGAGAGAGGAAGGGATTTTGAGAGAGAAAGAAGAGGTGATAAGAAGCTTGATGATTTTATTTCATCAGAGCACTCTTATTTATAAGCAAAGGATTACACTGGTCCATACAAAAATACATACTATTACGAACACTATTGCTACAGTGAAAGTGCTACAATAAAAGTAAAAATACTGTTCACACTATTCACATATTTTTCGGGTGCTAGCAGCCTAACTTTTGTCTTATTTAACTGTTACACAACTTATCTGTTATCTATTACATGATAGATATTACAAGAGCATCTTTATCCGTTTATCTTTTTTTATCTTGTCACGACTTCCTGTTGACTTCCGCCGGAAGATTCGGTTCTATCCTCAGCATCCATATCTTCTATAATGGGGACAATATTTTGTTGAGTCTTGCATAGCTGGTATCAATGATTGTTATTTAGCTGCATCCAGCTACAGTGTCTCTTCAAAGTATCTGGTGTCATGAAATTTCACGGAATATACCGGATAACTGGTTCCTGGTCTGGGTGGAGTAAACTCCATATCCATGACTTATAGTTTCCACGGCATCATATCCATATTCTTTGCTCTGCGAAATAATTAGTGTATTAGGCTCCTTATGGTTGATCCATACTGGAGTCTTTATTATGTTGCATAGTGCTTCATAAATTGTCTTCATTTTTACTGCTCTTTTGTCCGGAGTATTTCCGGTATATCGTTGATATTTAACTCAGGCTGAGCTTTTATGTCTTCTGGGATTAGGTAATTGAGTGTACATCCCATTTTGATAACTCGTACACATTGCTTTATCTCTTGATAAGTAACATCGCCAGGGGCTGTATAGCATCTCACAGAGATCATTGGGGCCTTTGTGATGTTTAAATAGTTTTTAGCTGCTTTGTATAACTTGGGTATAGACGATTGTTCTTCTCCATTCATTGTATAAACCGAATTGAGAAGGCCATAGTCATAGGCTACTTTGATCATATTTGTATTACAACCTGGGAAGGCAATTAACTTGTTTATGCTTTTCAGGGGATTGGTGACATATCCTCGCTCAATTTTCGACTGGCTATCTTTAGTAGTCACTTCGGGGTTTGTGTTTAGCTTATTGGCAATTACTAGGAAATTGGAAATATATGCTCGAACCCGTGGGTTTATAGTTTGTTTTGTTCCAAGGGTAAGTTTTTCTTTGAAAGAGGTAGTATCTGGTACGAGGGTACGAAATTCCATCTCGTTAATAATGGTTTTGGATCTATCGTGGCTTGAAAAATATCTTTGCAAGGACATATTTCTCCTGTTCATCGGAGTATTAACTTTTTTCGTAATAGCTTGAGTTTTATAGTTTTGGCTACTGCCAATATAGTTTTGGTTACTGCCAATATCTATTTGCTCCTTACTAGTTATGAAGACTTAGAAATAGTGAAAAAACGATTAAGTGTTTCTAGATCTAAATGAGAATTAACTGAGAACTTACCTATTCAAATAAAGGCACAAGAATATTATATAATCATACAAATAGGAACTCAAAGTTTAACTGCAAAACTAGATGTTAATAAGGAAAGTAATTATATTACCTTAGAAAAATTAACAAACCCAGTAATAAATGAAAAATTTAATAGATTAATAATACTTACAACAAAAACTGCTTTACAAGAAATAAATATTGAATATGTTATAACTTTAAACAATGAAATAATATTAGGAAAAGGATTTTTAGAAAAGGTTAAACCTTGGAAAATAGACTAAGACTATTTTGAATTCACTTATAATCAAACCCAGTCTAAACCTAGAATAATAAATGAGTAGCACTATACCTAGTTTAATAGAATTAATTAAATTACAAAAACAGATAGAAATGCAAAGGAAGAAAAAGCCTATATAACTCAAAGACTGCAATACCTAATATTTGCAGGATGTCATAGAGATAGTGCAAGAACATTATCTGAAAAAGGACAAAAGAAAACGAGAGACATAGAAATATTAGAACATAATTTACATAAAATGAAAAATGACTTAGCAATTCTTAATAACAATGAGTAATTTAACCTATGTACTTATAAAAATAATCTTTGAAGGATATAAAAGTCGATATTATACACCAATGGTAGATACAGGAGCACAACCAACAATTATGAAAGAAAACTGTTTACCAGAATGGAAAAGATTAAACACACCATTTAGAATTAATGGGTTTAATAACAATAGTAGTAACATTACCCTATATCAAACAAATGTGAAAATACAAATTTGGAATAAAATATTAATCATACCTAAAGTATACTGTTTCGAATTAATAGGCAAAGACATAATACTAGGAACCAACTTTCTTAACCAATATAAACCATTTAGTATAGGTAAAGAATTCGTTACATTATTTACTCCTTGTAAACATAAGTTAAGAGCTAAAGTAGTCAAAAATAGAGAACAAATGCCAATAGAATGGGAAAAATGTAAAATAGGCGAAGAAGCACAATTAGTCTAAAAAATGACAACCAAGAAGGAAGATATTAATAACTTTGAAATTATAGAAATTGGTATAATCCATCTAGATAAGCTTACTCCTTTAAAAACTAAATTAGAAAAACTATGCAATGACAATCCTTTAGAAAATTGGCGTAAGCATAAAACAGAAATACAAATAACATTAAAAGACCAAAATAGCATAATATCCCAAAAACCTTTTAATAATACACAACGAGATGAAAAAGAATTTAAAATGCATATAACAGAACTATTAGCTGGAAAACTAATTAGACCAAGTAATTCAAAACATAGTAGCAGTGCTTTTATAGTTAATAATCATTCAGAACAAAAACGAGGAAAAACAAGAATGGTTATTGATTATAGAATTCTAAATGAAAAAAAAAATTACATATAATTATCCCATACCAAATAAGATACTTAAAACGAGGCAAATACAAGGATATAATTATTTTTCAAAATTTGATTGTAAAAGTGGCTTTCACCAATTAAAGTTAACCGAGGATTCCAAACAACTAACAGCATTTAAAGTCCCAAATGGATTTTATGAATGGAACGTCTTACCCTTTGGATATAAAAATGCCCCAGGCAGATTTCAAGCATTTATGGATAAATATTTAAATCAATTATCGAATTGTGTAGTTTATATTGATGATATACTAATATATTCAAAAACACAAGAAGAACACTATAAGTTATTAGAACAGTTTACAGAAATTATTAAAACTAGTGGTATAGTTTTAAGTAAAAAGAAAATGGAATTATTTAAAACACAAATTGAATTCTTAGGATTCAAAATAGATAAAGCTGGAATAAAAATGCAAGACCATATAGCCCAAAAAATTATAGAGTTTCAAAAGGAAATTAATACTAAGAAAGAATTACAAAAAATCCTAGGAATAGTAAACCAGGTTAGAGAGTTTATACCAAACCTTTCACAATATACTGAACCACTAACTAAGAAACTAAAGAAAGATTACGACTTCAAATGGGAAAATACTGACACAAATATTTTAGAGAAAATTAAGGAATTAGTGAGAAAGTTACCAAAACTAAGTTTTCCCGATGAAAACAAAGAATTTACATGGATAGTGGAAACAGATGCTAGTGAAACCAATAATGGTTATGGAGCAGTATTAAAATACAGATATAAAAATGATAAAAAAGAATATGTTTGTAGATATCACTCAGGAATTTTCAAGGCTAATGAGATCAATTGGGATATAAATAAAAAGGAATTAAAAGCAGTAAAATATGGAATCAAAAAATTTGAATGTTATATAGTTTATAGTAAATTCATAATTAGAACCGATAATAGAACTGTCAGAAGTTGGCTAACCCAAAAACTGCAGGATTCAATTACAATGAAGGAGATAAGCCGGATTATAGCAGATATTAATCAATACGAGTTTATTATTGAATTACTAAAAAATAACGAGAATTGTTATGCAAATTATCTCTCCAGAGCTAGTCCAACAACTGGTTCTAAAGAATCAGGCACAAGAGATACAAATAAAAGAGCTAATGGAAGAACTAACTCTCATGAAAAGAGAGAGGGCAACTTCCAATCCTGGTAAGGAGCAAATAGATATTGGCAGTAGCCAAAACTATAAAACTCAAGCTATTACCAAAAAAGTTAATACTCCGATGAACAGGAGAAATATGTTCTTGCAAAGATATTTTTCAAGCCAAGATAAATCCAAAACCATTATTAACGAGATGGAATTTCCTTCCCTCGAACCAGATACTACCTCTTTCAAAGAAAAACTTACCCTTGGAGCAAAACAAACTATGAACCCAAAGGTTCGAGCATATATTTCCAATTTCCTAGTAATTGCCAATATGCTAAACACAAACCCTGAAGTGACTACTAAAGACAGCCAGTCAGAATTAGAGTGAGGATATGTCACCAATCCTCTGAAAAGGATAAACGAGTTAATTGCCTTCCCAGGATGTAATACAAATTAATATGATCAAAGCAGCCTATGACTATGGTCTTCTCAATTCGGTTTATACAATGAATGGAGAAGAACTATCGTCTATACCCAAGTTATACAAAGCAGCTAAAAGCTATTTAAACATCACAAAGGCCCCAATGATCTTTGTGAGATGCTATACAGCCCCTGGCGAAGTTACTTATCAAGAGATAAAGCAATGTATACGAGTTATCAAAATGGGATGTACACTCAATTACCTAATCCCAGAAGAGATAAAAGCTCAGCCTGAGTTAAATATCAACGATATACCGGAAATACTCCGGGAAAAAAGAGCAGTAAAAATGAAGACAATTTATGAAGCACTATGCAACATAATAAAGACTCCAGTATGGATCAACCATAAGGAGCCTAATACACTAATTATTTCGCAGAGCAAAGAATATGGATATGATGTCATGAAAACTATTAAGTCATGGATATGGAGTTTACTCCACCCAGACCAGGAACCAGTTACCCGGTATATTCCGTGAAATTTCATGACACCAGATACTTTGAAGAGACACTATAGCTGGATGCAGCTAAATAACAATCATAGATGACAGCTATGCAAGACTCAACAAAATACTGTCCCCATTATAGAAGATATGGATGCTGAGGATAGAACCGAATCTTCCGGTGGAAGTCAACAGGAAGTCGTGACAAGATAAAAAAAGATAAACGGATAAAGATGCTCTTGTAATATCTATCATGTAATAGATAACAGATAAGTTTTGTAACAGTTAAATAAGACAAAAGTTAGGCTGCTAGCACCCGAAAAATATGTGAATAGTGTGAACAGTGTTTTTACTTTTACTGTAGCACTTTCACTGTAGCAATAGTGTTCGTAATAGTATGTATTTTTGTATGGACCATTGTAAGCCTTTGCTTATAAATAAGAGTGCTCTGATGAAGTAAAATCATCAAGCTTCTTATCACCTCTTCTTTCTCTCTCAAAATCCCTTCCTCTCTCTAAAAATCACGCTTCACCCCCAAGTTGGTATCAGAGCTACTATTCACAAGAAACCAGAGCTATTCACTTAGTGCTTATTCCTCAAGATATTTCACTAACAATTATGGAAGCAGATAAGGTAACCCTTTTTCTTATGAACTAAAATTAAATTCAATCCCCTAGTTTATAATAATACTTAAATCTGTTAAGATGATTCTATAATTTCATATAAGATGTATGCTATCTTAATTATGCTTTCCCCGATTAAGTAAAATCATGTTTAAAAACCAAGAGACAATTGGTAGCAGGAGCCCGTTTAGCCGTTGATGAATGAGAAGGCGTTGAGGGCGTGATGCATAAAACCTATTTGGTGAGGTTGAAAAACATGAATTTATTTAATTCTGCTTAAGTGCTTAAGGGTTTAGGGTTTAGGGTTTAGGGTTTAGGGTTTAATGAAATAAAAGATGCTTTAAGAAAGTATTTAACTAAATTACAAAACAAGAAAAATAGATACTTAACAACTAAACAAGAACTTAAAGATTTACAAAATTCGT
The DNA here is from genome assembly GCA_947646795.1 of Beta lomatogona. Classification (NCBI taxonomy): domain Eukaryota; kingdom Viridiplantae; phylum Streptophyta; class Magnoliopsida; order Caryophyllales; family Amaranthaceae; genus Beta; species Beta lomatogona. The sequence continues at coordinate 1,910,165 of CANSNZ010000988.1, forward strand.
AATACGTATGAGTACTAAATCACAAGTAAAAAAAAGGCTATGAGAAGAGCTAATTGGGAATATTTTATATCAACTATGCAATCTGATATAAAAAATTTAGAATTAAGAAATCAAAAACAAATAGCTATCATTAATAAACTACAAATATTAGAGCAAGCAACATTAAGTGATAATCATAATCATGAAAAAATTGAAAAAGAGTTAAAACCTTTTGATGATCAAATAGAACTGCTAGATATACAAATTAAAGAACAGGAGGATATAGATAACAAAATAACAGAGGATTATATTAATTATACTTTAGATAGAAAACCAACCTTATACTTACGAGTGAACTAAAAAAAGAAGAAAATTTAGGAACTAATCTAAAGATAATAAATACAAATATTTTATTAATTATACAATTACTAAAAGAAAGTAAGAAGGATCCAGATAAACCAGAGTCTAGTAATACTAGAATACCAATAGAACTAGAATAACAAGGTTATAAAATTTTAATACTTATTGACTTCTGCCGGAAGATTCGGTTCAATCCTCAGCATCCATATCTTCTATAATGGGGATAGTATTTTGTTGAGTCTTGCATAGCTGGCATCTATGATTGCTATTTAGCTGCATCCAGCTACAGTGTCTCTTCCAAGTATCTGGTGTCATGAAATTTCAAGGAATATACCGGGTAACTGGTTCCTGGTCTGGGTGGAGTAAACTCCATATCCATGACTTAATAGTTTTCATGACATCATATCCATATTCTTTGCTATGCGAAATAATTAGTGTATTAGGCTCCTTATGGTTGATCCATACTGAAGTCTTTATTATGTTGCACAGCGCTTCATAAATTGTCTTCATTTTTAATGCTCTTTTTTCCCGGAGTATTTCCGGTATATCGTTGATATTTAACTCAGGCTGAGCTTTTATCTCTTCTGGGATTAGGTAATTGAGTGTACATCCTATTTTGATAACTCGTATACATTGCTTTATCTCTTGATAAGTAACTTCGCCAGGGGCTGTATAACATCTCACAAAGATCATTGGGGCCTTTGTGATGTTTAAATAGTTTTTAGCTGCTTTGTATAACTTGGGTATAGACGATAGTTCTTCTCCATTCATTGTATAAACCGAATTGAGAAGACCATAGTCATAGGCTGCTTTGATCATATTTGTATTACAACCTGGGAAGGCACTTAACTCGTTTATCCCTTTCAGGGGATTAGTGACATATCCTCGCTCTATTTCTGACTGGCTATCTTTAGTAGTCACTTCAGGGTTTGTGTTTAGCTTATTGGCAATTACTAGGAAATTGGAAATATATGCTCGAACCTGTGGGTTCATAGTTTGTTTTGTTCCAAGGGTAAGTTTTTCTTTGAAAGAGGTAGTATCTGGTACGAGGGTAGGAAATTCCATCTCGTTAATAATGGTTTTGGATTTATCTTGGCTTGAAAAATATCTTTGCAAGGACATATTTCTCCTGTTCATCGGAGTATTAACTTTTTTGTTAATAGCTTGAGTTTTATTGTTTTGGCTACTGCTAATATCTATTTGCTCCTTACCAGGATTGGAAGTTGCCCTCTCTCTTTTCATGAGAGTTAGTTCTTCCATTAGCTCTTTTATTTGTATCTCTTGTACCTGATTCTTTAGAACCAGTTGTTGGACTAGCTCTGGAGAGATAATCTGCATAACAATTCTCGTTAGTTTTTAGTAATTCAATAAGAAACTCGTATTGATTAATATCTGCTATAATCCGGTTTATCTCCTTCCTTGTAATTGAATCCTGCAGTTTTTGGGTTGGCCAACTTCTGACAGTTCTATTATCGGTTCTAATTATGAATTTACTATAAACTATAAAACATCCAAATTTTTTGATTCCATATTTTACTGCTTTTAGTTCCTTTTTATTTATATCCCAATTGATCTCATTAGCCTTGAAATTTCCTGAGTGATATCTACAAACATATTCTTTTTTATCATTTTTATATCTGTATTTTAATACTGCTCCATAACCATTATTCGTTTCACTAGCATCTGTTTCCATTATCCATGTAAATTCTTTGTTTTCATCGGGAAAACTTAGTTTTGGTAACTTTCTGACTAATTCCTTAATTTTCTCTAAAATCTTTGTGTCAGTATTTTCCCATCTGAAGTCGTAATCTTTCCTTAGTTTCTTAGTTAGTGGTTCAGTATATTGTGATAGTTTTGGTATAAACTCTCTAACCTGGTTTACTATTCCTAGGAATTTTTGTAATTCTTTGGAAAAATTTCATAAAACTACCTTTTATAATCAACTTTTTTCAAAAAACTACCTTTTAAAAATTTTCTTTCAAAAAACTACCTTATATAACAAATTTCCTTTCAATATACTACCATTTTACCATTAATGGGGTTTAATCACTAATAATTAAGTCACCATAAATTGCTTTTCTTTCTTCCCCTCTCCTTTCTTTTCTCTTTTCTCGCTACCCCACCGGCAGCAACACCTACGGCGATTGTCATTTATCAATTATTATTAAATATAAACATAAAATGGTAGTAAATTGAAATGAATTTGTTATATAAGGTAGTTTTTTGATAGAAATTTTATAAAAGGTAGTTTTTTGAAAAAAGTTAGTTATAAAAGGTAGTTTTTTGAAATTTTGCCTAATTCTTTCGTAGTATTAATTTCCTTTTGAAACTCTATAATTTTTTGGGCTATATGGTCTTGCATTTTTATTCCAGCTTTATCTATTTTGAATCCTAAGAATTCAATTTGTGTTTTAAATAATTCCATTTTCTTTTTACTTAAAACTATACCGCTATTTTTAATAATTTCTGTAAACTGTTATAATAACTTATAGTGTTCTTCTTGTGTTTTTGAATATATTAGTATATCATCAATATAAACTACACAATTTGATAATTGATTTAAATATTTATCCATAATTGCTTGAAATCTACCTGGGGCATTTTTATATCCAAAGGGTAAGACGTTCCACTCATAAAATCCATTTGGGACTTTAAATGCTGTTAGTTGTTTGGAATCCTCGGTTGACTTTAATTGGTGAAAGCCACTTTTACAATCAAATTTTGAAAAATAATTATATCCTTGTATTTGCCTCATTTTAAATATCTTATTTGGTATGGGATAATTATATGTAATTGTTTTTTTTTCATTTAGAATTCTATAATCAATAACCATTCTTGTTTTTCCTCGTTTTTGTTCTGAATGATTATTAACTATAAAAGCACTGCTACTATGTTTTGAATTACTTGGTCTAATTAGTTTTCCAGCTAATAAATCTGTTATATGCATTTTAAATTCTTTTTCATCTCGTTGTGTATTATTAAAAGGTTTTTGGGATATTATGCTATTTTGGTCTGTTAATGTTATTTGTATTTCTGTTTTATGCTTATGCCAATTTTCTAAAGGATTGTCGTTGCATAGTTTTTCTAACTTAGTTTTTAAAGGAGTAAGCTTATCTAGATGGAGTATACCAATTTCTATAATTTCAAAGTTATTAATATCTTCCTTCTTGGTTGTCAATTTTTGTACTAATTGTGCTTCTTCGCCTATTTTACATTTTTCCCATTCTATTTGCATTCGTTCTCTATTTTTGACTACTTTAGCTCTTAACTTATGTTTACAAGGAGTAAATAATGTAACAAATTCTTTACCTATACTAAATGGTTTATATTGGTTAAGAAAGTTGGTTCCTAGTATTATGTCTTTGCCTATTAATTCGAAACAGTATACTTTAGGTATGATTAATATTTTATTCCAAATTTGTATTTCATTAGTTTGATATAGGGTAATGTTACAACTATTGTTATTAAACCCATTGATTCTAAATGGTGTGTTTAATCTTTTCCATTCTGGTAAACAGTTTTCTTTCATAATTGTTGGTTGTGCTCCGATATCTACCATTGGTGTATAATATCGACTTTTATGTCCTTCAAAGATTATTTTTATAAGTATATAGGTTAAATTACTCATTTTTATTAAGAATTGCTAAGTCATTTTTCATTTTATGTAAATTTTGTTCTAATATTTCTATGTCTCTCGTTTTCTTTTGTTCTTTTTCAGATAATGTTCTTGTACTATCTCTATGACATCTGGCAAATATTAGGTATTGCAATCTTTGAGTTATATAGGCTTTTTCTTCCTTTGCTATTTCTATTTGTTTTTGTAATTTTATTAATTCTATTAAACTATGTATAGTGCTACACATTTATTATTCTAGTTTTAGACTAGGTTTGATTATAAGTGAATTCAAAATAGTCTTGGTCTATTTTCCAAGGTTTAACCTTTTCTAAAAATCCTTTTCCTAATATTATTTCATTGTTTAAAGTTATAACATATTCAATATTTATTTCTTGTAAAGCAATTTTTGTTGTAAGTATTATTAATCTATCAAAATTTTCATTTATTACTGGGTTTGTCAATTTTTCTAAGGGAATATAATTAATCTCCTTATTAACATCTAGTTTTGCAGTTAAACTTTGAGTTCCTATTTGTATGATTATATAATATTCTTGTGACTTTATTTGAATAGGTAAGTTCTCAGTTAATTCTTGGTTAGATCTAGAAACACTTAATCCTTTTTTCACTATTTCTAAGTCTTCATAACTTGGTTTAGAATATAATTTTAATCCTTTCTCTATGGGTAGTATAAGATCAATAAAAAGGGTATCTATAGTAATTGGTCTTAATTTGTTTTTAGTATAAATCTGATGTTGATCGGTTAATATATAAGCATTCTTACATTGTACTGTCATGACTTTTGATCCAGTAGTCATGTTTATTCCATCTAATTTCCAATAAAAAACTAATGCTTTTTCTATGTTTTGGTCAGTTAGACTTATTGAATAATTTGGCTTAATTATGAATCTTACTTTTTGGTAAATAAGATTTCCTTTAAGTTGTGCTATAATAGCTTGTTCTACAGGTTCTTTGATTCTATCATCAACTAATTCTAATTCCAAGGGAGTATCTATTCCTTCTTTAAAACAGACTTTTATTATTATTTTCTATAGTTGCTAATACTACAAATCTGAATGTAATTGGTTTATTTTCTAATACGTCGTTAATTTTGGTTATTTCTTCATTTAATACTTCTTGTGTTATTAATGGGACTCTAGTGTTACCTTGTACTTGTGTTATATCTATAACATGTTCTCTATCAGCTATAACTAAATATTCTTCCTTTTTCCTTTTAAAATACTTAGTTAAATTGGTTAATTCTAATTTTTTCTTCTCAATTATCTTATTAGGTGACAATGTAAATCCTTCATACTTTAATGCATTATATTTTTGTAAATAAAAAATGGCTCTTTGATTTTTACGTTGTACTGTAATATCTTCGTCGTAATCAGCTTCTTGTAACTCTTTATCCATTACTATCAGTTTTAGTATTATCTTCTTCTTCACTAATTCTTATTTCATTAATTTCTTCACGATCCGTCTCATATACTAAAACATATATTTATTCATCTGGTGGTATATTATTTTTACCTATTTCGTATTCTGCTATATATAGTTCAATAAAATTTACATTTTTTATAGTTTTATTTGTATTTTTATTTGTTTTAGCCTTACATTCTCTTGCTATATGACCTATTTGTCCAGAATTATAACATCTACATCATTTTGGATTTTTTCCATATTTATAGATTTTTCTTTTAATAAAGTAATTTTTATTTGATCGTTTCTTATTTTTATATTTTCCATAGGGTTTGAATCTTTTATATCGTCTTCGTATTAATTTAGGTCTTTTTGTTTTATATTTTTTGTTTAATTTTGACTTCCGAATTTAGGTATTTCATATTTTTCACAACAATCACTTTTTTTAGCTTATTTTCTAAATGCCTTTTGGTTATTGACTTCAATACAATAATTTTTATACCATGTTTGTAAAAATGCTATTTGTTCTCCTAGAGTTCCTGTTTTTGGTTCTGTATAATATGCTTCTTGTACCATAGTATTTATATGTATTGGTAATTTTTCAAAATATAGTTTTCGAAATAAAGCTAATTGTTCAGGTGTTTCGGTTCCTAATTCATAATAATTCATTTGAAATGCACACGTATATTTGTTCAAATCTTCTGGACACATGGAACATATTTGCATATTATATAATTGGAACTTACAATATTCCTTCTTAGCTTCTGCATATTTTAAGTCTGCATTTGGATTACCAAATTATCTTCTAATTATATTTTCGTATTTTTTCAACATTTGTGTTGAATCGGTCATCTCAGTTCCTTCTATCTTAGTACTTCGCAGTTCTGTTAATTCTTTTATTCCTATATTAGTTAAATAGCTTTTGGCTATTCCTGTTATTGTAGCTTCAATATAACTAGCCGACGTACTAACTGGTATTTTAGCTTCTATTAATTTTGCATTTATTCTAGCTATCCAATTTTGTATATCTAATTCAGCATTTATAGAGCAATCTAGATTCAAGGTTTCTCCTGTTTGGTTATCTCTTGGTATATGGTCATTTTCTATTTTTCGTCGATATTTCCATATATAGTCATTATTTCTATGGGCATAATCATATTTTTTCTTTTTGAAGGTAGATAATTTCCACTGGTTTCCATATAATCATAATCGTCATCTGTGTAGACCTTAGTAAGTACGTTAATTTCTTCATCTTTTTCTGAATTAAAGTCTGATTCTAAATGATTTGAATATCTAAATTCTTGACTAGATTGTTCTGAATAAAGTTCTTCATTATTTTCTTCTAGAGTATTAACCTCTATATTATTTACCCCAAATCTTTCTATTTCAGTGGTTAAAGCTTCTATGGTAGTATCATGTATTGTTTCGTTATCTGATTCATGGATTTCTGATATTTCAGTGTTGTCTTTGATATTACATATTAGTTGTTCTTCTACTTTATCAAACCTATTATTATATTCTATTATAAGATTATGTATTTCTTCATTAAAATTATTTTCTACTCTGTAGACTTTGTCTAATATTTGTTTGGTATTAATGTGTATTATTTTGATAGATTCTTCCATTTTTCTCATTCTTTCATCATATTTTCTTTCTAGTTTTTCTAATTTTTTATAGATATCGTTAATTGTTTTATCGTTTGGTAGATACTTTCCATATTTGTTATTTGTACTAAATTATTTTCTAGTGCTAGTCTTCTTTCCCTATCAAATTCATTTTCTAGTATCATTTGTTTTCTATCCTTTATTAAATAGAGTCTTCCTTCACTAATTTCTGCAAATTATCTATTTTGATTAGTCTTATGTATTTTAAATGGACCATCAGGGTATCTAATTATTTCTTCTTCAATGATTTTTTCGTTTTTATTCATCATTCTGATTGTTCAATTATTCTTTCATATTCTATTACTATTTTTTTTCTTAAGAGTAATTCTGGAAATAACTGTGAATATTCTTTAGTTATCTTCTTTTCTAAAATTTTATAACCTTGTTCTTCTAGTTCTATTGGTATTCTAGTATTACTAGACTCTGGTTTATCTGGATCTTTCTTACTTTCTTTTAGTAATTATATAATTAATAAAATATTTGTATTTATTATCTTTAGATTAGTTCCTAAATTTTCTTCTTTTTCTAGTTCACTCATAAGTATAAGGTTGGTTTTCTATCTAAAGTATAATTAATATAATCCTCTGTTATTTTCTTAGCTATATCCTCTTGTTCTTTAATTTGTATATTTAGCAGTTCTATTTGATCATCAAAAGGTTTTAACTCTTTTTCAATTTCTTCATGATTATGATTATCACTTAATGTTGCTTGCTCTAATATTTGTAGTTTATTAATGATAGCTATTTGTTTTTGATTTCTAAATTCTAAATTTTTTATATCAGATTGCATAGTTGATTTAAAATATACCCAATTAGCTCTTCTCATAGCCTTTTTTACTTGTGATTTAGTACTCATACGTATAACGAATTTTGTAAATCTCTAAATTCATGTTTAGTTGTTAAGTATCTATTTTTCTTGTTTTGTAATTTAGTTAAACACTTTCTTAAAGCATCTTTTATTTCATTATCTTTTCGTCTATGGGCTTCATATAAATAATTTTCAAATTCATTTATTTTATTTTGTAGGGTCTGTATTTGTAATTTCAACATAAAATCTCTCATTTCTATTTTTTCTTTGACGATTTTTATTTGTGATTTAGTCATAACGAATCTAGTAACTGTTGAAGTTCTATTAATAAATATTTAAGTTCTATTTGTTTTAACAGATCTAGCAATTTTTTAAGTTCTATTTGGTTTTTTTTGAAAGTTTTTCTATTTTATTCTGTTCTTCCTGTATTAGTTTAAGTAAAGCATACCTTGTTTCTGTATCGTCTAGGACATATGCTTCATGTAGCTGAATATTATAAATACTTATGTGATCTTTTACTCTTTAGATTTTAAATAGTAAGGCGTAATTTATCCATTCAATACCTAATTAAACAGTCTTAATTTGAGCTTTCATAATATATTAAATAAATAATTAGGTAAATATTTAACCAATTAAACAAGTAAATAGGTAAATAATCTGTTTCATTATGAACTTTCTTTTAAGACTCAATCCCTTTTGCTCATAATAAACCTTAATCGGTTAATAACAATTCTATCAGCTTTCATATAAGTACTGCTAATCCGCTTTGCTACTCTTAAGCACTTAAGCAGGATTAAATAAATTCATGTTTTTCAACCTCACCACATAGGTTTTATGCATCACGCCCTCAACGCCTTCTCATTCATCAACGGCTAAACGGGCTCCTGCTACCAATTGTCTCTTGGTTTTTAAACATGATTTTACTTAATCGGGGAAAGCATAATTAAGATAGCATACATCTTATATGAAATTATAGAATCATCTTAACAAATTTTAGTATTATTATAAACTAGGGGATTGAATTTAATTATATATATATATATATATATATATATATATATATATATATATATATATATATATATATATATATGTCCCATGAGGTTTGATCCCTAGACCTCAGGGATATGAGGAGGGAAGCGATGCCACTACTCCACCACCTCAACCTCATGTGTGTGTGTGTATATATATATATATATATATATATATATATATATATATGTATACTTCATCCGTTCCATAATAAGTGAAACACTTACTATTTTAGAACGTTTCAAAATAAGTGAAACATATCTTAAAAGGGAAAAAGAAAGTGACAAAATGACAAGAGTACCCATCACAAACTTGTGTGGTTTGCTTTTCTCTCTCCTCCTTTTGAGAATGAAAAGGATATATTTTATGACTTTTTTGCTTTTGAAAGTGATGTTTATTAAATCTTGTGTCCAATCCCTATGTTTCACTTATTTTAGTATATATATATACATATACATATCTATATACATATATACATATACATACATATATATATATATATATATATATATATATATATACATATACATACATATATATATATATATATATAGGGGCAAGATCACATGAGAATGCTCCTTACATGAGAAATGATAATGAATCTCAACCACACGATTTGATTAAAGTTACAACACTTGTTCATTAGAGTTATACCTCCGAAAATATTTTGAGCCCAAAAAAAAAAAAAAGTTTTTTGAAATTTTATTTTTGATATTCTTTTTTTTTGGAGTTACATCACTTTTTCATTAGATTTACATCACTTGTTCACTAGAGTTATAGCGTGTAAAATTCATTCTCATTTCTCATGTAAGTATGCATTCTCACATGAACTCACTTCTATATATATATGTATATATATATGTATATGTATATATGTATATATGTATATATGTATATATGTATATATGTATATATAAATTAAAAATTAAAACTAGTATAGAAATTTAAACATTGGAGTGAGAGCAGCAAGAACTTACAGAGGTATTAGAGAGGAAAGGATGACTAAAACTTTAATTGTATTGATAACTTGGAAATATTACAAGTTTTTGTTTCACTAAAATGCATCTCACTCATCCCTCTCAAACCCCAAGACATTTTCTTCCAACCTTCACAATCCATAACTCCCATAAACTTATAACTATTATATATGATTATATCCAAGCTTGTCATTGCACTTTCTTACTCCAAAGCTACAACCATTCATGGTTTTTCAGTTTCCATCATGACTGTCTCCAAAAGAATAAAACATTTCCAATATGGTTTCTCGAATGGAGGGAACGTTACGGTGCAATTCCATATATCTTCCCAGAAGAACGCCAAGCTCCTTTCCAGGTCTATTGTTCCAAAACAAAGGTTCCAGAAGGGTTTGAATTCTCCAGTATTATTTATTTTTGCCAGATATTTCGAATTTCCTGGATTACGTGCTGGAATTATTCCATTGCCCGAAATTTAGATTCCATACCTTTTTTCCTGATTCGAGAATATCACGTAAAATGGTGGAAAATTTTCACCATATATCCAAAAATGCCGGATTGTGTTTCAAATTACCTGCAAAAGAGTTTATCTGCTCTCCATGAATACAATGAATGGACCAAGCAAAGCTTCCAGCAATATAAACAAATCCAAGCGGTCTCCCCCAGTTACTCCACAAAAACCAATACAATCCCCGTCCTCATCTACAAAACCCAAATCCAGCACAAAAAATAAGGCTCAAATTAACGAAGCTGAACTTTTTGATCAGTTTCTCCAATTTATCAGCCAAAATACAAAAGATCTATCATCCAAGAGTTCCAGTTCTTCTGAGGCTTCCAGCCCAGATGTATATGGTGGTCCATGTGCTCATGACCCGTTTGATTTTTGATTCCGATATTACAAGGATCTAGAGTTTGTTCCAGCTGTCCAGAATTCAAGATAAGTATTCCAGCATCAAATTTCCAACGAAGTCAAAATAAATGAATAGTGAACAGTAAAAAGTGACTGATGAACAGTACCATGAATAGTACTTTCGTCCAAATTCGTCAAAAGCTACGGCGCACTTTCAAAAGCAATGGAAGAAGTTTGTCCATCTGTCCAAAACTTTGTAAAAGAAAATAGTTAGATTCCAATATGTAATTATTTTGTCTGCTCCAATAATTGTACTCAAATTATTGTACTCCTTCCCCTGGGTCTATAAATAGACTCATTTATATCCAATGTTAGACAGAACGAGTTGAAGAGCGAATACAGAGCAAAAAATAGAGAGAGTTTGAGTGAGATGCATTCCACTATGTACTGGAAATAACATGAAATATCAGACATTTGGAATACTTTTAGTGGTATTAATATTATCCTTGGACCCAGGACAGTTCAAAGCAAATTAGGTCTAAAGAACTTAACCTTTAAATGGAAAATACAAATTGAAAATTAAAACTAATATGGAAATTTAAACGCTGGAGTGAGAGCAGCAGAACTTACAGTAGTAATAGAGAGGAAAGGATGATTGAAACTTTTACTTTTATAGATAACTTGGAAATTACAAAGTTTTTGTTTCACTCAAACTATCTCTATTTTGTTCTAAGCTCTTAAACTCGCTCTTCTTTCTGCTCTGTCTTACATTGGATACAAATGAGTCTATTTATAGACCCACGGGAAGGGGTACAATAATTTGAGTACAATTATTGGAGCACACAAAATAATTACATATTGGAATCTAACTATTTTCTTTTACAAGTTTTGGACAGATGGACAAACTTCTTCCACTGCTTTTGAAAGTGCGCCGTAGCTTTTGACAAATTTGGAAAAAGTACTATTCATGGTACTGTTCATCGGTCACTTTTTACTGTTCACTATTCATTTCTTTTGACTTCATTGGAAATTTGAAGCTAGAATACTTATCTTGAATTCTGGACAGCCGGAACAAACTCTGGATCCTTGTAATATTGGAATCAAAAATCAAATGGGTCCTGAGCACATGGACCACCATATACATCTGGGCTGGAAGCCTCAAAAGAACTAGAACTCTTGGATGATGGATGTCTTGTATTTTGGCTGATAAATTGGAGAAACTGATCAAAAAGTTCAGGTTTGTTGATTTAAGCCTTCTTTTTGGTGCTGGATTTGGATTTTGTGGATGAGGACGGAAATTGTATTGGTTTTTGTGAAGTAACGGAGGGACCGCTTGGATTTGTTTATATTGCTGGAAGCTTTGCTTGGTCCATTCATTGTATTCATGGAGAGTAGATAAACCCTTATGGAGGTAATTTGAAACATAATCATGCATTTTTAGATATATGGTGAAATTTTTCCACCATTTTACGCGATATTCTCGAATCAGGAAAAAAGGTCTGGAATCTAAATTTCGGGCAAGGGAATAATTCCAGTACGTAATCCAGGAAATTCGGAATATCTGGCAAAAATAAATAATACTGGAGAATTCAAACCCTTATGGAACCTTTGTTTTGGAACAATAGAGCTGGAAAGGGGCTTGGAGTTCTTCTGGGAAGATATTTGCAATTGCACCGTCACGTTCCCACCATTCGGGGAACCATATTGGAAATGTTTTACTCTTTTGGAGACAATCAGGATGGAAACTGAAAAACCATGAATGGTTGTAGCTTTGGAGTAAGAAAGTGCAATGCCATGCTTGGATATAATCATAATAGTTCTAAGTTTGTGGGAGTTCTGGATTGTGAAGGTTGGAAGAAAATGTCTTGGAGTTTGAGAGGGATGAGTGAGATGCATTCCACACTGTACTGGAAATAACATGGAAAATCAGACATTTGGAATAGTTTGTAGTGGTATCAATATTATCCTTGAAGTGACAAGAATTGGTGTCACGAAGAATATTTCGATAATATTGTATAAGTTTGGTGATTTCAAAAGGAAACCAATTGAAATGATTTGGAATAATTTTGTGGACATAGTCAGATATTTTGTGTTTAATTTCTTCTTGGAAAGAAGATCTGTTGGAAGTAAAGTTGGTTAAAGTCATAAAGACAGGCTATCATATTGGACCTTTTGGTGGTAGGAAATATCGGTAGTATTTGGATGGGTTTTTTGAGGAGCTGTTTGGGATATTGTTTGAGCATAAGAAATTTGTGGGAAATCAGATAAACTGAAAAACTTGTTTGTGGATACAGGAATTGCTCCCGTGGGATGGATTACTATAGCCTTCTGTTGTCTGGAGGCAGGAGCCTTGGAACCTGTTCATCCTGTTCTTCCCTGCAGAAATAATGTTAATTTGTTTATAAATGGAATTAGTTTGAAGACGATCGACATCACTATGTGGTAATTTAGCAGAAAATTTAAAAGAAATTGTTTTTTTCACATATGGAAGCATGAATACCAACTTCGTCAACTGAAAATGGATACATTTGAGTTAAAAACGGGGTGCTAAGGACAATATTATAATTAAGGTCCTTAGCAAGAGTAAATGGTGTTTGAAAATAATAACCATTATTAAGAATGGAAGCTTTGGAAAGTTTATATCTAATTTGAAGTTTTTGACCATTAGCACTAGTTAAGTGCTCAGTGGTTTTTTCATAATATTTAGAAGGAATTAATCCTTCTTTGATGCAGTTGAGATCAGCCCCACTTTCAAATAATGCAACATCATTAATTTGGAAGTCATGATCAATAACTATGTAATTGGACAAAACCATTTTTGATAATTAAATCGTTGAATAATTTGAAGGAATTTTTCGTTGTTAATTGGATTTTTAGAAGTCTGGACGGAATCAGTTGGAATAGGAGGACGTTCTAAAGTATCTTCTGTCTCAAAATTAGAATTTTGAAGAAGAGTAGTTTTTGCTTCAAGTTCTAAATCTTTCATTTCAAGATTTAAAATATTTTGTTCAAGATCTTTAATTTGAGATTTTATTTGAATCACCGCACTTTGAAGATCTTGAGTAGTAACTGGAGAAATAAATGCCTGATGATATGGAGAATCATCAAGTATTTTTTGGAGACTAAAAGAAACTTGTTTTCCCTTCTCTTCAAGTGGAGAATATTTTAAAACAATTTCTCTTAATCTTTCAAGATACTGCTTTCTGATGGCACTATCTTGAATTTTATCAATAATTTCGAGAAGTGATTCCTTCTCTTCTTCTTTTTTGGAAATAACATAAAGTCCTTTTGAACAAAATTGGAGAGAATAATCAGAATTAAAATCTTCAGAATCCTAATCATAATCTAATTGGTAAATAACACTATCTGAATCTGAATCAGATTCTGTTGGAATCGGAGCTACTGATTTAATTGGAAAATATTTAAGAGTTTATCTCTTAAATCTGGTTCATATTGGAAAATCTCATTAATCTTATTTTTGAAATTGCAATTATTTGCTTTGTGACCAGGTTTGCCACATTTATAACAAATAATCTTTTGGAAATCTTTTTTTGAAAATTCTTTTGGAAATGTTTTCTTATTCTTTTGATAAAACTTTGCAAAAGATGGAGCTTTCTTTTGACGAAAATCTTGAACTTGCTTGAGCTTCTGTTTTCGAATAGTTGAAGGGGCTTGGATTTTCTCAAATCCAAAGGCTTCACAGAAAGATCCAAGTTCTCGTCTTTGCTGAGCCTATTCATTTCCATATTAGATTGGATCTTTAGCTCATTGCAAAGAGATAATCCTTCTTTTTTGATAAAAGCAAACAATTGGCCATAAGTCAATTGATCATACGGAATTGTTTCCTTGTTCGTAGCTTCTCTTAATTTTTGGAATATTCTTTGAGCAAATAAACTTGGAAGGCCTGAAATAAAATTCTCTTTCCAGAATGAGTGTTGAGCGTCATATATATCTGGTAAGAACATTGGTTAAAATGTATCTTTGTAGTAGCAACTATAATCGTTTAAAGTTGGACATCGAAGATTTGATAAAACTAAAGTGTTGGACTTTATGGATTCATTTGTGCTACCACGAAAATGGAGATAAATAGTCTGGAGTAAAATAGCAAATTCGTCTGTTTCTCCGTTTTCCTTTGTATGACTAGAAATCTTATTTTAATCTTCTGGTGTGAAAGTATGATCCCACCAGTTTTTTAATTGTCCTGAAAAAGCATTTACAATATTTTCATCAATTTGATCATTTGTAAAATCATTGGAAGCATATGCATTGGCTGCAATGCTTATTTCGTGTAAAACTTTGGCAATTTCGGCTTCTGATCTACCATATATATTCCAATCATATAGTTGATCACCAGAATAAATTTTTTCAGGACCATAAGTTCCTCGTTCTTCAAATTGAAGATCTGGAGGAGTAGGTCTGGAATAAAATTTCGCATTGGATTATTGTTCCAGTTTTGGTTATAAATTTTATTAATTTGAGATGGAGACTCATCACCTGAAGAAAAGGCGTCATCAATTTCCTTTGCCTTTTTATCCTTTTCTAGACACGTGATGTTTTTATCTAATTTTTCAGAAATTCTTTTCAAAAGCGCTTTATTGCTATTTCCATTACCTTTTGAAACGGAAAAAACATTTGGAACAAGTGGTATGGAAATCTCATTTGGAAAAGTTAGAATACGTTGTTCAAGAGAAATTCCATTTAATTTATAGGACAGATCATCACTTTCTTTTGATGATTGAGAATCAGAAGATTTGGAACATAAGGAATCAATTTGAGTTGATATTTGATCAACTTGTTTGGAAATCGTATGTAAAATCGTGTTGGAAAAATTATTTTGTTCGTAAACGTTTTTGATATCCCCTAAAGTAGGACCTGAATTTTCATTAGCATCTCTTCTTACTTTACATGGAGCAGCTTCACAAGTTCCTTCATTAGAAGTAACCTGCAAATCTGTTAGTGGAGGATGGACAAATGAAACTAGTTCACCATTCTTAAGAGTCCATTTTTTAGCAATATTAGACTTAACACATAAATCAGAAAATGGATAAGGAATTTTTAAATTACTTAAGTAAATTGGAAGCCATGTGAAAAATGGAATATTTGCGGATAATTCTTTCAGTTTTGCATACTACCGCTCACGAATAAATTCTGTGGCAGGTTTATCAATATTGGAGAAAAACCAAAGTCTTTTTACAAGATTTACTAGATCAGCAAAATCTTTTTGCAGCATTGTTTTGTCAATTTGGAATCCTCCTTTAGTAAGAACATTCAAACTAGAGAACTTTGGAGGTCTCATATCAGACATAGTTGGTGATAGAAAATCGTTATCATCAACTATTTCTAGAATATGAGATTTTTCGAAAACCTTGTAACTTTGGGAAGTGGATGGAAATTCTTCTGTATTTGTTAAAATACTGGAACGTTCAAAAGAGCAAGAAGATCTTGCACTTTGAAAGTTATAATTGGAAGAAGAAGATGGAAACTCCCTACTCGAATTAAATCGAATAAGAACTCTACCATCTGGTTCTTCAACTATTTGTTCAACCTTTGATTCTTTCAAAGATTTTGGAATTGGTGGAATTTGAAGTTGTCATTCATCTGAAATGGTTACTTTATCCCACGCAAGAGCTTATGGAACATGTGTAGTCACTTTGCCAGGCTCAACTGTGAAAAGCAAAGTCCGACCAGGAACAAAACGTATTCTACACCTTGGATTCATTTGAGTATTTAAAAGTTTGTAATAAACTCGATAAATGATGGAAAAGTTTCTTGCACCTTCAAATTGGAGATCTTTTGAAAGACTAACATCATGAGTTAAAGATTCAAGGATATAAGGATCCTTAAGGTCTTTATTCAAATTTGGAAAACAGTTGAAATAAATTGGACCTTGACAAATATTAGTATTTGCCAAAGCTAATAAAGAATCTTTGAAATATCTAAGATATTTATCCCTTAGCGCAAGCATAACTGGACAATTAAGAAATCTGACCATAGGCTTGACAGCTATTTAGACACAACCAAAATGGATATATCTAAAACCTTGACTTATATGTGTTTGGACAGACTCATTATCAAGTAGTTGGATGGACATTTGACGTTGGTAAACACTAGTAGTAAATTCCTCTATGTGAATATTTGACATTTCCCAAACAAATGGATCATCCTTTTGAGTAATCTATTTCTTTTGAACTGGATTCTTACTGCTCCCAAAAACTTCTGAAAAACCCTTACTAAACTTACTCTTTACCAATTTCTACTGATAAAACACTACAACAATAGTTATAGCTTGAGGGACCAGGGGGACCACATGAGGGACCACCAAACACGATTGACCAAACCGCCTTACAGGCTGACCAAACCCGAGCTGACCAAACCTCTGACCAAACCCAAACACAACCACTATTACAGTGGCGTAACAGTATCAAACGATAAATAGTAACCTTAGAGTAGTTTGAACAATGGCTCTGATACCAGAAAGGGACCCAGGAAAGTTCAAAGCAGATTAGCTCTAAAGAACTGAACCTTTAAATGGAAAATACAAATTGAAAATTAAAACTAATATGTATATGTATACATGTATACATATATATGTATACATGTATACATATATATGTATACATGTATACATATATATACATATATATGTATACATGTATATATATATATGTATATTATTCAAAGGAAATGAACACCTTTAAAAGGAAAATGCAATTTTGAACTAAGTATGGAAATATTGGATTGACAGCAAGACTTACAGAAGTATTAGAGGAAAGGATGACTGAAATTTGGAATTGTATTGATAAACTTAGAGAATTACAAATTTTTGTTTCACTCAAACTCTGCTCTAATTTTGCTCTGCTTCTGTTTTTAAGCTCTGCTTCTCCAATTACCTTAGATATTTCATATGTCCTCAAACCTTCATACCAAAATCTCTTCCTAACCACATTTACTTCCAATAAATTTTCCAATGAAGATTTCCACAGAAAATCTCTGAATATGCCCGCAGACTAATTCCAACTAATATCAACTGATTTCCATTTGAAAGTTCGAAACCAATCCAATACTACAAGAATATCCTTCAAGATACAAATTTCTGTCATTTCAAAGACAATATTACCACCTCCACCAATTATTCCAAATGTTTGATATTTCAGGTACTTTTCGGCACGAACTGGAATATCTCTCTCACAAAAGCGAAATCATTTTCCTGGATATATGTATATATATAAAGTAGGAAGATGCTCCATATAAAATAGGAAGAGATGCTGATGATAAATCAGATCCTACTTTAGGAGACATTAAAAAGGTTTATAAACAAAAATAATTTTCCAATATAATTTTACATAAGATTTCCAAACAAGTTGATCAAATGTCAACTCAAATTGATTCTTTATCTTCCAAATCTTCTGATTCTCAATCTTCAAAAGAAAAAAATGATTTGTCACATAAATTAAATGGAATTTCACTTGAACAACGTAGTCTAACTTTTCCAAATGAAATTTCAAGACCCCTTATTATTGTTCCAAATGTTTTCCCAATTTCCAAAGCTATTGGTAACAGTAATAAAGCAATATTAAAAAGAATTTCTGAAAAATTAGACAAAAACATCACATGTCTTGAAAAAGATAAAAAGGCAAATGAAATTGCTCAAGCCTTTTCTTCAGGTGATGATTTTCCTAAAACATTTGTTTCTCCAGTAAACATTCGGGATCTTCAAAGTGAGGTGAATTAGATAAAATCTCAAATTATAGATTTTGAAAAACATAATTCAAATCTTCCAACCAAGGATTTAGAACTTCAAAATTCTAATTTTAAAACAGGAGAAACATCTAAGCCTCCTGTTCCAACGAATTCTTCCAGATTTCTGAAAATCCAATTAATCATGAAAATTTTTCCCAAATAATTCAAAGGATTAATTACAAGAAATGGTATTGTCCAATTACTCTGGTTATTGATAATGATTTCCAAATTAATGATGCATTATTTGATAGTGGTGCTGATCTCAATTGTATCAAGGAAGGATTGATTCCTTCTAAATACTATGAGAAGACCACTGAACGTTTGTCCAGTACTAATGGCCAAAGACTCCAAATCAAATATAAACTTTCCAAAGCTTCCATTTGCTATAATGGTGATTGTTTTAAAACTCCATTTACTCTTGTTAAGGATAATTGTCATAATGTTATCCTTAGCACTGTATTTTTAACTCAAATTTATCCATTTTCAGTTAATGAAATTGGTATTCGTACTTCCATTGTTGGTAAAAGAATTTCTTTTAAATTTTCTACTTCATTACAAAAGAACAATATCCATCTTCTCCAAACTAATAATTCTATTAAACAACTTGATTTAATTTCTTCAAAAAAGAGACATGTTTCCTTTATAAAAGAAGAAATCTCTTTTCAACGAATTGAAACATAATTGCAAAAACATGCTCTTCAGCTAAAAATAAAGGATTTTTAAGATACACTTCAAAAGGAAGTTTGTGCAGATATTCCAAATGCCTTCTAGGAAAGAAAGAAGCATATAGTTTTTCTCCCCTACGATAGGATTTTTCAGAAAGACACTACAATAACAGTTATAACTTACTGGAACAGAGGGACCATCCAACCGGGACTTTATTGTAAAATACTACAATAACAGTTATAACTTACTATAACTTACTATAGCAAAAAATATAGATGATTGCACCAACTTTCCTACTGATAAAACACTATAATAACAGTTATAACTTACTGGAACAGAGGGACCATCCGACCGGGACCACTACACACGGTTGACAAAGCGGCTTTACAGGATTGACCAAACCCTTTACCAACGCAAGTATAACCACTATTACAGCGGTTTAACAATATTTGATGCATAATAGAAACTAAGAACAGTTTAAATCAAATGGCTCTGATACCAGGATGGAGCCCAGGACAGGCAAGCATACAAATTACTTCAAAGACAATAAAATTTGAAAGGGAAAAGGAAATGGAAACTTACAGATTAATTTTGGAAATAGAAAGGATGATTCAAACTTGAAATTTGAATTCTTATTGATGATGGAAAGTGAGAGTACAAGAGCGGGAGGATTACAAGAGTCTTTCTCAAATCTCTCTATTTTTTTTTACTCAGAGTACAAATGGATACAAAGGAGTCTATTTACAGACTCAAGATGAGGGAAAAATTATTTGAGTACAATTATGGAGTAGACAAAATACTTACATTTTTGGAATCTAACTATTTGCTTTTTGTCGATCTTGGATCGGTGGATGAATTTTCTCCGCAACTTTTGACAATCTTGGACAGGTGCGCTAAATTCTGTCAAAAGTGGAAAAGTACTATTCATATTTCATAGTACTATTCACTTTACTATTGTGCACTATTTACCACTATTTACTTTTGACTTTTCTTCATTTTTATTGGATTTGTACGTGAAAGCAAATTTCCTTTGCTTTTCCTCTAATGCTGAAGCTGCTTGTTTCTGTTAAACAATCAAGCTTGGAAATATCTGGAAAGTAATCCTTCGATACCTGTAATTTGGAAAATGTTATCCCTAAATTAAGTGTAAAACACTTAATGGGATGTTTTCATTTCTTTTGCCCTAATTTTTTGCGTGGATAATTCCACCGGGCTTTTCATTTTTTGTTTTTCTATTTATTTATTGATTATTATTCAGAAATCAAATGGATCCTGAGAACATGGGACGCCATATAAATCTGGGTTGGAGCCCTGTGAAGATGAACTGGAACTGTTGGAAGACGGACCTTTTGAAGTTTGATTGATGAATTGGAGAAATTGGCCAAAGAGCGCAGCCTTATCAATTTGGGCTTTACCTTTGAACCTTGTCTTGGACTTGGATTTTGAGGATGATGGAGACTGCTCTGGCTGCTGAGGAGCCGAGGGAGTGACTGATGGAGCAATTTGGAGGTGTTGTGTTTGCAGATATTGTTGAAAACCCGTTTTAGTCCAGTCGTTGTATGCTTGGAGAGCAGATGGACCATTTTGAAAATACTTGGACACACATTCTTTTAACTTTGGATATATTTTGAAGTTCTTCCACCGTTTGACCCTAAATTCTTGAATAAGGGAAAATGGCCTAGAAGATATGTTTCTGGTAAGAGAGTAATGCCAACACATTATCCAAGTAATTCGAAATGTCTGGCAGAAGTATAAGACATTGGAGAACTCAAATCCTTCTTTGATGGTGGATTTTGAACAATATAGTTGGAAGGAATCCTGGAGCTCTTCAGGGAATATATATACTACCTCCGTTCCGAATTAAATGCAACAATTGGAGTGGCACGGACTCCTAGTTGAAATTTCTTAAGGGGTGATTAGAAAAAGGAAGGGGCATGTGTTTAGTTTAATTAAGCACCACCAACCACCACCACCTAATGAAGCCACCACCTACTGCTACCACCTAATCCATCGAGTCACCACCACCACCACCGAGACTACCACCACTTAATCCATCGAGACTACCACCATCGAGGCACTGCCACCACCACCGAGGCACTCCACCGCCAGAGGCACTGTCACCACGCACCGCAACCCTACCCCGTCCATCGCAACCCCCAACCGGCCCCGAAATGAGAGTAATATGAGAACCACCCCCCACACTTGAAACCCCCTCGACCCGCCAAACCACCAACGTTACCCAGTAAAACCCCATAACATCTGAGAACAACCACCCCCGGCCACTAAAACCAAAAACCTCACCCCTGAAACCACCACATCTACAAGAAAGAAAAGGAGATGAAGAAGGAGATCGAAGAGAGAGAGAGAGAGATGCAAGAGATCGAAGGTGAAGAGATCGAAATTCAAAATTCCAACGAAGGTGAAGAGATCCAGACGAAGGTGAAGAGATCGAAATTCGAAGGTGATGGTGGGGACGAATTTTGGCTGGTGGTCGAGAGAGAAAGTGGTTGTGGGTGGGAGTGAGGAGAGAGAAAGTGGTGGTGGGTGGGAGTGAGGACAGAGAAACTTAAGGTGGGTGGGAGTGAGGAGAGAGAAAGTGGTGGTTGTGGGAGTGAGGAGAGAGAAACTTAAGGGGGTGATGATGGAGGTTTAGATAATCATTAAGGTATAATTAATTGTGGTTTAATTTTTTAGTAAGGGTATTCTCGTAAATTCAGACCTAAAAAACTTACCAAATATGGCAAGTTTGGAATTGTTGCATTTAATTTGAAACTTCCCAAAATGGAAACTGTTGCGTTTAATTCGGAACGGAGGTAGTATGTATATTCGAAATTGGAATTCATACTTCCATTCTTGATAAAAAATTTCCTTTAAATTTATTACTTCGTTACGAAGAAGAGATGTCCATCTCCTTTTAAGCAACTCTATTTATAAATAGCTCAATTTAATTTCTTCAAAAAAGAAACAAATTTCCTTTTTAAAAGAAGAAATTTATTTCCAGAAGATTGAACAACAATTGCAAAATTCTCTTCTTCAATAAAGGATAAAGAATTTTCAAGAAACACTTCAACAAGAAGTTTGCGCTGATATTCCAAATGCTTTCTAGGAACGGAAAAAACATATTGTTTCTCTTCCCTATGAAACGGATTTTTCTGAAAAACAAATTCCGACCAAAGCTCGACCAATTCAAATGAAAGTCGAATTACTTGAAATTTGCAAAAAGGAAATTCAAACGTTTCTTGACAAAAAGTTGATTAGAAACTCTAGATCATCATGGTCTTGCGCCGCCTTCTACGTTATGAATCAGGCAAAAAAGGAAAGAGGTGTTCCAAGACTGGTGATTAATTACAGACCTCTTAACAAGGTTCTCCAATGGATTCGATATCCAATTCCGAATAAAAAGGATCTTCTAAATAGACTTTATAATGCAACAATATTTTCCAAATTTGAAATGAAAAGCGGGTTTTGGCAAATTCAAATTGCTGAAAACGATTGTTATAAAACAGCCTTTACAGATCCATTTGGTCACTATGAATGTTCTCACTATAGACTTTTTTTCAAATTGACAAAGAAATGCTTTAAGAAGATTTTTCTTCTCAAAAGTATAATGAACAAAGAAATTGGTTATTCTCAAATTTTGATAAACCTGCCAGAGATTTTGTTCGTGAACAATGGTATGCTTTCATGAACAAATTATCTGGAAATATTTCATTTTTTATATGGTTTCTAATATATCTAAGCAATTTAAAAATTCCTTATTCATTTTATGAATTATGTGTTAAATCCAATTTAACTCAAAAATGGACTCTTCAAAACGGTGAATTAGTATCATTCATCCATGCTCCTTTAACAGGTTTGCAAGTTACCACGGATGAAGGTACTTGTCAAGCTGCTCCATTTAAAGTAGGAAGAGATGTTGATGACAAAACAAATCCTTCATTAGGAGATATCAAAAAGGTTTATGAACAAAATAATTTTTCAAACGCAATTGCTCAAGCCTTTTCTTCGGGTGATGAATCTTTAGCTAAAAATAATAAAATTCGTATAAAAAGCTGGAAGAATAATCCAATGAGAAATTATTATTCCAGACCTACTCCTCTTGATCTCAATTTGAAGAAAGAGGAACCTATGGTTCTCAAAAAACCTATTCCGGTGACCAACTATATGATTGGAATATAGATGATAGATAAGAATTCGAAATTTCCAAAGCTTTACAAGAAATGTGTATTGCCGCTAGTGCTTACGCTTCAAATGATTTTACAAATGATCAAATTGCTTACAACATTGTGAGTAGTTTTTCTGGCCAATTAAAAAGCTGGTGGGATAATACATTTACACCAGATGAAAGAGCACACATTTGTAATCACACAAAGAAAGATGGAACGAAAGATGGGTTTGCTCTTTTGATTTAAACCATCTCTCTCCATTTTATTGGTGGAACAAATGAATGCTCCAAATTCATATCTTTAGTTTTAACCAATCTTCGATGTCCAACTTTGAATGACTATTGCTGGTACAGATATACGTTTTTAACAAACGTTCTCACCAGACCTGATGGTCAACATCTATTTTGGAAAGAAAAATTTGTTTCCGGACTTTCAAATTTATTTGTTTAAAGAGTTATGCAAAAGCTCAAAGAAGCTATAAGCAAAGAAATAATTCCATATTATCAATTGATGTATGAAAATTTGTTTGCTTTTATCAAAAAAGAAGGATTGTCCCTCTGCAATGAGCTAAAAATTCAATACAAGTATGGAATGAAAAAGCTCAACAACGAAGAGAACTTGGATCTTTCTGTGAAAATCCAAGCCCCTTCTACTATTAAAAAACAAACGGTTTTTTCACCATATACCCCTGATAAATTTTTTTTTTGCACCACATACCCTTTCAACTTTCCAAATTCACCATATACCCCCCCACCTTTCAAAAAATACATCGACTTACCCTTTTGACTAACGGTGTTAGACTTCCGTTAGTCATTAACCTCTAATCCCCCTCTAACCCTAATTAACTAACCCAAATTATACCCTAACCCTAACCCTAATCTAATACACTTTGGGCCCTAACCCTAACCATCCCTCCCCCACCCCTTACCCCCACTCGCAACATCACCCCCTCACCACCACCCCTCCTACCCTTCTCTAGGCGACCCCCCCTTCCCCGCTAACCCCCCTCCCTTCCCCACCACCCCGAATCCCCCCTCCCCTCCCCCGCAACCCCGCCCTCCCCCTCCCCTTCCCCGCTAAATCGCACCCCCGAACCCTAAAAAAAATTCGAAATTCGAAACTTGCAACAATTCGTGCTTGAGTTGATGCAAGTTTTCGAGCTTTGAAGGAGTATCAATGGAAAAAGTTTAGATTCTGGGAAGGCGTTGAGGATGTTCGATTCCTCGCAAAATTTTGGGAGAAACGAGATTCTTCAACAAATCAAGCACGAATTGTTGCGCGACGACGGGGGAAGGGGAGGGGTTTTGCGCGGCTGGGGGGAAGGGGGGCCGCGCGACGACGGGGAAGGGGGAGGGGGCTGCGCGCGACGACGGGAAATGGGAGGGGGCTGCACGATGACGGGGGAAGGGGGGCTAGGAGGAGGGTGGAGGAGGCTACGGGGAAGGGGGGAGGGAGGGGGCTGTTGGAGTGGTGGTGTAGTGGGGTAAGGGGTGGTGGGTAGTAGGGGCTGGGTGGTGGCTGGGGTAAGGGTATGAAGGGGGTGGGGTGTTAGGGGTTAGGGTTAGGGTATTAGGGTTAAGGTTATGGTCAGGATTAGGGGTAGATTTAGGTTAGCTAATTAGGGTTAGAGGGGGGATTAGGGGTTAATGACTAACGGAGTTTAACGCCGTTAGTCATTAAGGGTAATTGGATGTATTTTTTTCAAAAGTGAGGGGTATATGGTGAATTTAGAAAGTTGAAAGGGTATATGGTGCAAAAAAAATTTGTCAAGGGTATATGGTGAAAATACCGAAAAACAACAGTATAAACAGATTAAGAAATTTCGTCAAAAGAAATCTTTTGCTTCTGAAAAATTTTATCAAAAGAAAAGAAGACATTTTCGAAAGGTTTCTCAAAAAAGGATTTCAAAAGAATTATTTGTTATAAATGTGGCAAGCCAGGTCACAAGGCAAATATTGTGGTTTTGAAAGCAAGATTAATGAAAATTTCCAAGATGATCCACACTTACGAGAAAGCTATTAAATATTTTCCAACTGAATCAAAGTGAGTCATAATGTTATTTACCAAATACATTATGATCAAGATTCGGATACATATAGATCTGATCACTCTTTCCAGTTATGTTTAAAATAACTTTGTGTTATTTCCAAAAAAAAAAAGAAAATGAATTGCTTCTTGAAATTATTTATCAAATTCAAGATAGTGCCATAAGAAAGCAATATCTTGAAAGATTAAAAGAAATTGTTTTAAAATCTTCCCGGATTGAGGAAAAAGGAAAGTAAGTTTCATGTAGTCTCCAAAAATTTCTTGATGATTCTCCTTACAACAAGGCTTTCGTTTCGACAATAAGCACCCAAGATCTTCAATCCAAGGTGAATCAAATAAAATCTCAGATTCGAGAACTTGAGCAAAATATTTTAAATCTTCAAACTAAAGATTTAGAACTTGATGCGAAAATTATACTTTTTCAAACTCCTGATTTTGAGAAGGGAGAAACATCATAACCTCCTATTCAAATATATTCTATTCAAATTTCTGAAAACCCCATTGATAATGAAATTTTTTGTCAAATTATTCAAAAAATTAATTACCAGAAATGGTATTGTCCAATTACTTTGATTATAGACAATGATTTTCAAATTAATAGCATTGCATTATTTGATAGTGGTGGTGATCTCAATTGTATCGAAGAAGGAATAATTCCTTGTAAATACTATGAGAAGACCACTGAGCATTTATCCAGTGCTAATGGTCAAAAACTCTAAATTAAATATAAGCTTAATATGATTTCTGCATGGACAACCAGATGAGAGGTTCCAATGCTTCTCCTTCCACTTCCAAGAAACAACAAACAGTAATTGTAATACATTCTACTAGTGGAATTTCAATGTCCACCAACCAATTTTCAAATTTATCAGATTTTCCTCATATTTCTTATGCTTAAACAACATCTCAAACGGCTACCCAAAAAATTCAAACCACCTCTCCAATTACTTCCGATATTTCGTATATCCTAAAACCTGTATACTAAAGTCTTTTCCTAACTATATTTACCTCCAATAAATTTCCATCCCATGATGATTTTAACAAAAAAGTCTCTGAATACATCCACAAAATAATTCCCAAGAATTTTAATTGGTTTCCTTTTGAAATCACCAAACCCATCTAATATTATCGAAATATTCTTCGGGATACAAATTCTTGCCACTTCAAAGACAATATTTTTGCCTTCACAAATCACTCAAAATGCGTAATCTTCCATGTCTTTACCACTACAGACTAGAATATACCTCCAACAAAATCAAGTTCGTTTTCTTCCAATTTCCAAGATTCTACACTCCCAAAAACCTACAATTACTACGATTATATCCAAGCATGGTATAATGTTTTCCATATCCAAATCTATGACCATTATTGGTTTATCAGCTTCCATCCTGATTGTCTCCAGAAAAATAAAGCATTTCCAATATGGTTTCTTGAATGGTGGGAACGTTATGGAGCAACTCCATAAATCTTCCTAGAAGAACTCCAGGATTCCTTCCAATTATATTGTTCAAATGCTAAAATCAAAGAAGGATTTGAATTCTCCAACATCATGTACTTCTGCTAGACATTCCGAATCTCCTGGATAACGTGCTGGAACTATTCTCTTACTCAAAGTTTACTTTCCAGACCATATTCCATTACGCGGGAATTTCGAGTCAAATGGTGGAAGAATTTCAAAGTATATCCAAAGTTACAAGATTGTGTTTCCAAATATTTTGAGAATGGTCCATCTACTCTCCAAGAATACAATGACTTGACTAAACAGGGTTTCCAACAATATCAACAAACCCAACAACTTCAAATTACTCCCCCAGTCACTCCTTCTGCTAAAAAAAAAGATCATTCTCCATCATCATCAAAGTCCAAATCCAGATCTACAAGACAGGCCCAAATTGATAAGGTTGAGATCTTTGGTCAATTTCTCCAATTTATCACTCAAAACTCAAAAGGACCATCTTCCAGCAGTTCCAGTTCCTCCTCACAGGGATCCAACTCGGATTTATACAGCGGCCCGTTTTCTCAGGATCCATTTGATTTATGAGATATAAAAAAAAAGCCCGGTGGAATTATCCACACAAAATTATGGCAAAAGAAAAGAAAAGATGCCGCTAAATGATTTACACTTAGGCAAAAATAGGGACCATATTTCTAAATTGCAGGTATCCAAGGTTTGTTTTCCAGATACGTCCAAATACATCGGTAAAGACACCAGCTATCCAATTATTTGCTCCAGTTGAAAAGCACTCCAAGTAAGAACAAGGCAAATGCAAAAGCATTCAAATGCAAAAATGCTTTTACGAACAAATTTCCAAATGAAGACAACGGCTTTCCAAATTTTGTGAAAAAGTCAAAACTGAATAGTGCGAAATAATAAAAGGTGAATAGTACTTTTTTACTTTCGGCAAAAGTTTGCACACCTGTCAAAAGTTGCGGCAAAAGCTTATTTACCTGTCCAAAAAATGTCAAAAAGAAAATAGTTAGATTCCAAAGATGTAGTAATTCTGCCTGCACAATTATTGTACTCAAATAATTGTATTCCCTATCCTAAGTCTATAAATAGACTCCTTTGTATCCATTCGTACTCAGACTTGAAAAGAGAATGAAAAATAAAACACAAAAATTCTCGAAACAAGTTTCACTCGTATCAATATCAATAAAATCCAAGTTGCAATCATCCTTTCCATCTTACTTTTGTAAGTCCATTTCTTTCCATATTCATCTTTTCATTTGTTTTTAATGTCATGGGCACCTTCCGGGTATCAGAGCCATTGAACGGACTTCTCTATGTTTATATATTCTGCATTCAATATTGTTAAACTGTTGTTATAGTAGTTATATTTGTGTTGGTAAGGTGTTTGGTCAGTCCAGTAAAACTGTATGGTCAGCCGTGTTGGTGGTCCTAGTTCGGATAGTCCCACTATTCCCGCAACAATAACTATTTATCATAGCATTTTATCAGTAGAAAGATGTTGAAGAAAAAACTCAAAAAAAAATTTCAAAGGTTTCTAATCCGCACAAACACCCAGTTCAAAAGAAACAAATCACCCAAAAAGATGATATTTATGATAAATCCTCCAATTGGAAATTTCTATATGGTAGAGGAATTCATATAGAAAATTCACTACTAGTGTCTCTGAAAGACACATGTCTATCCAATTACTAGATAATGAGTCTGTCCAAACACATCTAAATGAAGAAATTAGATATATTCATTTTGGTCGTGTTCATATAGCCATCAAGCCAATGGTTCGATTAGGTCTTGATTGTCCAATCATGCTTGCATTAAGAGATAAATCTCTTAAATATTTTAATGATTCTTTATTAGCTCTAGCAAATACTAATGTTTGCCTTGGTCCAATTTATATTTAATTGTTTTCCAAATTTGAGTAAAGACCTTGAAGATCCTTACATACGTCTGTCTTTAACTCTAGACATTAATATTTCCAAAGATATCCAATTTGACGGAGCAAGAAATTTTTCAGTTATTTATAGAATTTATTACAAACTGCTAAATACTCAATCTAATCCAAGATGCAAAATACGTTTTGCTCCTAGACAAACGTTACTATTCAAAGTAGAACATGGTAAGGTTACTACTCATGTTCCTCAACTCTAACTTAGGATGAAGTGACCATTCCCGATGAGTGGCAATTTCAAACACCACCAATTCCAAGAACTTTAACAGAAAAAAGAGTTGAGCAGATTATAGAAGAATCAGATGGAAGAGTTCTCATTCGATTCAATTCGAATAGAGAATTTCCACCCGTTTCTTCCAATTATGATTTTCAAACTGTAAGATCTTCTTCTTCTTATGAACGAACCAATACTTTTCAAAATGTTGAAGATATACCTTCTTCTTCTCAAAATTATAAAATTTTTGATAAATCTCCCGTTCCAGAAATAGTCGATGATGACGTCCCATCACCAACTAAGTCTGATATGAGACCTCCAAAATACTCTAGTGAAGGAGCCGAGGACATTAAAAAAACAAATGAAAAGATGTTCACTTTTGACTTTTTCGTAAAATTTGGAAAGCAGTTGTCTTCATTTGGAAATTTGTTCGTAAAAGCATTTTTGCATTTGCCTTGTTGTTGCTTGGAGTGCTCTTCAACTGGAGCTGATAATTAAATAGTTGGTGTCTTTACCGACGTATTTGGACGTATCTGGAAAACAAACCTTGGATACCTGCAATTTGGAAATATTGTCCCTAATTTTTTCCTAAGTGTAAAACACTTAAAGTATCTTTGCTTTTCTTTTGCCATAATTTTTGCGTGGATAATTCCACCGGGCTTTTTTGTATATATATCTCAGAATTCAAATGGATCCTGAGAAAACGGGTCGCCGTATAAATCCGGGTTGGAGCCCTGTGAGGAGGAATTAGAACTTCTGGAAGATGGTCCTTTTGAGTTTTGACTGAGAAATTGGAGAAATTGACCAAAGAGCTCGGCCCTATCAATTTGGGCCTGACCTGTGGATATGGATTAGGACTTTGAGGATGATGGAGAATGATTGTTTTTGAGCAGAATGAGTGATTGGGGGAGTAATTTGAAGTTGTTGGGTTTATTGATATTGTTGGAAACCCAGTTTAGTCCAGTCATTGTATTCTTGGAGAGTAGATGGACCATTCTCAAAATATTTGGAAACACAATCTTATAACTTTGGATATACTTTGAAATTCTTCCACCATTTGACTCGAAATTCCCGCGTAATGGAATATGGACTGGAAGGTAAACTTTGAGTAAGAGAGTAGTTCCAGCACATTATCCAGGAGATTCAGAATGTCTGGCAGAAGTACATGATATTGGAGAATTCAAATCCTTCTTTGACTTTAGCATTTGAACAATATAATTGGAAGAATCCTGGAGTTATTCTAGGAAGATTTTAGGAGTTGCTCCATAACGTTCCAACCATTAAAGAAACCATATTGCAAATACTTTATTTTTCTAAAGACAATCAGGATGGAAGCTAATAAACCAAGAATGGTCACAGCTTTGGATAAGGAAAACATTATACCATGCTTGGATATAATAGTAGTAATTTTAGGTTTTTGGGAGTGTGGAATCTTAGAAATTGGAAGAAAACGATCTTGATTTTGTTGGAGGTATATTCCAGTATGTAGTGGTAAAGACATGGAATATTAGGCATTTTGAATAATTTATGGAGGCAGAAATATTGTTTTGAAGTGGCAAGAATTTGTATCCTGAAGAATATTTTGATAATATTGGATAGGTTTGGTGATTTCAAAAGGAAACCAATTGAAATTCATGGGAATTATTTTGTGGATGTATTCAGAGACTTTTTTTGATAAAATCATCATGGGATGGAAATTTATTGGAGGTAAATGTAGTTAGTAAAATATTTTCGTATGCAGGTTTTAGGATATACGAAATATAGGAAGTAATTGGAGAGGTGGTTTGAGTTTTTTGAGTAGCCGTTCGAGATGTTGTTTGAGCATAAGAAATTTGACGGAAATCTGATAAATTCGAAAATTGGTTGGTGGACACTGAAATTCCACCAGTGGGATGTATTACGATTCCTGTTTGTTGTTTCTTGGAAGTGGAAGGAGAAGCCTTAGAACCTCTCATTCTGTTCGTTCCTGTAGAAATCATATTAAGTTGTTTGTAAATAGAATTACTTTGAAGAAGATGGACATCTTTTCTTCGTAATGAAGTAATAAATTTGAAAGAAATTCTTTCATCAAGAATGGAAGTATGGATTCCAATTTCATCAACTGAAAAAGGATAAATTTGAGTCAAAATGGAGTGCCAAGGATAATATCATTATTTATATCCTTAACGAGAGTAAATGGAGTTTTAAAACAGTAACCATCATTGAAAACATAGGCTTTTAAAAGCTTATATTTGATTTGGAGCTTTTGACCATTAGCACTGGATAAATGCTCAGTGGTCTTCTTATAGTATTTAGAAGGAATTATTCCTTCCTTGATACAATTGAGATCAACACCACTATCAAATAGTGCCATGCTATTAATTTGAATATCATTGTCTATTATCAAAGTAATTGGACAATACCATTTCTGTTAATTAATCCTTTGAATAATTTGACAGAACTTTTCATTATCAATGGGGTTTTTAGATATTTGAATAGAATCCATTTGAATAGGAGGTTATGATGTTTCTCCCTTCTAAAAATTAGGAGTTTGAAGAAGTATAATTTTCGCATGAAGTTCTAAATCTTTAGTTTGAAGATTTAAAATATTTCTCTCAAGTTCTCGAATCTAAGATTTAATTTGATTAACTTCGGATTAAAGATCTTGGGTGTTTATTGGAGAAACAAAAGTCAAGAACTTTTTGGAGACTAAATGAAACTTGCTTTTCTTTTTCCTCAATCGGGGAAGATTTTAGAACAATTTTTTTTAATCTTTCAAGAGATTGCTTTCTTATGGCACTATCTTGAATTTGATCAATATTTTCCAGAAGCAATTCTTTTTCTTTTTCTTTTTTGGAAATAACATAAAGTTCTTTTGAACATAACTGGAAAGAGTGATCAGAACTATATGTATTCGAATCTTAATCATAATCTATTTGGTAAATAACATTATCGGAATCAGAATCAGAGTGTTCAGATTCTTCTGACTCACTTTGATTCAGTTGGAAAATATTTAAAAGCTTTTCTCGTAAGTCTGGATCTTCTTGGAAAATTTCATTAATCTTGTTTTTAAAACCACAATTATTTGCCTTGTGATCTGGCTTACCACATTTATAACAAATAATTCTTTTGAAATCCTTTTTTGATAAACCTTTTGAAAATGTCTTCCTTTTCTTCTGATAAAATTTTTCAGAAGGAAAAGATTTCTTTTGACGAAATTTCTTAATCTGTTTATAATTTTGTTTTTAATAGTAGAAAGGGATTGGATTTGCAAAGCCAAAAGCTTCGCAGAAAGATCCAAGTTCTCTTCGTTGTTGAGCTTTTTCATTTCCGTACTTGGATTCAATTTTTAGCTCATTGCATAGAGACAATCCTTCTTTTTTGATAAAAGGAAACAATTGTCCATACGTCAATTGATCATATAGAACTGTTTTTTTGCCTGTAGCCTCTTTGAGCTTTTGCATAACTCTTTGAGCAAATAAATTTGGAAGTCTCGAAATAAAGTTTTCTTTCCAAAATGGTTGTTGAACATCAGGTCTAGTGAGAACGTTTGTTAAGAACGTATCTCTGTACCAGCGATAGTCATTCAAAGTTGGACATCTAAAAATCTAAAGATATGGATTTAGAGCATTCATTTGTTCCACCAATAAAATGAAGAGAGATGGTTTGGGTCAGGAGAGCAAATCTATCTTTCGTTCCATCTGTCTTGACATGATTACAATGTATTATCTCATCAGCTTTTTAATTGGCTAGAAAAACTACTTGTAATATTGTAAGCAATTTGATCATTTGTAAAATCATTTGAAGCGTATGCACTAGCGGCAATACACATTCCTTGTAAGACTTTGGAAATTTCGAATTCTGATCTACCATCTATATTCCAATCATATAGTTGGTCACCAGAATAAGTTTTGTGAGGACCATATGTGCCTCTTTCTTCAAATTCAAGATCAGCAGGAGTAGGTTTGGAATAATAATTTCTCATTGGATTATTCTTCCAGTTTTTGAAACGAATTTTGTTAATTTGAGCTGAAGATTCATCACCTGAAGAAAAGGCTTTAGTAATTGCGTTTGCTTCTTTATCCTTTTCTATACATGTGATGTTTTTGTCTAATCTTTCAGAAATCCTTTTTAAATTTTCCTTATTACCATTACCAATACCTTTTGAAATCGGAAAGATAATTGGTACATTAAAAAGGGGTTTTGTAATTTCATTGGGTAAAATTGACCTCAACATTCTGAACTATAGCGCAGGTGCACCCAGTACCACCAACTACGACTTATAGACAAAACACCACCAAGTACGAATCTGGGTGCAATTCGTACTATATATGAGGATGGAGACAAAAATTCGTTTAGGGTTCTGAGTTCGTTTAGGGCCCGAAATCAGCATTTTAATTAATTTCGAATTTTATTATTTCCTAATTTTTGTATTAGGGTTTTGTTTTGACTATTTAAACATTATTAGCCGACATTAGAAGGCAGCTTTTCTTCTAATAATAATATCTCAGAGTTTTAACTCTTTTCTGGTGGATTCCAGAGTTTTTTTTACAGACTTATCGCTTGTAAATCTGTCAGTTTGTTCTAGGAATTGCGCTTGCTTTTCCTTTGATAATTCCTACTGCGTCACTGATTGTCTCCAGAAAAATAAAGCATTTCCAATATGGTTTTTTGAATGGTGGGAACGTTATGGAGCGACTCCATAAATCTTTCCAGAAGAACTCCTGGATTTCTTCCAATTATATTGTTCCCACTAGTGCTAGCTGGGTTTAGAGATGCTTTTGTAAAGCCAAAATGTTTTTAGGAGTGCTTATAATAACAATGCTTGGTTGGATGGCACTAAGCAATATTCTATCAAGGAGGGGTATCACTGGCTTCAAGGCGATCTAGAGAAAGTTCCTTGGCATTATTGGGTTTGGAATTCCACAAACATTCCTAAACACTCTTTTATAGCATGGCTTGTTGCTTTAGGGAAGCATAGAACTAGAGTCATTCTTGCAAAAGCGGGTCTATGCCAAAATACAGTATGCTTGTTGTGCTCTGCAGGGGAGGATTCATGTCAACACTTATTTTTTAAGTGCCCTTGCAGTGCTCAAGTCTGCAGCAAGATTATAAGATGGATTGGGGTTAGTGCTTTGGGTCAAGAAAACTTGTATAGTGTATGGAAGAAGTGGGGGAGGAAGTTCCGTAGCAAGAAGAGACAAAAGCTGTGTTACTCACTCATTGCTGCTATGGTCTATCACCTGTGGAGAGCTCGAAACCATTCCTTATGGAATGATGTTGTGATGATCCCTGATGTTATCAGCAAGAATATCCAATTCGATATTTGTGGAAGATTCAAGAGTCTGATGGAGTTGAATTGGAATGCAGATGATAAGATTTGGTTTCATCAGTTAGTTAGTAGTTGTGTGTACTAACTGTAGTCTGGTGCTTTGTTGCTTGCTGTTAGTTGTTTTGTTGCTGCTGATGTGTACTGTACTTCAGTAGTTTAGGTTGTATTGGTGGTTTTGGTTTACTTTTGTTAATATTACTTACTTTATACCAAAAAAAAAAAGGATTTGAATTCTCCAATATCATGTACTTCTGCCAGACATTTCGAATCTCTTGGATAATGTGTTGGAACTACTCTCTTACTCAACGTTTACCTTCCATGCCATATTCCCTTACACGAGAATTTCGAGTCAAATGGTGGAAGAATTTCAAAGTATATCCAAAGTTACAAGATTGTGTTTGCAAGTATTTTAAGAATGGTCCATCTGCTCTCCAAGAATACAATGACTGGACTAAGCAGGGTTTCCAACAATATCAATGATAAGTGCGCATTATAATATATTTATGTCCCCTTATTTTATTATAATATGTGTGTTTATATTATTATTTTGATGCATTTTAGATATTTTTTATTCTATTAGATATCATATGTTAGGTTTTTATTTTTATTATTAAATATTACTTAATTATAATACTATTTTTGTTTAATGATAAATCTTGGTCCAAGGAAAGAACTACAAGACAAGCCCAAAAGTGCAGCCCAATTTGAAGACAAAGAAGAAAAAAAAATAAGGGAGAAAGAAAACTAAAGAAAAGAAGCACGTGTAATTAAAAGAAAAGAAACGAAAAAAAGAAAGAAAACAGAACAGAGGAACGACGTTCCTCGTTCTTCCTTCTTCCTCTTCGTCGATCATCATCATCATTCAAACCGCCTTCTTCCACCACCATTTTCACCAATCAAAAAGCCCACAACTTGCAACCAATCAGAAGGAGCAGAGAGCCGCAATTCGGCGCCGCAAATCACGACCAAGAAGAGGCGGTTTCTAGGGCTGAATACTTGGAGCCCAATCCTCCTCTCCAATTGGTTCGAATTTCGCAATTGGCGGCGGAAATTGGGTATAAATACCCAATTAAGGGTTTCGGAAATAGTATGCAACAATTCCACAGAAAATTAAGTAAAAAAATCAGAGAAATTTCGTGAGGCTTCGAGGCTAGTGTGGGGGTGCGCGAGTTCGACGGAAGATAGCCTTGGGTTGGAGTCCTAGCACACAACCGGGGAGGGTGAAGTTCAAGCTCGAACGTAGGTGCGAAATCCGAAATTCGAAGGCGAATTTCCGCGCGATACATAAGTCTTCTCTCTTTCTCTTGTACTTTCATATTAGTTTTGAAGTTTCCCAATTAGACATTTGAATTTCATAGTATGTTTGGATTGTATTGGTTGAATTATGTTGGATTATATGGTTTGAATTCAAAATTGGTTTGTGATGTTTGAATCAAGTTTGAATTGTGAGGTTTGGAGTATATTTGTATTGAATTGTTGAATTTCTAGTTGAATTCAAGATTGTGTGATATTAGATACTCAAGTTATATTTGATTGTAATGTTCATATTTCAATGTTATCTTAATTTGCTATCTTATTAGGTATAAAGTTAAGATTTTTGCTAGTTATATGGTTTAGCCTAGTCTAGATTATATAACAACAAGTGGTAACTAGTTTATTTAGGCTTGCAAAGACGGTTTTAAGTTCAAACTAGAATATAACTTGGACTAGTTATTTAAACATAAAGATATGATATGTTTAGATTAACTAGGGATTAATGATGTACTTCTAGTTCTATAATGCTTCTAGTTTAATCGTCGAAAGTTGCGAAATACTTGTGGTGATTAGATTAGTTTAGAATCGATAGTCGGCCTAGTTCACTATTGATTAAAAGTATGGAAGTATAAGGGAGTTTGGCTACTTGAATTCCTACAATTAATCTATCTAACCAATCTTGGATTTATGAAATTGGAAGTATAATCAAGGTTAGGAATTTATTAATCTCTGAAGTATTATGAGCGTAAAGTGGAATTACTTGTCATCACTTGTAAATAGTAGGTTAGACTTTTCTTTAGTAGTTTTTAAATTCATAAAAATATCTTGTAAAACCCCCAAAACAATGTGAATATGTATACATTAGTAAATAACATGTATATATATATAGTTAAGTACTCTTAATTAGTTGAACTTGGATTTTAGGAATATATAAACCTCTCCGTGGGATCGACCCTTATTTATCGATGTACTAAACTTAAATAATGCTAATGTGGATGAAATAAGGTTTTTAATTTGTACGCATAACAACACGTACCAAATTTTGGCGCCGTTGCCGGGGAAGTTTATGATATTCTTTCCATTAAAGTTTAACTGAGATACTAATTATTGTTATAGAATTTAGTTGATTAAATGACAAATAGTACCTATTATCTTGGTATTCTAAAGAAAGCTTGACTAGGTTGAGATTTTTTTAGCTTATAGTATGTTTCTTAACTTCTTTTTGCATACTATGTGCTTAGTTATTTCTTTCTCGTTGACTTTTAGTTGGATTAATCAAGGTGACAAGGGTAACTTTTAACACTCTAATTGTACTTTGATTGATTTTGTTTCATAATATTGTTTAATGAATTTCTTATATGTACTCGAGTCCATGAGTAACTCTTTAATTTAGATGTCATGCTATTACTTGAAAAGAATATCACTTGATATTGCTTGTTATACTCCATGATATTCTATACTTGGCTATGAAATCTATCTAGCCAAGTGTCATGTGATTTTGAAATAACCTGAACTTACTTTGTTATGACCTTCATTTTGAGCAATCACCTACATGCCAATCGATTTATCCTGTTAGATCACAATATCATAGCTTAAATTACATGGAGCTGTCTGACTAGAGTTTATAAAGGCACTGCTTGATGTTGTATGAACTATTAGGCCATCTGAAAGTTGTGGTTCAAAAGTTGCTGAAATATTCTTATTATATCTTATATGTATGATGCTATTTGATAAAGTTTCACAAGTCATTCTTTTATTGTCATTCTTTTATTCTCAATGTCAATTGGCTTTCTTGATAAGATTTAACTACCTAGAATGATAAAAATTGAATCTGCAGTTGTGAGTTAGTAGTGTTAGATCTCAATATTTTAGAAACATAAACATAAGTTTAACTTAGTCATGAACTTGCTTGATTGTACTTAAATGGTGTTCTAAACTTTGATTTGTAAGTAATATAGCAGCTGGATATAAGTTTGTTCATGAATGAACCAGAAAAGTGATACTTGTTTAGACGGAAAAGTTTGATGTATAAGATAATATCAATCATCGCATGAGTATTTTGTTTACTTGTTTAGTTGGCACTTCTAAGCCGAACCGTAGAGTATAATATGTTGGTTACTGATCATAATATAAGATTATATATGCTAGTTAAACAAGTAAACAAAGTTTATGAGACCATCTCGTGGTATTATGTGTTACAATTATGTAGAAAATATGTCATACAATGTGAAAAGGCTAATGTTAAATCTACTACTGAGATTAAGATTAGAAACATAAATTGGAGAAGGGACATATATTATCTAGAAAACTACAATTTGTGCAAATGCTCTATAATGGAGTCAAGTTCAGTTTTTCGAATAAATTGAAGCCATGCTTTCTCTTGTTGGGTTATAAATTATTAGAACTTGATTCTGAAAACCAACTGAACCCCAATGAATAAGTTGTATGCTTAATTTGTGTGTTAATGGAATTAGTTTGCATATTGAAATATTATTGAAATTATTGACTTTTAAGAAAGGGGGGCTAAAGAGCATATGATGAGTTGTTGATGATTCAATTCTAAAATATATATAACTAGCTTAATGATACCATAAATAATTTGCAAATAACTTGAATTACTTAATAATTTTAAATTTCCTATTTTCAGGTGCATGAACACACGTCTACGAAAGGAAGCGTTGTTGTTTGATCCTGAAATCGAACGGACAGCAAGGAGAACAAGGAAAGAGTTCTTAGAAAAACAAAGAGAAGAGCGTCTCTACATTGAGAAATTGTTCGAACACGAAGAAGAAATGACGGAAAGGACTTTGAAGGAGTTAGTTGTGCCAAAGCTAGATGATGAACCTTTAGGCATCGTTTTTCCAACATTGGAAAAACCGTTGAAGCTAAATTTAGGTTTTCTCAATCTTCTTCCTAAATTTCATGGTCATGGAGGTGAGGACCCTAATCGATTCTTACAAGAATTTCTTGTTGTTTGCTCTTCCAGATGATGTTAAAATCCATGCTTTCCCATTCTCATTGTTTGATTTAGCAAAAGATTGGTTATATTCTCTTCCTCCTGGATCAATTACTACTTAAGATGCACTACAAAAAGCTTTTCTAGAAAATTTCTTCCCCACAAGTAGAATTGGGTCCATAAGGAAGGAAATATGTGGTATAAGGCAGTACCCTAGCGAGTCACTTTATGAATATTGGGAGCGATTTAAAAGGTTATGTGCTTCATGCCCTCAACATCAAATAAGTGACCAATTATTAATTCAATATTTCTATGAGGGTTTATTGCCAAATGATAGAGGAATGATAGATGCTGCAAGTGGTGGGGCATTAGTAAATAAAACACCTAATCAAGCTAAAAATTTCATTTCTAACATGGCACAAAACACACAACAATTCAGTACTAGGAATGATGCTAGGAGAGCAAATGAGCTTGATGTTACTTCTGTTCATAATCAATTAAAAGAAAATGCTCAACAAATTGCTAATTTAACTACTATAGTATCTAAAATTGTTGGTCATGAGTCAAAAGCAAAAGTTTGTGGTATATGTGCTGATGTGTCCCATGTTACTGATGCATGTCCAACGTTGCAAAATGAAGATGTAAATGCTTTAGGAGGATTCATAGGTCAACCCCAAAGAAAATACGATCCTTTCTCATCAACTTATAATGAAGGTTGGAGAGACCATCCTAATTTGAGATATGGACCTAGACCACCATTTCAACAATCTAATCCCAGACCATACTTTCATACTAATCCCCAACAACAATCCCAATCATCAAATACGTCTTTAGAAGATCTTGTTAAACAACTAACTAATCAAATAGGACAAGTCCATTCACAAGGTGTGAGTTATCAAAAGAAGACTGATTCTCATTTACAACACCTAGACACCCAAATAGGTCAAATCTGTACCTCATTAAGTAATTTAGAAACTCAAATATCTGGAAAACTACCTTCTCAACCCCTCCCTAACCCTCAGGAAAATGCAAAAGCTGTCACACTTGGGAGCGGGAAAGAATTAAAGGACCCTAAAGCCAAAAATAGAGAAATTGAAGATGAACTAGAGGTGAGACCTAAGAATGGATTGACTGAAGATGAAATTAATGAAACAATATTAGAAAATCAAGAGATATTAAAAGAGAAAGAAAAAGAAGTTGAAGAAAAGGAGAGTCAAACTAAAAATTTAAAATCTAATTTTGATTTTTCTAAATGCAAAGATGTGCCTCCTTTCCCTTCTAGGTTTTCTAAACCTAATAAAGATATTCTTGATGATGAAATCTTAGAAACTTTTAGAAAAGTTGAAGTGAATATACCTCTTCTTGATGCTATAAAACAAGTGCCTAGATATGCTAAATTTCTAAAAGAACTGTGTACTCATAAAAGACAACTTAAGGGCTCTGAAATGGTAAACATGGGTGAGAATATATATGCGGTAATTGAAAGGAAACTCCCACCTAAGTGCAAAGATCCTGGAATGTTCTCTATTCCGTGTAAAATTGGTAGTTGCAAATTTGAAAGATGCATGCTCGACTTAGGTGCTTCTATTAATGTTATGCCCAAATTTGTTTATGATTCTCTAAATATAGGCCCACTATCTAAAACTGATGTTGTAGTACAATTGGCTGATAGATCTAATGCATATCCTATTGGAGTTTTAGAAGATGTTCTTGTGCAAGTGAATGAATTAGTTTTTCCTGCTGATTTCTATGTGTTGGATATGGGTTCTAATTCTGATTTTTCTAATGTACCCTTATTATTAGGAAGACCATTCTTAAAGACTTCTAAAACTAAAATAGATGTGCATGAGGGTAATTTAACTATGGAATTTGATGGTGAAATAATTAGATTTAATATTTTCAATGCTATGAGATACCCTAGTAACATCAATAATTTGTGTGCCATTGATACTATTGATGTGATTGATAATATTGCACAAAATTTATTTGATCAAGGTCAATTATTTGGAGATTTACTTAGTTATGTAGTTGATGAAATTGCTGCATGGATTGATGATGGTGAACTAGTTAATGACATTGAAACTCGAATAGTTGATTGTTCTTTCGCTGAAAAACAAAGTTTAGGTGTACCATTATCTACAGCAAGATTAGTGCCCTCAATTGTTAAAGCACCTGAATTAGAACTGAAACTACTTCCTTCGAATCTAAAATATGCTTTTCTTGGTGATAATGGGACTTTACCTGTTATTATTTCTAGTTCATTAACTCCATCTCAAGAACAAAAAATGCTAGAGGTACTTAAAGAACACAAAGAGGCTATTGGATGGACATTAGCTGATATAAAAGGAATTAGCCCGACTATGTGTACGCATAGAATTTTCTTAGAAAACAATGCTAAACCTGTTCGAGAAGCTCAACGCAGACTAAATCCTTTAATGATGGAAATTGTCAGAAAAGAAATTCTAAAATGGTTAGAAGCAGGAGTAATTTACCCAATTTCTGATTCTAAATGGGTGAGTCCGAT
This sequence comes from Beta lomatogona, assembly GCA_947646795.1. Classification (NCBI taxonomy): domain Eukaryota; kingdom Viridiplantae; phylum Streptophyta; class Magnoliopsida; order Caryophyllales; family Amaranthaceae; genus Beta; species Beta lomatogona. Next base: position 1,951,159 of record CANSNZ010000988.1, read on the forward strand.
TCATGTGGTTCCTAAAAAGTCTGGAATAACAATCGTTGAAAATAAAACAGGAGAACTTGTTCCAACTAGAATATCTAATGGATGGAGAGTGTGTATTGATTATAAAAAGTTAAATCAATCAACTAGAAAAGATCACTTTCCTTTACCTTTTATTGTTCAAATGTTAGAAAAGTTAGCCGGACAGTCCTTCTTTTGCTTTCTTGATGGTTATTCTGGCTATACACAAGTTCCCATTGCTCCTGAAGACCAAGATAAAACCACATTTACGTGTCCTTTTGGTACATTTGCTTTTAGACGAATGCCTTTTGGTTTATGTAATGCTCCAGGTACTTTCCAAAGATGTATGATGAGTATATTTTCTGATTTAATTGAGCAAAATATGGAAGTATTTATGGATGATTTTACGGTATTCGGTGATTCATTTGATAAATGCTTAAATAGTTTATCTCTTATTTTAAAAAGATGTATTGAAACAAACCTTGTCTTGAACTTTGAGAAGCGTCATTTTATGGTTGAACAAGGTGTTGTTTTAGGACATGTTGTTAGTGCTAAAGGACTAGAAGTTGACAAATCTAAAATAGAAGTCATTAGTTCCTTACCGTATCCTACTTGTGTACGTGAAATTCGCTCATTTTTAGGACATGCTGGGTTTTATAGGCGTTTTATTAAAGACTTTTCTAAAATTGCATCTCCTTTATGCGCTTTACTTGCTAAAGAAGCTAACTTTGATTTCAATGATAATTGTAAAAAAGCTTTTGATGAACTAAAAGGAAAATTAACCACTGCCCCTATTATTAGACCTCCTGACTGGTCTTTACCATTTGAAATTATGTGCGATGCTAGTGATAAAGCAATTGGTGCAGTTTTAGGACAAAAGAAGGATAAAGTACCTTATGTAATTCATTATGCTTCAAAATCACTTGATTCTGCCCAATGTAACTATACTGTAACTGAAAAAGAAATGTACGCTGTCGTTTTCGCATTAGAAAAATTTAGGACATATTTGCTTGGAACTCATGTCATTGTTTATTCTGACCATTCTGCGCTTAAGTATTTATTGAAAAAGAAAGAATCTAAACCTAGACTTCTTAGATGGATGCTCCTTCTACAAGAATTTGATTTAGAAATTAGAGACAAAAAAGGTGCCGAGAATCATGTTGTTGACCATTTAAGTAGAATAGTGCCTAGAGAGGATTGGCCTCTGGTAAGTGAATTTTTTCCAGATGAACAATTATTATCTTTGTATCAAGTTGAAACTCCTTGGTTTGCTGATATTGTTAATTACTTGGTTACAAGAACATTTCCCTCTACTTTATCTAAAGCTCAAAAGGAAAAGATTAAATCTGATTCTAAATATTATGTATGGGATGACCCATACCTTTGGAAAACAGGTTCTGAACAAGTTATGAGAAGATGTGTAGATAAATCTAAATTATCCTCTATTCTGAATTTTTGTCATGGTCTTGAAAGTGGAGGGCACTTTGGTCCTCAAAGAACTGCACACAAAGTCCTAGCATCTGGTTTTTATTGGCTTACATTATTTAAAGACGCCTATGAATTCTGTAAGTCTTATGAACAATGTCAAAAGATTGGAAACTTAACTAGAAGGAACGAAATGCCACAAACCGGTACCTTAATTTGTGCAATATTTGACGTTTGGGGTATTGACTTTATGGGTCCGTTTCCGTCTTCTTTTAGTAATCTTTATATCATTCTTGCTGTTGATTACATATCTAAATGGATAGAAGCGAGTGCAACTAGAGCTGATGATGCTAAAACTGTGATTAACTTTGTCAAAAGTAATATATTTTCTAGATTTGGAATACCTAAAGCGATTATTAGTGATAGAGGCACTCATTTTGTTAACAAGACGTTTTGTGCGTTATTTGAAAAATATCATGTTACACATAGAATTTCTACTGCATATCATCCACAATCTAATGGACAAGCTGAAGTTTCGAACAGAGAAATTAAATTTATTTTGGAAAAAATGGTGAATCCTAATAGAAAAGACTGGAGTTTAAGGTTAAATGATGCATTATGGTCTTATAGGACAGCATTTAAGACTCCGATAGGGATGTCTCCTTATAGATTAGTATTTGGTAAAGCTTGCCACTTGCCTGTAGAGATTGAACATAAGTCATATTGGGCAGTAAAGCAGTGTAATTTATATTATGATAAAGTTGGAAAAGAAAGAAAATTGCAGTTGCAAGAACTTGAAGAACTAAGGTTAGAAGCATATGAAAATGCTAAGATTTACAAAGAAAAGACTAAGGCCTTTCATGATAAAAAGTTAGCTAGGAAAACATTTCATGTTGGTCAGAAGGTTTTATTATTCAATGCTCGATTAAAATTATTTCCTGGTAAACTCCAATCTAGGTGGCTTGGTCCTTTTGTCGTTACTAACCTCTTTCCTCATGGTGCAGTAGAGATAAAAAGTCTTGACACTCAAAAGATTTTTAAAGTAAATGGTCATAGGTTGAAGACATATCATGAATTCCCGCATGTTATGACTATTGAAGAAATTGAGCTAGAAGAACCTTTATTGGTACACGTCGAGCCAACGACGTAAACCAAGGCGCTGCTTGGGAGGCAACCCAAGACAATATCATATTTGCTTTCTTAAACTCTTTGTTTAGTTTGCTTTTATTTAGAGTGTGTTCTTCATTTTGTTTTGAACTTATGAATTGTTTTTAAGAATTTTCATGATATCTTCCACATTTTCAATGTTACATTGAGGACAATGTAAGGTTTAAGTGTGGGGGAGAGGTTATTGTTTGCTGTTACATGAAGTATGTGGAATTTGATGAAATTTTTTCGAATTGAATTGCTATGGATGATGGAGAATTGTGAATGTTGGTGTTGGAATATTATATGGATAGTATATTGTTCTGAAACAGGTTGAATTGGATGCATAAAATTTTTTGTTTTGTCCATATTATAGGGGAAATGCTGCCGAAATTTCTGCAGAAATTTCTGAATTTGGACTAAAAATAAGTATTGAATTGTTGTTTGCGTTATATAAAAATCATGAGCATGTAGTTTATAGGTGCATTATAGTTTTTTTTATGTGTGTTATGCACTAGTTTAGGGTAAATAAAACCAACCTCTTAGTTTCTTTTTGAAAAATTGAATAAATGAAGAAGTTCGTCAAGAAACTCTAATCTAACTATGTTTTGAAATAAAATATGTTTTCGAAAATAAAAAGTTTTGGGAATTGTTAACATTTTTAGTCAAGAATAGTCAAGTTTGAAGGATTCATAACACGATTAGATAAACAATCTCATGTTTATAGCTAGTTAGTGTAGTCATTCCCTTGGTTGTAACTATGACTAGATGGATAGACCAAAATAACCTGTGAGATTCTGAGCCTAACAAACTGAGATATATATATTAATCTCATATTTTTCTTTCATGTGTGATGTTCTTCCATGGTAATTTCTCTCTAGAACTTGCATTGATACTTTTCAAAATTATATTGACTTATGTTGGCATGAAAAAAAAGGTATTTCTTTTGTTATAAACTACATAGCCAAATAGCCACCCGACATTATATTACATCCTTTCTGAACCCCTTTGAGCCTAAAACACTATTCTTTTGCTTAGCCTTCATTATAAACCATAAAAAAAACATTAAATAAATTCAAGACCCAAAATTTTGAGCTGATGGAGCATGGTTGTTAATGGAGTAAAAGCTAAGTGTGGGGGTGTTTTCATAAAATGTGTGGTTATAGCAGTTGAAGTGTTGATTGCCCATGTTGTATAATATACTGCAAACTTGATATTCTATAAAAAAAAAGAAGGAAAGAAGTGAAAAAAAAAAGAATGAAAAAAAATGGGAATATGTGAAGAAAAATAAATCAAATGTGATATGTAGCTACAAATGATGATGTAAATGAGCGTTTTGTATATCAAAGTCAAAATACAGGAAGTTGTGCTGATTCGCAATGACAAAAGGTTGAAGTACAATGTGAGTTATTTTTGCTCCCTCTTGTCCGGAAAGGGAGGAGTTATTAAGGTTTTGCTCCACTTGGTTCAAAGTCATCTAGTCCACATATCTTTAACAACTTCCTACCTTTAAACCATAGCCCTCATATAACCTAAAAAGTCCTTTTGATTTATGTCTGGCATGTTGTCTAATAATAGTGGAGAATCGAGAAGATATGCAAGCTTATGGTAGAATTTTGCCATCGGAATTGAGCCTTGAATGAAACACATAAAGCCTTTCAAACACATGAGTGACGAGTGATTAGTTATCCTTTGAGGGTCTATTTGTTAAAATCATGGTTCTATCAAGTGAATGCTCGCTGGTTACGTTAAATGACGAGATAGTATGTTTATGATGTGTTATGAGCTTTGATGATTTAATTGTTCTAAATTGATAATGTGACATTCCTGTTAACATCTTACTTGAGTTTTTACTAACTAATATAAAACGTTTTAGTTTCTTGTTCGATTTTTCATTGATTCAGTTTTAGAGTTAAGAAACAGAGAGGTGGTGTTATGTGTTATAGTTGCATGTAGTTAGAGTTTGATCGAGGACGATCAAGAACTAAGTGTGGGGGAATTTGATAAGTGCGCATTGTAATATATTTATGTCCCCTTATTTTATTATAATATGTGTGTTTATATTATTATTTTGATGCATTTTAGATATTTTTAATTCTATTAGATATCGTATGTTAGGTTTTTATTTTTATTATTAATATTACTTAATTATACTATTTTTGTTTAATGATAAATCTTGGTCCAAGGAAAGAACTACAAGACAAGCCCAAAAGTGCAGCCCAATTTGAAGACAAAGAAGAAAAGAAAAAAATAAGGGAGAAAGAAAATTAAAGAAAAGAAGCACGTGTAATTAAAAGAAAAGAAACGAAAAAAAGAAAGAAAACAGAACAGAGGAACGACGTTCCTCGTTCTTCCTCTTCGTCGATCATCATCATCATTCAAACCGCCTTCTTCCACCACCATTTTCACCAATCAAAAAGCCAACAACTTGCAACCAATCAGAAGGAGCAGAGAGCCGCAATTCGGCGCCGCAAATCACGACCAAGAAGAGGTGGTTTCTAGGGTTGAATACTTGGAGCCCAATCCTCCTCTCCAATTGGTTCGAATTTCGCAATCGGCGGCGGAAATTGGGTATAAATACCCAATTAAGGGTTTCGAAAATAGTATGCAACAATTCCACAGAAAATTAAGTAAAAAAATCAGAGAAATTTCGTGAGGCTAGTGTGGGGTTGCGCGAGTTCGTCGGAAGATAGTCTTCGGTTGGAGTCCTAGCACACAACCGGGGAGGGTGAAGTTCAAGCTCGAACGTAGGTGCGAAATCCAAAATTCGAAGGCAAATTTCCGCGCGATACATAAGTCTTCTCTCTTTCTCTTGTACTTTCATATTAGTTTTGAAGTTTCCCAATTATACTTTTGAATTTCATAGTATGTTTGGATTGTATTGGTTGAATTGTGTTGGATTATATGGTTTGAATTCAAAATTGGTTTGTGATGTTTGAGTCAAGTTTGAATTGTGAGGTTTGGAGTATATTTGTATTGAATTGTTGAATTTCTAGTTGAATTCAAGATTGTGTGATATTAGATACTCAAGTTATATTTGATTGTAATGTTCATATTTCAATGTTATGCTTAATTTGCTATCTTATTAGGTATAAAGTTGAGATTTTTGCTAGTTATATGGTTTAGCCTAGTCTAGATTATATAACAACAAGTGATAACTAGTTTAATTTAGGCTTGCAAAGATGGTTTTAAGTTCAAACTAGAATATAACTTGGACTAGTTATTTAAACATAAAGATATGATATGTTTAGATTAACTAGGGATTAATGATGTACTTCTAGTTCTATAATGCTTCTAGTTTAATCGTCGGAAGTTGCGAAATACTTGTGGTGATTAGATTAATTTAGAATCGATAGTCTGCCTAGTTCACTGTTGATTAAAAGTATGGAAGTATAGGGGTTGCGAAATAAGGTTTTTAATTTGTACGCATAACGACACGTACCAATCAACAAACCCAACAACTTCAAATTACTCCCCCAGTCATTCATTTTGCTCAAAAACAAGATCAGTCTCCATCATCCTCAAAGTCCATATGCAGATCCACAGGACAGGCCCAAATTGATAAAGCTGAGCTCTTGGGCAATTTCTCCAATCACTAGTGGAAAAAAGTTCAACCGCTGTGGTCAAAATCGGGCTTACCACTCCAGTTTTGGGCTGCATCAGTTGGACTCGCAGCAGTCCCCGAATATTAACTGATCCGATCCTAAACAAGATCAGTTAATCATTTACCGCTGCATGGGTGAAAATCGGAGCAGTATAGCAAGTAAACTGCTGCAGTTTTGACCCAAAACCGCAGCGGTTCACCACCCCAAAAACCTTTTTTTTTTTTTTGCATTTTTTCATTATTAATCAATACAAAATCAATAATGTAAATCAATACTCATTTTATTAAGCATATTATGCTCAATTGAAGAACAAGAATACTTTACAATGTCTATCAATGTAGCTCAACTTAGCATCCTTCGACAAGAACAATTCCGGTTAGAACAGTAGCACCAAACAAGAGCATATAAAGAAATCTGTTGTTCTTCCCCTGAAGGAGTTCTCCTCAAGAAGTTTGCAATAACGGGAGAGAAAAAACATGTGGAAGAGGAAGTCCAAATCTGCAAATATTAGAAGGGGATTAAGTTGACAGCTAGCTTGCGTAGGTCAGAGTTGAGTTGACTAGGGAACCGGAGGCAGCAAGTGACACCACTCATGGTGGCAGAGATCAAATGGTTAAGATCACCAACTGCATCCAAATACCATGAATAGATTAGAGTATCACCCAAATTCAAGCAACAGTACTTTAAAGACATGTGTCATTATGCAGAAGTAGCACAAAACATGGTTTCTTCAGTTTATCTTAACAAATGAAGCAAATATTAGAACACTGTGAAGTCTGAAAGTTGATAATGTCACAAACACGAAGATTACAGAAGTGGGTTAGTGTGAAGTAGCAAAAATTCAGCATTGTCCTATGATCTTCAGCCAATCAAATACACCTATTGTAGTCAGAATGGGAAGAATTCATGGCAATTGCACAGTTTAGTATCAAAAATGATAGAAGAAACATTTACACCATGCGTGCATGCTGAATACTGAATAGCTAAACCCTGTCACCAATCAAACACAAACACCAACAATTTCCATATTAAAACAAAAAGATAACAACTAGTTATGTTCTAGAATCCAGACTTAGATTGACCATAAGTTCACAGAAAACAAAGCTGCTAACCCCCATAGGCCAAAAATGAACACAATCTAAATGGTTTGACAATAATCAAAGTTCTTTGTGTCATATGCATAATTGCAGTGAACACCAACCTGGTATGTTTTAGCTCAATGTTATTAGTAATGATACGAGGAGATTAGATGCACAAACGGTTTTCAATAAAAGCAGTGACCTATTACTTGTTATATTGGGCATCATAATCTTGCTTATGTACCATACATATTAGCACCTTGCATGTCCAGATTTCAATGGAAACTCCCCTGTTGCTACAGCATATTATGTACAAGAACTTCAATTAACCCAACAAACTCTTTTGCAGAGAGGGAGGATAGGCTACTGCCTAATAACATATTGGTCAAACTTCCTAGAAGAAGAAAGCAAAGGGCAACTAGGAAGGGAACACTAACCTCACTTGAAAATTTAAATGAGAGACGATAGATCAACTCAACAACTGCCTAATAGTACCATAACATAGAAATAATGAATGTTAATTTAGAATCGAAAAATAATATCAATCAACCCGACAAGAACATCAAGAAGTGAAAGTAAAAATGCTGACAAGCACAGTCTAGAACCAATTTCGGACACATTATTTGATTAAATGATCATAGAACACTACCACCGGTCCAGTCCCCATCTCACACCTGATCAGATCTCAGACTCTACATTTGATTCAGTGATCAGCATGAAGAAAGCATACAAATTTAAATTTCAGCATGGAAATGAAAAAAGGACCCCATAGTTAAAAACACACTTTCAATCAAAACTACCAGAAACTCATCCAAGTTCAGCCTTTCATGGAATAAACATCTACAAAAATTAAGCACACCTTGCAATTTTGATTCTTTCACAAACAACCACAAAACATTCATATTTTTACAGTATATCCTACTCAATTGAGAAATAATACATTAATGCAAGTTCAGACAACTCGTTGCAAGAAATATTTACATTATAACAACTCGTTGCAAGAAACTTGGAACATCATTTGGAAATCACCAATCAATTACATCCTTTATTAGGATCTGAAATAATTCATTACAACAATTTTGCAATATATGATAAAGATACAGAATTTCAATCATATACCTAATAAACCTTGAATGATTCGAACTTGAAATCAGATGGAGAAACCTATAGTTCTTCATATTGCGAAGAAACAAACCCAGATAGCAAGACGATCACTAAAAACTTCAACTGAAAACCCTAGGATAAAGGTAAAATTGGAGCTATTATGATGATGATTGGGAAAATAAGAGTGACGAAGATGAAGGAGTAGAGATAAAGAGTTCGAACCGTTTCAAAAATTCCAATAAATCACAATTTCAATACCTCAGGTTAGGAGAGATAGAACCCACTAACATCGATTTTAGGGGAGAGAGAAAGATAGAACGGTATTTAGCCACCACAACTTCCTGCATCTGCCGCCGAATCCTCTTCGCATCGACTCGAATATCTGCCGAAGGAAAAGAGGAGATGTTGACCTTGGAGAGCGAATTGTTGCTCCTGCTTCTGCCATTGTTGGAGTTGTTGTTGTTGACCTTGAAGAGCTTGCGTCGAGGAATAGGATCATGTAATCGAGCTTTTTACCGGCGGATTTGATGACACCATTTGAGGAGATGGAACTAGAGTTTTGGTGAGTGGAGGAAGAAGAAGAAGAGTCGAATCTGCCGAAGATTTTGGGAGTTCGAGGTAAAGAGGGAGTGAAAGAGATTAAGTCAATTTCTCGTCTTCCATGGCAGAAAATTGAAGGAGGAGTGAGAAAGTTAGGGGGAAAATTGGAAAGAGGAGATGGAAGATTTGAGAGGTTGAGAGGTTGAGAGGTTGAGTGCTGAGAGAGGGAGGTGAGGTTGAGTGAGGCGCTTAGGGTTAGATTTATTGGGCCAGCGCTTTTAGGGGACGTTGGGTCAGTGCTTTCACTCTTCATGGGCTAGGTATTTGGTGAGTTGGGCTGAAAACGCAGATTTAATGATCCGGTGATGCGAATCGGATCAGTTTTCTGTTAACTAATCTGGTTCACTAAGAACCACAACGGTTTGTCTTGCCCATTTTTCAACCCAAAATTTCGAGGATTTTCCGATTCGGTTCTCTTAGGGACCGCAACGGTTGTGTTGTGACATATAACGTTTTTTTCCACTAGTGAATTTATCAGTCAAAACTCCAAAGGACCATCTTCCAGAAGTTCCGGTTTGTCCTCACAGGGCTCCAACCAGGATTTATACGGCGGGCCGTTTTCTCAAGATCCATTCGAATTCTGATATATATATATATATATGTGTGTGTGTGTGTGTGTGTGTGTGTGTGTGTGTGTGTGTGTACAAAATTAAAAAAAAAGAAAGAAAACAAAAAAGCCCGGTGGAATTATCCACGCAAAAATTAGGGCAAAAGAAATGAAAAAGATCCCGCTAAGTGTTTTACACTTAGGCAAAAATTAGGGACAATATTTGGAATTTGCAGGTATCAAGGTTTGTTTTCCAGCTATGTCCAAATTCGTCGGCAAAGACACCAACTATCCAAAATTCTATTCCAGTTGCGAAAAGTACTCCAGCAACAAAGGCATTCAAATGCAAAAATGCTTTTACGAACAAATTTCCAAATGATGACAACTGCTTTCCAAATTTTGCAGAAAAGTCAATATTGAATAGCGCGAAATAGTAAAAGGTGAATAGTACTTTCCAACTTTTGGCAAAAGTTTGCACACCTGTCCAAGATTGTCAAAAGTTGCGGCAAAAGTTCATCCACCTGTCCAAAATTGTCAAAAAAATAGTTATATTCCAAAGATGTAATAATTATGTCTGCTCAATTATTGTACTAAAATAATTGTATTCCCCATCCTGAGTCTATATCCATCTGTACTCATACTTGAAAAGAGAACGAAAAAGAAAACGCAAGAATTCTCTAAACAAGTTTCACTCGTATCAATATCAATAAAATCCAAGTTTCAATCAGCCTTTCTATCTTACTTCTGTAAGTGCATTTCTATCCATATTCATCTTTTCATTTGTCCATTTCTTTGCATATTCATCGTTTCATTTGTTTTTTAATGAGTCGTGGGCTCCTTCCTGAAGTCCATTTCTTTCCATATTCATCTTTTCATTTGTTTTTTTAATGTCCTGGGTTCCTTCTATATATATGTATATATATACATCCTTTGTTTAAAGTACGTGCAATATCTTAAATTTCATGTCTATTAATGTATAAAATTAAATGAATGTCTTCAACTATGTATTGGTAATTTATTATTTTTTATATATACATTTACACTAATTCAAACCTTTTAGATAATAATATACTTTACATTTTTATATAAATTAGAAAAAAGAAATTCAAATTTAATACTCCATAATTAGTGCAAAACTCAAAATATTACAAATATTTTGAATACGAGGAAGTATAAACTTCTATTTCAATTTGCTTCATCAATACTCCTTCACATTGGTTGTTCAATTACCATAACAACAATCCTTGTTTCATATTAAATAATGCATTTTTGTGCTTGATACCGATGTTCATATCACATTGATAAAGTATGTATTAAGGTTTTTATATTATTCCTTGATTCGGAGTCGTTGCATTAGGTGTATTACGACGCATTTTGAGCCCTAATACAACGGTTTTTAGGTGTTGCGTTAGCGTTTTAATGTAGTAGTGGCACCACTTTCATAAATCCTTTTCTAGAATTCTTTAAAATGCTTTAATAATGAGATAGCATGACCCAACGACATGTCTTCATAATATCCTTTTTTGATCTTTTTCTTTGTCTTGTAACTTGTCGCTTTTGATTTTTCGCATACTTTATCTCTTGTTTGTACTTTTTTGAGTTATATTTTAATTTAGATTTTTAGGTTAGATGGAATAATCAAAAGCATTTGATCATATCATGAATATTTAAATAAGAAATTAATCTTGAATACACCATGTTCACATTACATACAGCTACAGGTTTATAATAATAAAAGTTATAGGAGTTCATTTATTAGCATGCGTAGACTCTACTGCGACTGAAAATCGTACTTTGTTTAACATTTTTGCACCTCATTTGTTATTATCACTCCATATACCATATTATCATGAAACTAATTAACCACTTGTTTTCCTAGCCCATTTATATATTTGTGTTTTTTTTTTTTTTTTTTTTTTTGTTCGGGGAAAGATAATTGGTCAGAAGACCAACCCTCGCTAGGCTACTAGCTGCAGGGGCACCACCAGCTCATTGGGTTTGGGTAGAGGGATTTATACCCACAAGCAAACATTTTTATACAAACTCCCCAAATTGGGGAGTGATGAGAGTCGAACACCCGACCTTGCGGTTGGGAGGTGGGAGCACCAACCATTGGGCTCCCACGAGGACCTCCATTTATATATTTGTGTGATGTGTTGTAATTTTTTTTTTCATAATATACATGCAAGCGTACGTCACATGATTCACTTTAAATAGTACATACATAGTTACTTCTACATTTATCTCATTCAATTTGGTTAACTCTAACACAACATTTTGTTACTATTCTTTCAATATTTTTACCCCATTGTAATGGATGAAAAGAGATTGGGCCAAGAGTCACAGAAGCAAGGACTTGTGGAACTCCAAGCCAGAGGTTCAGGGGATTATGTGTTAGAAAGAGGAATTGTGAATCAGTTTGCAATAGTGAGGGATTTCCTGATGGAAGTTGTCAAGGCGCACGCAGAAGATGTATTTGCAACAGGCCTTGCGCCAAATAATTATGTACCTTAGCTTCTTCAAGTTTCTTGTTTAAGTTGGCTCAGTCTCTACTATGTGGTTCTGAAATAATACAATAATCTTATTATATGTGCTACAGTGCTAGTAGCTACTTGTGGACTTGTGGTGGCCTTAAAGCTTAGAAAATATATTACAGTGAGTTTTTTTTTAAATTTGGTAAGATAAATTACATTAACGCCCTCTCACAGGGCACCTAAATACAACCTACCCCAAAGCCCCCCAAACCCCCCTGATGAGAATCGAACCCACAACATGTGGGTGGAAGATGAAAGGGCTTACCACCCTTCCACTCCCTCATTCTCAATGTATTACAGTGAGTGTCTTGTTCGATTGAAAACATTATGGTTCTGATACTTGGAAAAAAAATATTATTGCTTGATATATCTATTGTTCATAGCATCGTGGTTATGACTTGTATGTCTAAAATAAATATATAAAAAGAAAAAAAGGATTTTCTTATGTTATTTGCATTTATGGTTGAACATGTACAAATCAAATATATATAAAATATCCGAACTTATAAAATTGACATCCAAATGTGGCAACAGTTAAATATCCACATATAAACAGAGAACTTTCAGATTTCAAATATATTGAAAATTTGAAATCCAATTTCTTATGTGGGTACGCCAAGAGTGAGGCGTGGAAGAAAATTTATGTATTTTCATAAATGAATTTAATAAGATAGCATAGGTAAATAATAGTTGGGGTGTGTGAAAAAGTTTATATTCCTTCAAAACGAGACTTTGTTATCAATTACTCCATTTGTTCTTTAAAGATCTTCTAACTCCAATCTTCTTGTATTTACTTTATTTTCTACTTGGTAAATATTAATGTTTGTTTCCTTATCGTACTATCTTATAGTACACTTGTTGGACCTATGAAAATATACCCTCTCTACAACTAACTAGATTCTCTAAATAGGAAGATATTTAGGAACCATATGACTTTTAACGAATTACAGATTTCGTATAATATATTACTTATATTGCATAAAAAGTGACTAAATTCTAGTCATCATATGAGAATTGTTTATTCCTCCCATGAAGGAACTAGGCAAAGCTTGATTAGTAGATACTAAGGGTGTGCTCTATTCACCTTAAAAAAAATAAGTTTCAAAGTATAATCAAGTCTAATTGATATTCCTTGCCATCATAAAGTCTTGTCCTGGAAAGGTTTGTCTAACAACAGAACCATTTATTAATGACTTGACAGGGCTATTTCAAATACACGATTTTATAACGACTTCAATCAAAGCACATTGATTTGTGGCAATTTCACTGTATCGGACCATGCCCCAATTTTGTTCTCAACAAACCAAACGCCTCTTACCAAATCACCGCCCTTTCGATTTCAAAACTTCTGGTGACTGGACAAGGAGTCGCACTCTATTGTTAGGAAAAATTGGAACACTCAAATTACAGGATCACTTTTCTATCTCATTCAGCAAAAACTGCTTCGTATCAAGACTGCTCTTAAATCTTGGGCCAAAACAAAGTACAAACACACAGCTAATAAACTACAATGTAATGACGATAAACTAAAAGAACTACAAGACAAATTATGGCATCAACCTTTTAATGAAATATGGATTAAACATATCAATGGACTTATAATCCAAAGAGAAAAGATACTTCTCTTCACTCAAAATGCATGGGGAAATACTGCCCGTAAAACTTGGCTCACCCAAGGCGATCGCAACTCAAGATTTTTCCATAACAAAATGAAAAAGATTCGAACCCACTCCACCATCTTCCGTTTAAGAAATGATTTAGGAGAAATGATTTAGGACAATGGGTCGACTCACAACAAGATCTTGCTAATTTACTCACCAAATCATTCGAAGATCGATTCACATCAAATATCAGTGCTCAAAGAACTATCGACCTCAGCTTCCTCACTCCATTTGTTTCACAATTGGATTCTCAACTCTTATTAGCTCCATTTACACCAACTGAGGTCAAAGAGGCAATTTTTGATATTAATCCCATTAAAGCATCAGGCTCATATGGCTACGGAGCAAAACATTTCCATGCCTACTGGCCGATCATAGAAAAATGACGTCATTATTGCAATTCAAAGTTTCTTTCACCATGACAAGTTACCACCTTCACTCAACCATACACTCATCACCCTCATCCCCAAAAAAGATTTTCCCGAAACACCAGACCTCTTTCGACCTATTAGTCTCATCAATACAATCTACAAAGGAATTTCCAAGATCATTGTTAACCGCTTACGCCCTATTCTACAAAGAGAAATAAGCCCTCTTCAAAACGCTTTCACTCTAGGATCGCTCCATTCATGACAACTTACTAATAGCGCAGGAAGCACTAAACACCTTCCAAAAATCTCATAATAAAATCGGTTGGTGTGCTTTAAAACTCGATATGGAAAAAGCTTATGATAGAATCGAATGGGACTTCCTTTGGGAAGTACTCATAGCTTTTGGATTTCCTCCCACTTGGGTCCTTTGGATAAAAGAATATGTGACTAACGTCTCTTATTCAATCAAAATAAACGGTGATACTTCACCATGGTTCCGGCCATCCAGGGACCTACGACAAGGTGATCCCCTTTCGCCCTATTTTTTCACTATATGCATGGAAGTCTTAATCAGGAAATTAATGCTCCAAACTCATATTCGAAGTTCGGGCATCGGTTTCAAAATCCATCCACGAACTGCAAACATCTTGTGCCTTATGTTTGGCGATGACATCCTTCTATTCTGCAAAGCATCCAATACAACATGTAAACACTTGAAAACAACACTAGATGAATTATGCAACCTATTAGGGAAACTTGTAAAATTTCACAAGTCATCCATCAATATGCTCCCTAAATCCTCCCTAGGACGGTACTTGGGAGTTTTCTTCAGCTCTTTCCATCCCACTAAAGCGAACCTCAACTCAATTCTTAGCAAAACAGAAGAACGTATTAACCATTGGGAGTCATGCTTCCTCTCCAAGGCTGGCAGACTAACTCTATTACAATTAAACCTAGAATCCCTGCCTTCATATACGTGTGCATCACCTCTTCTACACTCAGATGTGGCAAAATCAATAGACTCCATCCACATAAAATTTTTTTGGCGACAAAATAAGGACAAAAATAGTGTTCCACTTATTGCTTGGGATAAAATCTGCACCCCCAAATCCGTTGGGGGACATGGTTTACGCAAAACCCTTCCAATGAACCAAGCATATATTGCAAAACTTGGTTGGAAAATTCTAACAGACCCAAACAATATCTGGGTCAAGCTAATAAAGGAAAAATATTTGTACAAACAACCTTTCTTCACTTAGCTTGCTCACCTAAACCACAAGATTATCCTATTTGGTGGAAAATCCTCCAACAGCGAAACATCCTCCGCAAGGGCATCCGATGGAAAATTGGAGAGATGGTAATCAAATCCTCTTCTGGCCTCACAATTGGTGCTCTCATGATAGCCTTATCAACATGATTGACATCCCCCATGACCAAGTCGATATTTCTTTGCGCCTAAGCAATTTCATCCCTCCCCCCCAACAGAATTTGGGATCTTCAAAAACTATCTGCCCTTTTGCCCGAACATATCGTCAAGATTATAAAAGGAATTCCCCTTCCACTGAACCCCCTCCCTGACGAACCCGTCTGGGGGCTTTCCTCTTCAGGAGAGTTCACATTCAAATCAGCCAATTGGCTAACCCATAAAGTTCCTCTTCAACAAGCCAAATGGGAATATCGATGGATCTGGAAGCTACAAATTCCCCCGAAACCACATATTTTCCTATGGCAAATTTGTCATAACAGCTATAGCCGGCAAAACAAACCCGCACACGTTGACCCGACCCGAGACCTGTCTTTCACCCGAATATAATGACCCGAAATGGAACCGAAACCCGAAAGCAAACAGACCCGAATATAACCCGAACTCGAATCTACCCGACCCGAATTGACCCGACCCGGAATTGACCCGATAATGATGACCCGAACCCGAACCGACCCGAAAAGTTGTCATATTAGTTATTTTTTAAACAAATTTAAGGAAAAAAATTATCGTGAGATACTATTTTTTAAACAAACTTAGTTTTATTAGTCTTATATGTGCTTTATTTATTTGCTAGAATAAAAACCCGACCCGTTTTAACCCGACCCGATCTAACCCGACCCGATGTGACCCGAAATTTAATGGACCCGAAATTAATCTGTATCCGAACGGACCCGACCCGAACGTAACCCGAACATAAAGTTGACCCGATTATGACCCGACCCATTTGACCCGTTTGCCACCTCTAATAACAACCTCGGAGTTCGCCAAATTCTAGATAAACGAAAAATCATCCCTTTTAATTATTGCAGCTTCTGCAATTTAGCAGAAGATTCTCTAGACCACCTGTTTCTTTCGTGTCAATGTCTTAAACCCTTGTGGAAGTTACAAGTGGTCAAAGATTGGCTACCCCATACTCTAAATGTCACCCCCTTGCTCACCACTCTCCTTACTCTTCGGCCGAATAAGACTCAAATTGTAAAATTCATTTTCATTATTTGGAGCATTTGGAACGAAAGAAAGATGTCATTTTCAATAACGTCACCCTTAATGTTCATAGAATCCTTCACAAGGCCACATTCCTCCACAAAATATTGGACCCTAAGGGAAACAATTGACAACTGTTTCTCCAATGGGTCTCCGTTTTCACCACCACATCCAAATCACTCCACCACCCCCCATCATCACAACAAATCCATCCTCATCGCCTGGGAGCCTCCCCCTCCACAATCTTTCAAACTCAACTTCGACGGTTCGGTTCGTGGCAACTCTGCAGCAGTACTGCAGTAGGCATTATTATCCGAGATTCAGCTGGAGACTGTTGTGTTTGAACTTTGAATATTTTGATGATGATAAACACCCTATGCAATATAATATGAATATTTGTAACAGTGATCGAGCTATCAAGATCGGATGATGTGAAGACAGGGAAGCTTAGGTCTAGTTATATTAATTAATGTGTATGCAATGTAATTAACATATTATAACTTTGTGCTAAAATTAGAAAGGGAGAGTTTTGATAAAACAAGATTTTCGAAAAACTGTTTTAATAAGAAAAGGATTTTTGTTTTCGAAAATCAAGTTTAAAAAGAAAAGGACTTTTATTTTCGAAAATCAGTTTTAAAAAGAAAAGGTTATTTTCGAAAATCAGTTTTTAATAAGATAAGTTTTTTTTCAGAAAAAAAAGAAAGTGTTTATAAAAAGAAAAACTGATTTTTAAAGAAAAGATTTTGATAAAGATTTTGGATAACAAAACTGATATGAATAAAATTAGGATAAGATATGGAGTAATCCTTATCTTAGAAGGAGAGAAGGAAATCAGTTTTTATAAAAGATAAAATTGGATTTTGAAAAGGAAAAGAATTATATCCCTTTATTTTAGGAATAAAAATTGTTCAAAAAGATAATTACTTCTTGGAGAATAATTTTATTCAGCTGATTGAATTATATAAGTGATAGAAATCATTATAACAAATCACGTTTTCAGATTTATGAGATTAAGATTTTGAGAGCTGAAAACGATCTCCCAGAGCACAGTGTACGGCACAGAGTTCTAGTTAGTTAAGGTCTCTAAAACAACGATTGTAACGATCCTCTATTTGCTTGAATAAGAAGCACGCTTTTGAGGAATCATTCTTTTTGTAATTTTTCATATTATAGAGAGTAGCAACACTTAGAGTTAAGTGTTGGGGAGCACTACTAGAGTTAGTAGTGGGGGGAATCGAATTGTGTCGAGAGTCTGGTATTTTACGATTCAAATAATAAAAGAGTAGTTTGTGTGGACGTAGATCTCAGAGGTGAGATTGAACCACCTTAAAATCCTGTGTCTTATTATTTGATTTAATTGTTTTATTGTTTGATACAATTTCGTTCGAGAAAAAACTTTAATCGGAGAGTTTACGAGTGAATAACACTATAAGAGTGTTTTTGCGAAAATCGATTAGTTTTAGCCACGCAATTCAACTCCCTTTCTTGAGTGTCACCTTGTGTTCCAACAAGTGGTATCAGAGCAGGCTATTCTCGAAAGGCTCATCCCTAGAGAATAGAAGTCGTGAACATGCAAGATGACTCTCGACAAAGACACTCAAAGTGTTCGATTTTCAACGGAAAAGATTACGGATGGTGGAAGGCTAGGATGAGGATCTACATCCAAGGATCGGATTATCAATGCTAGAAAGTCATAAGAAAAGGACAAATTCTTACCAAGCCAAAAATGCTGAAGGAAAGATGGTCGACAAGGATGAAGACAACTACAATTCAGTTGACTATGCAAAAGCCGAAAAGAACTTCAAAGCTATGAGTATTCTCTAATATGGAATTGGACCTAATGAATACTCAAGGATCTCGGCATGCTCTACAGCAAAGGAGATATGGGATACTTTAGAATTAGCCCACGAAGGTACGAATGAGGTAAAACAATCTCGAATTGATTTACTTGTGCAACAATATGAATTGTTTACTATGAATAAGAAAGAATCTATTAAAGGGATGTTTACCCGATTCACACTAATCACTAATGAATTGTGTTCTCTAGGCAAAACCTATACTTTTGAAGATTTAGTTAGAAAGGTGTTAAGAAGTTTAACAAATCTTTAGCTCCCTAAAATAACTATTATTCAAGAAGCTGAAGATTTGAAAAAACTCTAACTAAAACAACTTATTGGATCATTGATGACTCATGAACTTGTTTTAGATTCTAAGACTAATGAACCAAAAATTAAGGGTATATCTAGGGGTGTTCATGGGTGGTTAACCGTCCCAAAATGACATTTTCGGTTCCGTAACCGAAAGTATCGGTTCGCCATTTTTTGTGAACCATTACCGTAACCGTTCAAACTGGTAACCGCCTAAGCGGTTAACCGTTTTTCAATACGGTTTAGCGGTTAACAATTAACCGTTACTCAAGTTTTATTAATTTATTTTACTGAATTTATATATTAGATTTCAAATTTTTATCAACATAAATAATATAACATTAATATCATACTACGTACATTACTACTCCACAAAGCTCAATGCTAACATAATAAATTACTAATACACACAAATACACTAACTGGCAGAGAGTTAAGAGTTTAGTAGTTTACATCTTAGATCAACAAAAGTGCTGCTGTGGCAAAGAGTAGCTTACACAACCTTTAAATTCTCTAGTTCACAAAGGAGCTATACAATGTTCAACTTTACCCAAAAATACTTACTGACTTTCCTTTTTTCAAGTGATATTAGTCTAGATTACTTACTAAATTAGTGCGTTTAGTAAAAAAAAACTAATAATTAATTAATGTAATTATTATAAAATATCGAATAATAATAAATTAAAATGAATATATACGGTTTTTCGGTTAACCGTTTTATAGAAAATCATAATCGTAACCGTATCGTTTAACCGTGATTTTTACCGGTTCGGTAACCGAACCATTTAATCCTTATTTTTCCAGTACGGTTACCGCCCATTTTGACCGATTTTTTGGTACGATTTTTCGGTTTCATTTTTTGTGCACACCCCTAGGTATAGCCCTAAGAACTGAATTGGAAAGCGAAGGTACTGATAGTGATGATGATATTGATCTTCTTACTAGGAAATTTAAAAAATTTCACAAAAAGAACAAAAACAACAATCATAAAAAAGATAGAAATTTCAAAGGTAAGAGCACTAACTTTAAGAAAAGTGCTACTAATTCTGGTTGTTTCAAGTGTGGTGAGTACAATCACTGGATAAAGGAATGTCCCTTATGGGATAATGAGAAGCCCAAAGAAAGAAGGGAGCAATCCAAGAAAGAATTCAAAAAGGCTATGATAGCTGCCGTTTGGGGAGATTCGGATTCTGATGAAGAACAATCAGAGGTACAGTGCCGTGAAGAAAAATTATGTCTGAATGCTGTACAGACATCACAGAGTAGGGCACAGTGCCAGGACGAGTCTCACTTGTGTCTAATGGCGAAAAGTTCAAACTCCCAAGATGAAATAGAAGACAGTGAGGTAAGTCTTTTTTCTCTAAAACCTTCAATACATATTCTTTCAAAAAACCAACTTGTTACTTTGCTTGGAAATATCATTGATGATTGTCAAGAAATGAATGATGATTTTTCAAACATGAGAAAAGAAGTGAAAATTTAACTAAGCAAAAGATTGGGTTGGAATTGGAATATAAGGATTTATTAAAGGATTGTAAAGAACTGATGAAAAAGAATGATGAACTTGAAAGAACTGTTGAAGAGAAAAATGTTGAGTTAGTACGAAAAGTCTTACCCAAAAGAAGTTGTTAATAACACTGTGCCATACACTGTGCTAGAGGCTAAAATTCGGATCTTGAAAATCAAATTGAATCATTAAAACATGAGTTAACTGAGTTGAAAGAATCACGACAAAGATCCAGAATTGTGCCACTTATGCTACCTCATGATGCTAAGTTAAGTGATGAACTTGATAAAGTTAAAAGAGATTTGGAAATTTCAAGAAAAAAAAATAGCGATCTAAACACTTATGTTGAATTCTTGGAATCACAATTGGCTATTGCTTGAAAAATATATGAAAAATGGTCAACTGGTCAAAAAGCCCTAGACTATATGTCCAGTACAACTAGCAATCGAAACAGAATTGGTTTAGGATATACAGACCAGCGACACAGTGCAAGGCACAGTGCCAAAATTTTGAAAGAGACTTTCGTAAAAGAAAATATGTCGATCTACCTGAATATTTGATTTGCAACTTCTGTGGAAAGAATGGACACCTTATGGATAATTTGTAATGTCAAGAAAAAGAGTGTTGCAAAAAATGTTAAGTATGTAACTCAATTATGGGTTAGAAAAGACTTGTTAGAAGCTCAACGAAAGAAAAAGGGACCCAACAGATTTGGGTTCCTAAAACTAACAAGTGATCTTTTTGCAGGCAAACGTGAGAGGAAGCAGCCTATGGTATCCCGACAGTGGCTGCTCAAGACATATGACTGGTGATAAATCTCAATTCCTCTCACTAGTAGCCTACCATGGAGGATGTGTTACATTTGGCGACAACAAAAAGGGAGAAATAATTGGTATTGGAAACGTCTGCAAATCCCTAACACACTCCATAGAGAATGTGATGTTGGTAAGTGGTTTGAAACACAATTTGTTGAGCACATCACAATTGTATGATCAAGGTAATTTTGTTGAATTTCATGCATGAGTGTTTTACAAGATAATTCGTGGCTTTGGTATTAATATCTGGAAATTAGTTGAGTATTATGCTTGTTGTCCTCCTTAAAATATGTTAATTGGAGTAGGAGTGCATGTATTTGTGAAACACAGTGAAGAACGTCCTATGAAGTTTATTTGCGGAAGTTGAAAATCTGAAAAGAAAGGTTTAAGCACTTGTTGAGCCAATTGCCATTTCAAATCTTCAAGCTTGCTTACCTATCTTTATTTTACCTTCTTAGCTATCAGCGATCCTTCATGATTATTTCTTGCTTCATAACTTTGGATTGTGAGATTGTTTTTTTGCTTAATGACTTCGAATTGTGAGTTGGATTATGACATAGCACCAACATCCTTAGTATCTATTGCTTGAACTACTGACTTATTCTACTAAGACTATCTCATTTTGTGTAGCTGCATGTGGTTCCTCTCCTTTTTGATAATGTCAAAAGGGGGAAGATAGGTATAATACTTAAACTTAGGAAGGAAACCATTATCTCGAGTATGCCTATTTTCACGGAAATGAAATTAACACTTGCTCTTGGGTATTTTGGTATATTGGCTATTGGATTATGGTGATTGATATTGTGAGTGATGATGTTACGTTTTGATATTGTAAATGATGTTATGTTTTTGTCTCTCTACAATGATTAATGATGCATTATTTGAGGGGGAAGTATTATGTGTTTGTCATCATCAAATTTGAATAATTTTTATTCCTAAAATAAAGGGATAGAATTCTTTTCCTTTTCAAAATTCAATTTTATCTTTTATAAAAACTGATTTCCTTCTCTCCTTGTAAGATAAGGATTACTCCATATCTTATCCTAATTTTATTCATATTAGTTTTTTTATCCAAAATCTTTATCAAAATCTTTTCTTTAAAAACCAGTTTTTCTTTTCAAAAACACTTTCCTTTTTTCTGAAAATCTTCAACTTACTTTTTCTTGATTTTATTCGAAAACAAAAAAACTTATCTTATTAAAAACTGATTTTCGAAAATTAAAAATCTTTTCTTTTTAAAATTTATTTTCGAAAATAAAAATCCTTTTCTTTTTAAACTTGATTTTCGAAAACAAAAATCCTTTTCTTATTAAAACTGTTTTTCAAAAATCTTGTTTTATTAAAACTCTCCCTTTCTAATTTTAGCACAAAGTTATAATATGTTAATTACATTGCATACACATGAATTAATATAACTAGACCTGAGCTTCCTTGTCTTCACATCATCCAATTTTAATAGCTCGATCACTGTTATAAATATTCATATTATAGCATAGGGTGTTTATCATCATCAAAATATTCAAAGTTCAAACACAACAAATTCTTCCTTTTTGATGATGACAAACACAAAATACTTCCCCCTCAAATAATGCATCATTAATCATTGTTGAGAGACAAAACATAACATCATTCACAATATCAAAACGTAACATCATCATTCACAATATCAATAATCCAATAGCTAATATACCAAAATACCCAAGAGCAAGTGTTAATTTTCATTTCCGTCAAAATAGGCATACTAGAGATAATGGTTTAATTCCTTCCTAAGTTTAAATATTAAACCTATTAACCTATGCTATAATATGAATATTTGTAACAGTGATCGAGCTATCAAGATTGGATGATGTGAAGACAAGGAAGCTTAGGTCTAGTTATATTAATTCATGTGTATACAATGTAATTAACATATTATAACTTTGTGCTAAAATTAGAAAGGGAGAGTTTTGATAAAACAAGATTTTCGAAAAACTTTTTTAATAAGAAAATGATTTTTGTTTTCGAAAATTAAGTTTAAAGAGAAAAAGATTTTTATTTTCGAAATCAGTTTTAAAAAGAAATGGTTTTTAATTTTCAAAAGTCAGTTTTTAATTAGATAAGTTTTTTTTTCGAAAAAAAATCAAGAAAACGTAAGTTGAAGATTTTCAGAAAAAAAAAAAAGGAAAGTGTTTATGAAAAGAAAAAATGATTTTTAAAGAAAAGATTTTGATAAAGATTTTGGATAAAGAAACTGATATGAATAAAATTAGGATAAGATATGGAGTAATCCTTATCTTACAAGGAGAGAAGGAAATCAGTTTTTATAGAAGATAAAATTGGATTTTGAAATGGAAAAGAATTCTATCCCTTTATTTTAGGAATAAAAATTGTTCAAAAAGATAATTACTTGTTGGAGAATAATTTTTATTCAGCTGATTGAATTATATAAGGGATAGAAATCATTATAACAAATCACGTTTTTTCAGATTTATGAAATTAAGATTTGGAGAGCTGAAAACGATCTCCCATAGCACAGTGTACGGCACAGATTTCTAGTAAGTTATTTAAGGTCTCTAAAACAACGATTGTAACGATCCTCTATTTGCTTGAATAAGAAGCAAGCTTTTGAGGAATCATTCTTTTTGTAATTTTTCATATTATAGAGAGTAGCAACACTTAGAGTTAAGTGTTGGGGAGCACTACTAGAGTTAGTAGTGGGGGAATCGAACTGTATCAAGAGTTTGGTATTTTACGATTCAAATAATAAAAGAGTAGTTATTGTGGACGTAGATCTCATAGGTGAGATTGAACCACGTTAAATTCCTGTGTCTTATTGTTTGATTTAATTGTTTTATTGTTTGATACAATTTCGTTCGAGCAAAAACTTCAATAGGAGAGTTTACGAGTGAATAACACAGTGCATGAAACTGTGCTATAAGTGTGTTTTTGCGAAAATCAATTACTTTTAGCCACTCAATTCAACCCCCTTCTTGAGTGTCACCTTGTGTTCCAACAGAGACCTCCTCACAGCCTCAGCATTTAATCTCGACTCCTCCTCGGTCTTCATTGCCGAAGCTTCATCTCTTCATAAGGGTATTCTCCTAGCCCTCCAAAATCATATTCATCACATCTTCATCGAGGGCGATAATCTTATGGTCATCAACGCAGTAAAAGGCATCTGGTCCCCCTCTGGCAGATCTCCAACATCATCCGAGACATCCACTACCTTCTCAAAGATTTTCAGTAATGAGATATACGTCATGTTTTCCGGGAAGCCAACAAGGCAGCGGATTGGATAGCTAATGTTGGTCATTTAGTAGATAGTCATTTCTCTATAGTAGATTTTCCTTCTTCTGCTCTCCATAATGTTCCCCTCGTGCGGAGAGTCTCCTAACCTTTTTTCTTCTTAACTTATTAAAAAAAAAAAGTCTAATTGGGTCTGATCAGGTTCAATCAGATAAAAATATAAGGTGAAATCAAGGATGATAAGGTCTACTCAAGTTTAATAAATTCAGTTTAAATTTGTTTAGGTGAAGAGAATCGATAATGCACCCTTAGATTGCCTTAAAAAAATAAAGAAAAAAAAGCAAACCGCGTACAACAACCCTTGCCCAAACCTCCTCAAGAAATCAACAGGTGCGTTACAAACGTGTAACACGACCAGGACTTACACCGCCTTAAAATCCAAATAAAAGCATCCCTCATATGAGAAAGGGTTTTGCTAAATGACGCCCTATTTTTTCCTACTAAAGCCCTGTATTTATACTTCTTATGTATTTATACTCACACCCATTCCCTCACTCTCCCACTCTCATGCATCCTCACTCTCTTTCACTCTCCCACTCTCAAACTTCTTCACACACTCTCACACTCTCTCATCACCCAAGGACTTCTCCGGCTAATTTTTATGTCACTATTTCTCATCACAAAATAAAGGAGGTTGAACGGCATCATCACGCCGCCAAACCTCCGGCAACCTTTCCGGTCACATTGCGTGCAACTTTTCCGACTACATTATTAATATTAATGAAAATTTATATTCATATTAAATGGACTAGAATGACTTGAAATTGCCGAAAAAGCGCCCAGGCATCTATCATAGACGCCTGAACCTGTGGTCAGGCGCCTAAAGTAGGCGCTTGTACATGTGGTTGGGCGCCTATTTTAGGCGCCTGACCACAGTTGGGCGCTTTTTTGGCAATTTCAAGTCAGTTTCATGCAAATTTTACTCTAGTTTGAGATGTTCTAATTAAGCTAAATAAAGTCGGCCAATATAGGGAATAAAACTGAAAATCGTTACAGTAAACCCCATGTATCGTAAGTTTCAGGGGTGTTGCCCCCGAACCCTGTGCTATGTTTTTCGAAGCGCCAGATTCAAGACATTTTATCAGTTTTATTCAAAAAAATTTAAATTACATTAGCATTTTCGAGCGATATGACGAGATGGTCAAAACACTTGGAGTAGTTGGAAAATCTGGTAGTCCATCAATGAAGGAAATGGAAGAAGAGGGAAGGGATGAGAGAGAGAGAGAGAGTGAGTGAAAGATGAGAGGAAATGGAAGAGGTAAGGAGGAATGGAGGAGGGATGGAAGGGGAATGAATGAGGGAATGGGGAATGGAGGGGAAAGAGAAGGAAAGACCCTCATATTTTTATACAGAAATAGTGGGCGTTAATAGGAAAAGATAGGGCGGCATTTAGCAACCCAGTATGAGAAATCGCAATGCAAATCTTAAACTCAACACAATTTATCTAGAAAGACTGCCTAACTTTAACATTAAAGTTAGACTAGCCCAAGCCCGATTCTAATAGAGGAGCCCAACCTTTTTCAAAACAACGACCAACCCCAACCCAACTTCATTACTTTTTTTCTCTCTGCTCATCTCACCTCACGAGTCTCTCTGCTCACCTCACCTCTTTCTCTCTGCTCATCTCACCTCTTTCTCGCTCCTTTCTCAGTTTCTCCTCTTATTTTACCTAACTCATTCTCGCTCGTCAATGGAATCGAAAATTTGTTAAATTAGGGTTTCTGGATACTGAATTAGAAGGATGATGAAGGTTTGTTTGTCATTTAGACGAAATTCGAGGTTTGGTTTTTGTTAATTTCGATCTTGTTTCTTCCATTTCATTTTTAGATCTGTTTGTGTTTTTTAGTGTAATTTTCACCTATTTTTCTCTTTTTTGTTTGTGAGTTTGATCCTACATTTCGTCGAATAAGTTGAATTTGAGATTATGATTTAGTTGATTATACAGACTCTTGTGGATGAATTGAATGTCTTGTATTCACTTTCGAGTTTCAGTTACTTCCTAATGGCGCAATTTTAGTAACATTTGCTTGTTAATTTCAGTTTTTCTTTTAGATGAACATTTGCGAGTTGAATTCTTTCATTCGTGGTGATTTTATGGAATTGTGATCATTTAAGTAGTTGAATTCTGTGTGATCTTGATCCTGCATTTTTTCCATTAAGTTGTATTTGTAATGATGATTTGGTTAATTTTTGAGAATCTTGTGGAGTGGTTTTGCGGATTCTTATACTTTGGACGCTTGAATTGAATATCTTGGATTAAATTTTGTGGAGTGGTGATTATATTGCTAATTTTGAATCATCATCAACTTGTTCGTGCCGAAGAAGCTGATTTTGCCAACTCCGTTCCTCCTCCTCCGCCTACGATGGTTCATGTTTATCCTGCGCCGAAGATGGTTCATGTTTATAGTGGTCACATGATGATTTATGTTGGTGACACAATGGTTATTGTTGGTCACTTATTATTTTTTTAACATTTAGGAACCCACACATGTAATTGGAGTGACATTTTGTTAGTGATTATGGTAATAAATACATTTGGTTCTTTCCATTTCACATTTGAAGTTTCTCAGTTATTATTATATATTTTGTCATTTAATTTCTTAAATATTCAGTAAATAGATTAAAGTGGGAACCAATTAGCTTAAATTAGGTACCAAATGAATTTAAATAGTCACTTATTGAAATATATTAGATGTTCAACTCTGTGTTTTTTAAATTATTTATAGTAGTCCCATAATGGATTTATATAGTTTCAAAATGATTCAAACTAGTAACTAATTACAATTTTATTAGTTGTTCAGCAATATTTTTCTCTCTTGCACTCTTTTTGAGCTCCTCCAACCTTCTTGTGTGCCTGTTGTAGCAAACAAACATCTAGGTCACTCCCCAACTTCAATCGAGCTTGATCAAAGGGTTATGCAAAAAATAAAAGTCAAATAACAAAAAAAATAAGTGAAATCAGATTATACATCAAATTCATTTAAAGTGAAAACCAAATGATTCAAAATGCTTACAAAAAAAATTAAAATGGCTACCAAAGAACTTAAACTGGTCACATAAGGAAGTAAACTAGTTACTTGATGAAATAAATTGCCAGAAAATTAAGCATATTTCAAATAACAAGAACCCAAATGACAATTCATTAGGAGAGCAGTATGTTGCAATGAGAACTTGATTAACCTTATAGAAGAATTAGGAAAGCAGTAAGTAATTGAATTTGAAACTTCTCACTGAACGGATGGCGAATTGAGTTAAAGTGGTCACAAATAAACCTAAATCGGTTACTAAATGAGTTAAAGTGGAAACTTAATGCCTGTAACAGTTTCAGTTTCATTTGTAGTCTTGTTAGTGTCCATATATTACAAAGGAGTCTCAGAAATGATAATAGGAAACTAATCAACAATCAAGTTATAGTGGATACTAAATTAATTAAAGTGATCACAAATAGCAAAAACTTACTGCCAAACTGATGACCAATCAAGTTTAGGTTAAATGACTTAAAGTGATTCCAAAATGACTTAAAGTGGTCACCAATCAAGTTATAGTAGCTACTAATGTATCTTTTTTTTTTTTGCAATAGAAGAAGATTAGTTTATATTAATATCCGCCAAAGTTATGATACTTTGGGGAAAAGAATTCGTACAAATTACTTCCTCACCTACATTAATCTCCCTTCTAGCAACAAGATGAGCAACCGTATTCCCATCCCTTTTAATATGATTACAAAGAAAAGAAATAAAATGAAACTTTAACATCTTAATACTATCATAAAATAAGAAGATTGGTGACATTCCTTGCTGGTTGCTGTTGATAGCAGCAATGACACCTACTGCATCCCCTTCGAGTATAATGCTCCTGCACTCCATTTTGTTTGCAACTTTGACTCCAAAATCAGCAGCTCCTGCTTCAGCCATATCTGCATCCCAACTCCCTTGAATCCTCTTTGTCGCCACAGCAACAATACTCCCATATGAGTCTCGGATCACCACCCCAAAAGCAACATATCTACCTGCTACACAGTGAGCATCAAAATTAACCTTTACCCACCCACCAGGAGGACTCCATCTTGTTACACTCGGTACACAACCCATCCTACTCCCATTAAACACCCTGTGAGCATAAATTTTATAATCCTCAACCAACCACCTAGTCATATAATAACTCCCTTTGACGTCAAAATCAAGTATAAAATTACTCAAGCAATTAACAATTATCACCAATTCTACTATCTGATCCTCGAATTAGGGCCACATCTATAAACAATATCATCACAACAATAGATGCTCCTACTTTTTGTTTAACAATTATAAACAAATACTTATTAAACAAAAGGCTGCAAGACTAATCAACTCAATTATGAGTCAAATTCAACTAGCAATCATCTAAATAATTCCAATGCCACATCAATCAAACAACAGCAGCAGAAATAAAGGACATATCCAAAACTTGAAAAAAAAACGCTTCGATGAATTTGATCAGAAGATTTCAAACTAACAGAAATAAACAGCTAAAAAAAACTTCGATAATCGAATTAAAATAATATCTTCCATCAATTCAATTCGATTCTAAGCTTATAAAAAACCTAATTAATCAATCTCGTCGAATATAAAAGCGATAATCAAAACAATAGTTTACAATTAGCTGAAACTTAGCTTCGAATTAGCATCTTCAATACCCTAACTTGAGCAAATTTAACATATGCATGTAACTTGATGAAGGAACGAGCTAAGCACTCAAATTTTGACAATAAATCAACTCGAAAATGCATAAAACAAGTTGTTTACTTACCTTTATAGTTTTTGAGATTGAAGTTCTTCAAAAATCGAGTGAAAATGTGCTTGAACGTCCGTTCGGTGCAGCCGTCGAATTTCGGAGCTTATCTCGGTAAAATTCGGCATCCTTGTAATCGGAGGATCGAAATCGGAGAAGGTGATGATGGGGCTGCTATGGAGGATTTCCCTTGGCGGGAAAATTCCACCATTGAAGAGAATGAAGAGTGAACAGAGGAGAGAGAAACGCGCAAGAGACAGAGGAGAGTTTCTGTGTTTTTTTTTAATTTGCAATATGGGCTGATTAGCTCATATTGTTTGGACTTAGGTCTGCCTAATTATAATGTTATAATTAGGCGGTCTCTTGCAAGACGAGCTGTAAACTCTAAAGAAAATTTTCCTTCCTTTTCCTAAAATTTATCTTTTGAAGAATTCGGCGAGATTTAAAGGTCCTCTTCTTTCCCAAACATTCTGATGGAAAGTTCCGGAATTTGAATTCCTAGTGTTTTAATTTCTAGGTATCACATTCCATGATTGAAATCATTCAATTCAAATGGTTGGCAATGGATCGCCGAATTCTAACCTATCGCCTTATGAAGAGCCACTACTAGAGAATGCTTTGATTTGCTTTTTTTTTTTTTTAGAGGAACTTTGATTTGCTTTTTGATTGAAGGTGAAATTATTTCGTGTTCTCCCAAATTTATTAATTATGGGACTCATTTGGTTGGGATTTTGCAAATATACTTTTTTTATAAAAAAATAGTAACAAGAAATCCTCTAGGCTGCCCTCGCACAAGGCCCCACCCAGAGGCCCATTACAAGCTAGACACCACCAAATCCCCTAAACCCAAGCAAATGATTGGGGTAAAATTGAACTCTATAATGATGAAAAAGCTCACCACTTGAGTTAACTCCAATTCTTGGGAATTTGCAAATATTAGAGTTCGAAGAACTAATTTCTAAGTTAAAGGTACATACCTCTTTCGCTTCTTTGCCTAAGATAAGTGTCAATTTTGCAAATTGAGGGGTTTTTTCCAATCAAAGCCTTGAGCCAAAATTCTCCATTTTATCGACTTTTTTTTTGGGAAGTTTATTATTTGTAAAAGGCTTGAATATGATGTTTGCGGCACTCTAAGTCTCTAACATGAACTTTTCTCTCTTCATTATATGTGTCCGAGTAACATTAGATACCAGCCCAATTTATGAGATTTTGGTGTTTTAAGGGCGAACCTACAAATTGGAGTCCTAATTAGAGGGCGTTCATCTTCCGGTTTGAACCGAAAAAATAGAAGGGACTAATGGTTGTTCGGCCCGAACCGGTATACTAGCTAGTACTACCTCCGTCCCAGAATAGTCTGAACACTTTTCTTTTATGTTTGTCCCAAATTAGTTTGAACACTTCCATTCTTGGCATGGTCCCACCATTAATATATTATTTCTTGTACACATCTTTGGCCCACACTCTACCTTTTATCAATAAAAAGTTACCCAACTATCTATTTCCTCTAATAAAAAATACCCCACCAACTCCTATCACATCTACTTTTTAAATAAAATAACATTTGATAACCACACCATAATTTATCACCTTAAACTACGTGTCTCAACAAGTGTTCAGATCTTTTTGGGACGGAGGGAGTATATATAATTTTTTTCTAATTTTTTTTATAGATAATACATCTAAAAATTATTATTATATTATATATTAGCTATATTTTCAAATATTTAAAAAATATGATTAATGAACTTAAAATATGACAAAATAAAAATATTACTCCCTGAGTCGCAATATTTATAACCAATAAAGGACTAGACGATCGCTCTACAACGTGATCCTAACGCAATAATATAGTACTTATTAGAATGAGATATCCAATGGATAACCAATGGATGACACTCAGCTCCATAGGTGTATAGTCTTTAGGTTAATAATACAAGATTGATTCACGAGATTGAAAACCCTAGATCGACACATGACCAGTTCTACAAATTTACACGATGAAGCTTCCAAATTTGTCCCTAGTTCCAAATAAAAACAAAAAACACACAAAGAAAACAAACTAAGATAACCACCATGATAACCATGGGGAACAAAGCCCTAGCAAAGGAGGAAAACAAAACTCATATAGGAACAAAAGCCATCACAAAGATGGGACTTATTGAAAATAGTGAAAAAAACAAATAAAATCAAAGCAAGAAGGTTGGTACACCCAGATCTGGAGCGAAGCGGTGTCGTCTTGAGTCATGAATTCATCGACAGCAGGGATGAGATGTCCAACAACCCTACCATAGAGACGAGAGGGGAGCGTGTAGGTCGTCGGGGAGCGTCGTGGTGGCATTGGTTGCGACGAGCTCCCCTAGGGTTTGCAAACCGCTTGGGGAATATGAAGGTTTAGAGAGAAGGCATAGGAAATATAAAGAGAGCGAGTCTGAATGGAGTAAATTTCCTAATTAAGTTGATTTTTCCATACAATTATTAAAAAAAAAAGTTGATTTTTCCATGCATGTAGTTTCTTTTTCCTTGAGAAGTTCTACTGGCCTTGATAGACCTTGATAAGTAACATTTCAAATCACTTGAAATATAAATTTTAAGACAATGCGATATTTTATTTTATTTATAACCAAACACATTCATAAAATTCCATTTTGTAGGACCATATATTTACCACATGTCTTTTTCCTTGTGCTGGCATGGGATCTTGTGATCTCATAAAGGAAAATTCCAAAAAATAATAACTTCGTTTTAATAAGTAATTTAATACTAGATATGGTACTTTGATTGTATTAAGAAGAATATAAATGATATCATGTTTATAGAATATTTGTATTATATAAAATTAGTATTAGAAACTAGAAAGTGTTTAGCTGATATTGATACAAAATTCTTTAGTACCGACTAAACGCATTTTAGTACCAAAATTATATGTTAAGTGTTCAAAATGAACTAAACTTGTTAGTGATGGAGCCCTCCTTCCTATTTGTGTGGTTGATGATAAGCCAATGTGTAAAAATATGGGTGCATTGGCTTTCTTTGCTTTTGTCTTTAATAATACCATACCTTTTTGGGGGAGAAAATAAAGACCCGACTAGTGAAGCACTTATTAGTTATTATGGGTTCAGGGGTCAAGACAAAATGGGGTATCGTTACACAAGTTTTTTTATATGCACATTTTTCTCCTATAAATAACCTTAAATACATAGTTGATTTGCAGCACTAAAACATATATTATCTAAAGTTGCTTAAACCTCTTTTGTGATTTTTTTTCCTGCAAAACTATGAAGCAGCCTATGAGGCCCTTTGCCGCAATTTTGCTTGTGCTCTTGCTTGTCTTGGCCACAGGTTCCTTATTCCCCTTTTTAAGTATTCGGAATTTCATTATGTTGATTTCTAGTTCAATTTGTCAACTTATATTATAATCCTTCCATTTCGCGTTTATAAAGTCACATTCTTCCTCCCCTCAAAAAAAAAAAAAAAAAAAGTCACATTCTTCCTATTTTTTGGGTATTGTGGAATATTAATACTGAAAAGAAACCCTTAATAATACATGTTTGTACTAAAATATTCTTATTTTATGCCTTCCTTTATTTTGTATCTTCTCACCTTTTCTTTGAGGAAAACTGTATCTATGTTGGTACATACTTTTAGGTTTAATCACCACCGTAACACTTATTATGAACTTTAGCAACCCATCTATAATAGGTGGGTAGTTGTTCAAAATCAAATTTGAAAAAATATTATGAACTTTAGCAACACTTGTATAAAGTCATTCATTTTTAGCTAGCTAGGTACCGTATTTGTGTAGTTAATTTACATGTAATTACATTTTTTTGCTCTAACATCATAAATAAGATAACATAATGTAAATGAATTTATTAATAACATCTCTAAATAGTTCCACTTGATCTAAAAGTATTTACTCCTTATGTCTCAATTTGCGGAAAAAAAAAAAACGACTAGGTTGTCAAGCTTGTATCAGGTACGTGTGATAAATGTTTAAAATAACTAAAAATTATTTGGATGATCATTATCTACTTGTCACAATAATATACATATTAATTCTATAAAGATATATATATATATTGAAGAAATTTGGAAAAAAAAAAAAGGATCAAAAGGAGAATTTGAAAGGATGAGAAATTTACTTAACGAATAGATCGGATCAATTATTACTATAGTTCTTTTTAGTTTATTTTTAGTATAGAACAATAGATATAGATACTTCTACATCTATCTCATGGAATATAATTAATTCTAAGTTCTAACACAGCTTTTTTGTTATATTTTTTTGAATATTTTTACCTGGCTGGTGATAATGGATGAAAAGAGATTGGGCCAAGAGTTGCGGAAGCAAGGACTTGTGTGACTCCAAGTCATAGGTTCAGGGGAATATGTGTTAGCAAGAGGAACTGTGAATCAGCTTGCAACAGTGAAGGATTTCCTGATGGCAATTGTAAAGGCTTTCGCAGAAGATGCATTTGCAACAGGCCTTGTGCCAAATAATTATGCACCTTAGCTTCTCCAAGTTACTTGTTTAATGTTGGTCAAGTGTCTAATTCTGAAATAATACCATCTTGATCTTATGTGCTTTTAGTTAATTGTGGAGTTGTGGTTGCGTTTAAGCTATAAAAATGAGCTGAATAGATGTAAGTTTATTGTTGGATGGAGAACATTATGTTTATGGTACTGAAATATAAAAATTATATATTGCTGAAGAAAACTAATGTTCCATTGTGGTCGTGATTGTCCGAGATTTAAATGAGGACCTTATTAATTATTACATTATATGGAGGGTTGAGTATGGGTTTGATATTTAATCCGAAATAAATATCGGAGCTGGTGTTTGAAATTACAAAATTCGTGTCAAATCTCAAAAAAGGATAGAAGTTAGGCCGAGTGGATAGAAAGACTTCTCTCCTGGCGAGGTCGGGGGTTCGATTCCTTACCCCAAAGATATCTTTGGGGTGTTTCCTAAGCATCTTATGCATGTCTTACCAACCAATGTGTTGGTGTTTCCTATGCGCTAAGTAGGGGTTAGAGGGCAAATTTGCCGACTTAATTTCCTAAAAAAAAAAAAAAAATCTCAAAAAATCCAAATACCGCGCTAATAGTATATGAATACTAA
This sequence comes from Beta lomatogona, assembly GCA_947646795.1. NCBI lineage: Eukaryota > Viridiplantae > Streptophyta > Magnoliopsida > Caryophyllales > Amaranthaceae > Beta > Beta lomatogona. Next base: position 1,985,344 of record CANSNZ010000988.1, read on the forward strand.
CAATTGATAGACGGGGATGTGAAAAATAAAAATTCTCTATAGATTACCCACATTCATATATTTTTGAATATTGGGGATATCCAAAATTTAAAAATCAACATTTGTATTGGCGGTTTGGCACCCAACATCTAATATATGAAATTTATAAATCAACATTCATTTTGGCCTCCAACATTCGAAATATGAAATCGATTTCGACTGAATTGACAATTCTAAAGTATAGTGGAGTTCATTCACACATTTTTTAAATAACCCTTTTATTAATTTAGAACTTCTTTATATCAATTTACCTCCTTACTGACTTACTCAAATAATAATAAATTGAACTACCTAAGAATAGTTCAATACTCCCTTTATATGCTTTTTTAACAACCTGAATTTTTAAGCAGGTTCATTTATTTTGTGAGCTATATTAAGTCTTCATCAGGCCTTGGTTTCTTAAGTAGTTATAATTCTCTCCAACATCATACTAGGATAAAAGTGGATAAGAACCATCATTCTTAGTGGTTAAGAAAGCTAAAAGAGGATAAGAACCATCATTTTTAGTGGTTAAGAAAGCAAGTGGATAAGAACTAACATTCTTAGTGGTTAAGAAAGCAAGTGGATAAGGACTATCATTCTTAGAGGTTAAGAAAGCCTTGAGAACCAATAGATAAGTTAGAAAGCCTTTGAGAGCCTTATTCTTTAAGATTATGAAAATCGCAAAGAGACCATTTTATCTGGTAACAATGAACTTCCAATTAAAGAGCCTTTTTGGGTTGAATCCGAGCTCAAAACCTAATCAAACTTGATATATGTTATGTTTGGGATGTCTTAAGGTTAAAATGGTCATTTGTTCCCAAAATATATGTAGCTTAATATAGTAGATTCCTTACATAGTAAAATATGGCCAGTTAAAATATCAGTTCGTACCTATCCTCAAAGAAAGCTTCTTAGCAGCTACTTAAGTGTCGATCTCCCAAAGCTCTTTTCATGCATGAAAGCCAACACCCCAAGCTAACATCTCCAACAAGAATCAGCCAGAAACTCCAAGAAACCGACCTCACCCAGAAGAGGTTTCCCTCCCCCATGGGTACCCTCCAGAACTGACTACAAAAGGGGTGTTTTGGTTTTTCGACTCTTTCTCCTAAATTTCCTTCTTCAGCACCTACTTCTCTTTACATACAACTCTTCTAGACATAATCCCTAGTGTTTCAAGCTTTTGGTAGAGTTTTCAAGCCTTGGGAAGTTGTAGAAAACTCCATAGGAACATAAAACAGATTGTTGTAAGTACAGCTTTGCATCTCTCTTAGCTTGTACTTAGCTTAGTTATTTATGTTCTAAAACTTGTGTAAACTAATCCTTAGCACTTTAAATATTCAGGGGAAGGTGTAGGAAGGGTAAACCACTTGGTATAAGGAGTTTAAGTGCACTAAGCAGCCTAAGTGAAGGTACACACTTAGTTTGGATTGTAACCTAGAGATTTTCCTACCTATGGTTAGATGATTGTTTCTTTCTATTACGAAGCATGAATATGAAATGAAATGAAATCTCTTCTGATATGCATATTAGTATGTGAGCTTTAAGTATATGACATGGATTTGGCATGCTATGGTTCACTTGAGATGTTTTACTTATCCTAAGCTAGGCTCAAACACTAAATTGCCATGTTTATGCCACTAGTGGAAAAAAGCCCATCTGATGCGGTCAAAATCGGGCTTACTGATGTGGTTTTGGTCCGCATCAGATGGGCCCGCAGTAGCTAACAAAGAAAACTGATGCGGTAAAAAACCGCATCAGTATGGTGAGAATCTGATGCGGTTTTCAAGAATGACCGCATCAGATTCTGTGTTTTTTGAAAAAAAAAAGTTGCAGCAAAAGCGAAACAAAACAGCAACCAAAAATAAGGAAATACAGCAACGAAAATCCAACACATCAACGAAAATCCAGCGAAACAAAACAATTCAATTCCAACAACCGCAATTCATAACTCCAACAAATTTATACAAACGAATTTAAACTAAAAAATTAGCATACTGAAATTACAAAACATAAATTATATAAATTACATAAATGAAAAACATAAAGTAATTAACCAAATCTAAAATTACTGAGCAAAAACTAATTAACAGAAAAATAAGAAACGAAAAAATGAGAATTAAACGAAATTAAACATAGGTCTAGAATAATATGAAATTACACGATAATAATCACCACAAAAATTAACAAAATCAACTAAAAAACGAAAAAAACCACTTATTGCGTGTGTGGGTGGTGGTCGGCGTTTCGACGGCTACCAGATCTGGGCGTCGTTTGTAACACCCCGATAATTCTCTCTTTTCAGAAATACCTTTATAATACAAAACTTAGAGAATTACCCAAGTATTATCGCCCGTGTGATAACGTATCGGCTTATTCAGAATTTTGCAGCGGAAAACATCAAACTAAACTTTATAAATAATAAATTAAGTACTTCAAAACAACCCACTTAACGAAAGTCTAACAAACCAAACTTATAATATCATTATCCGACTCAAGCAGAACAAAATGACAACTAAGTTTACATAAGCTCTCCATTCCCAGACTCCCAATGATGCTACATCTGCGGACCGTAAATGTCCATGCTCTAAAAATACCGCTCACCAAAATTGGGTCATCACAGGATCAATAAGGCAAAGCCATGATCAACACACACAACAAAGCACGTAATCAGCAAAGCTGAGTACTACATATCAATACATAAAACAATCCTAATCATGATACTAAGGAATAATAACAGAGTTAAATAATAATACGACAATCTAACATTCTGCAGATAACCTCTACTGAACTAAACTTTAGTCAACTTTTATTATATTAAATGGAATAGTTATTGGACCGAGTTGTCTAACTAAAAACCAGTCTTCACCTAGGAAGACGAAATACGGGCGCGACTCCGTATTCCATAATGACCTACGATATCGAGGAACCTTTAAATAAAAAGAGGAATGGTGATCAATCCAATTCCCAGAAAAAGCCATGGCCCGCTCACCATGTACCCCAACTCCTGATTGTCCAACTTCAGACGTGCACAAGTCTAAAGTTTATTACTATCCAAGTTACACTTTACGTGATTTACAATTTATTACTTGTTATGACACACATACAAGCAACACATAATATAATTCAACATTCACAATTAAACTTCTTTTATCTTAGGATTAAATAAGTGATCACACAACTTACAATCCAAGATTACTTTCTTTAATTCCAACCTTTCTTACTTTGTTGAACCTAGCCAACAATCAATCTTACCTTTCAAAGGCATAACTTGTCAACTTACCAAATAAGGCCCACAGTCCTCATAAAGTAGTGAAATACAAAAAGGGAACAACGATCAAACATGATCCAATACTAATAAATATATTAATTCCCCCATGTGAATTAATAAATAAAGTTCCCAATCCAATTAACATGCTTGCATCAATATTCCATACAAACATGATATTCTACTCATAATCAAATATTATAATCAACATGTTTGCACACAGGCATAAAACATGCAAAATCCATCATAATAAATATCATACATGAACTCAACATAGTTCCTATACATGACACTATATAATTCTCCTTCATAAAATCATGATACTATCTCAATCATCACATAGGTATGTACGTACCTTGTGTAAACTAGTCGACTGGCCACTTTTAAACCTTTAAAAGTCTCCTACGGAATACTCTCCGCCTAGAAATCAAACATAACTCAAATCAATACTTTTAAATAAAAAGACAGCAACTTTAAAATAATTAAAAACCCCTTTAAACATATTCAAAAGTTGATTTTACTATCAAAACTTCCATTACTTTTAATTCCTAGCATAGCACTACCATACTAGTAATTAAAATTCTTAAAACTCCCTAAATAAAACACTTTCTGAAATTCCAGCAACTTATAAAATCATAAAACCTTCTTTAAACCCTCTTAAACATGTTTAAAATCATAAATTAAATTAATCTCATAGTATATAATATGCTACTATGGTTTTCTAATCATTAACACCCTAAAAATCCATGCTTTAATTATTAAAACCTAAATCTAACAATAATAAACAAATCTGAATTTTTATTCTTATAATATAATATATATATTAATCAAGATTACTCATTAAAACAGTAAATTAATATTAATAAACATGATTAACATTAAAATAAAGCATAAAAATATAGTCTTTAATGGAAAACTTGAGGAAAAGGAAAGAATTAAACCAACTCAAGATGAAAAGGGTGGTGCGCCGGCCAAGGAAGGTCTTGGTGGCAGCAGCGGCGGTCCACGGTGGTCAACGGCGGCGGCGGCGACGTTTCTTAGCGAAGAAGAAAGCGTTACTTGAGGAAGAAGAAACAAAAACTTGAGAGGAAGAAGGAAAGGGAAATTACGTGGAAGAGGAAAGAGAGTGAGAGGGCCGAAATTTTGAGAGGAAGAGTGAAGGAAAAATAATTTGTGTAGGGTAAAATAGTTGGGCTTAGGGTATTTATAGTTAGGGTTTCCTTTTGGGCTTAGGAAAAAGGAATTTAAGTTTAAATAGGATTCGATGATAACTAGGATTGATGAATGAGGACTCCTAGTATCAATATAACTCCTCTTTCCTAATCTACTTAGAATTTGGGTTCCTCAAGTCCATTAGACTTCTTTTCTAAATCAAATTCATATTTCAAACCTTTTTCAAAGCATGATTAATTAAAATATTTTCAATTTCCTTAAATCCTTAAAATAATTTCATTTGACTTTCAAAAATAGTCAACCTACTTTAATGATAAAAATCATTTGAACTAAAATATAAATATATAAATGATAAAATATATTTATAAAATCCTTTAAAATTATGGGGGATTACATCGTTGAAGTCGAAACCAAGGTTTGAGAAAACTAGGACGCGGTCGTTGTTGGCGTTGGCGGTGTGTGGTTAGGGTTTCGTGGAGGATGTGGCTTCACGTTGGCGTTGGCGTTGGCGTTGACGTTGGCGGTGGCGTTTGAGAACGACAGAGGAGAGAGGAGGATGTGTGGTGGTGGTGTTTGAGTAACGAGAGAACAAGAGAACGAGAGAGGAGAGACGACAAGGAATTGCCGGAGACGACGAAGAATGAAGTGAGAGGAGAGGAGAGGAGAGGATAATGAAAGAGGAAGTGAGATTGGGAGTTTGAGAGAGGGAGGAGGGTGGGTGGCTGGGAATAGGGTTTCATAAGAGAGGGAAGAGGGTGGGTGGGAGTCTGGGAAGAGGATGAAAGAAGACTGAAATGGGATAAAAAAGCCACGCGTTTTTTTTTATACGAGGAAATGGGCTCAAGGAAAAATAAAACTGGACCACGTTTTTTAAGCGATTTTGTTGAGCGACAATTTTACTGATTTTCTGATGCGGTCCAATAAACCGCATCAGATTTTTTAAAAACCGCAGCAGTTTTTTTAATCTGATGCGGTCCACAACAGGACCGCATCAATTTTTCTGCCAACTTTCCTTCTCATTTTCTGGTTGCTTTTCGGATGCGGTTTTACAAAAACCGCATCTGTTACTAAGTGACATATAGGGTTTTTTCCACTAGTGTGCATTAAAATGAAATTTGTTAAGTATATGAAATTGTATGGTAATGAAACACTTAATGTCTTGTTTTTTAATCACGGAAGCAAGGCGTGAGCATACACCCGGGTTAGGGCGGGTATTCCCTAACTGTTACCCAACCAAGAGGAGGAAATCTTGGCGGAAGTAGGACATGTCCGGGTTAAGTCTTGCAAGTAGAACAGTAAAAGGTGGGGTGACGACCCTCAATAGTTTACTACGCTTACAGTCATATCAAAAGACTGATCTTATGAAATCTCTAAGTAATTAAAGAGATTATGACTACTTGCTATTATGACTATGTGTTATCAATTAGTTTTCAAAATACACCTAAACTTATATTTTCTATTACACAGTGTATACTCAGCTTTGCTGATAGTGTTGTCATTTATGTGGCCTGTCACTTGGTGGGTGGCAAAGTCAAACTTTGTTGCAGGATTGTGTTGGAAGCCAAAATCGAGTTGAGAGCAAAGTTATGATTCGAATTATGTATTGTGGGTCAAAGTCCGAGATTTAAGTTTGTATATAGAGGAGTTTATTTAGAATTACTTATAATATAGATTATTCTTTTGCCATAGAATTTGAGATTGAATGACTATGTAATTGAAGTCTTATATAAAGGATATTGTTTTGTGGGCCCATAACCCACAAGATTAGGATCGTATATTTCAAGTTGTTTCCACTACGAGTATTATTTAATTTATAAGTGATTATTATTGTTTTGGTGTTAATTGAGATTTGTGATTGCTAAGCGATTTAAGCTAACAGCTCGGGTGTCGGGCTGTTACAGCTTTTTAGTTTGCTCATTTGGTATCATGCACCAATATTAAGGAAATACCGAAAAAAAGGGAGATTTTTCATGCACGGGTTGATAGTGGAACATATTTACAAAAACTAGTTTTTTTATTAATAATAAATGGATGAGAGAAAAATGAAAATTAAAGTGAAAATTTATTCATTAATATGAAGTCATGCGACATCTACAATAGAAGTTAGAAATTAAAAAATACAGATCAAATTGAAAGAAACTTTATTCTAATTTGGCAAAATCACGATCGTTGAGTAAAGGTAACCCGCCTAAATATTATCTTTCGCATCATATAACTTTAATTTATTATAAACAATTTGATAAGAGAAAAATGACTAAATGAGTCTTACCCTTATCTAATAGAAAAGGGGAGGGGAAAATAAAATAAAATCACTACCCCATCTGGCTTAGCTAGTTGTGTGGCTGATAAACCATGGTGTAGAAATATCTCTATTTACATATGTCTTTTAGCGATGTATCATAGCTTCCTGGGTGAGAAATAATTGATCCGACAAGTCGAGCACTTTTATCAGTTTACGATTTCAGGCGTCAAGACGTACAAATGGGTATGCTACACATGGTTTTGTTAGCATACGTATCCTTTTTTTTTCCTCCTATAAATGACCTATAACTTCTGTTGATTTACATCACCAAAACGAATATTACTTCTAAGAACTACCTAGCCCTCTTCTATATTTTCTATTGCAAAACTATGAAGCAGCCAATGAGGCCCTTTGCAGCAATTCTTCTTGTGTTCTTGCTTGTCTTGGCCACAGGTTCCTTATGCCCCTTTTAGTATTTGGAATTTTTATTATTTTCTAGTTCAATTTGTCACATTAATAATCCTTCCATTTTGAGTTCGAAGTGAGCACATTGTTTGTCACATTAATAGTCCTTCCATTTCCATAATCATTTTGGCATAATTATTGTGAAGTAAAACACATCACTAATTTCATAAGCTCGTATTTTGTATTTTGTATGTGATGTGTGATATACTTAATCCTACCCATTTAAAAAACCTTCTCACTTGATCCTACATTATACTTTATATATAGATTTAGGTTCATGTGAGAACAACTAATCTTTACTCATTTTACAAATATTTTGTGCATTTCACAATGTTTGTGCTCATTTTACGTTTTGGTCGGTTTACGTTCTTGCTTATTTAACGTTTTTATGCTTATTATAGAACTTTTTGCTCATTTTACGTTTTGCTCATTTTCCGTTCTTGCTCATTTTATATTTTCTGCTCATTTTACGAATTTTTTGCTCATTTTACAAGGTTTTTGCTCATTTTGAGTGATTATCACCATAAGAGGGTTCTCATTAGAACCCAACCCTATACATATATATACTTCCTCCGTTTCAAATTACTCGCTACATTTTCCATATAGGGAAGTTTCATATTACTTACTACACTTTTTTTTTTGGCAATAAACTCTCTCTATCTCTCTCCTCTCACATGGGTCCCTCTTCTTTTTACTCTCTACCTCTCTCTTCTCCAAAAATTGCCTAGAAGTCCGTGAATTAAGAAGTGTAGCAAGTAAAATGAAACGGAGGAAGTATGAACTTTATAAATGAAGATATAACCGGAAACATTTAGAAAATCATGTTTAAAACGAGAATTTGAAAAAATCCGATGATGCTAAGTATAGATGAAAAAGACTACACTATTACTATCATGATTTTATAGTTTTCTTTACCTCATAAAAAGTGAGCATGCTGATTCGTGTTACTCTAGATATTCGTAGTTTAGATATCATCTTTCTAAATCTCTAACATATATCTTTATTGTTTTTATTTCAATTGCTTTACTCTATTATGATGGATGCACAAAGAAATTGGGCCAAGAGTTGCAGAGGCAAGGACTTGTGACGCTCCAAGCCACTCATTCAAGGGAATATGTACTAGAAAGAGGAACTGTGAATCAGTTTGCAACAGTGAGGGATTTGCTGATGGAGATTGTAAAGGATTTCGTAGAAGATGCATTTGCAACAGGCCCTGTGCCTAATAATTAAGTACCAGGCTTATCTAAGTTACCCGTTTTAATGTTAATCAAGTGTCTACTTTAGAATAAGGAGTATCATCTTATCATACTCATATGTGCTAGTAGCTACTTTCATAGCTACTTATGGTGGCTTTTAAGTTAAGTGTATCGTCGGATCATATGGTTATGGTACTGAGAAAATGAAATTATTGCTTGAACAGTTGAACCTTAACAAAGATGCAATATCTACTTCTCATAGCATTGTCGTCATGACGTATGATGCCTATGATATTAAAGTAGAATTTTCTTACTCCATCTTTTTTTTATCCTTACTTGCTTTTTTTAGGGGAGCCAGATCTCATGATATAGAATATCCCCTTTCGTACGTTGAATCATGCAACATTCGATAAGAGCGTCTATCATTCTGACATCGTTGTGAAAATACAACTCTTCATTAGATTAGAGGAGACAAAAAAAACCCAATAATTAGGTAGAAAACTCTCCAATAGAGATAAAAAAGAGGAATATTATTAACAAAAACTAAAAAATAAGTGCATAAAAAATAGAATTAGGGGCTTATAACCATCGAAAAAGGATGGTGATTGGTGGTAGCTCCGAACCGATCGACTAAAGAAAATCTAGGGATATTAGGGAGAATAAAAGGAAAGAAATAGAAACGGCTAGGTATTCAGCATTTTTAGGAACTTTGTGATGGTTTTTGTGTTGGCTTGGATTAATGTACTAAAAGATAACGGAAATAGCAGCTACCAAATACAGAAAATAAGAATAATTATAATCCAACACAGAATTATAAATTTCATAGTTATTCTTTAGCAAGAGCCTGATTGATGAAGTTTGAAGGTATCTCTTAGTCTTTGGGGCCTGGGGGTGTTAATTAAAGAAGGGTGAAAAAAAATCTAAAAAATGCGTAGTAACACCAATCTTAATAAACTTAATAACATTTGTAACTTTGTTATTGATTAGCAAAGAAAAAAATAATTACCATGAGAGGGAGGAGATGAATTACTTGAAGGATAAGAGCTAGCAAGGGTCGATCTGGCTTGGGTTCTGGTTGACCTATTTATTTAAATGGGTGGAGATCTTCAACCCAACCTAACATGATAATGAATGGGTTGTTCCAAAATCAACCATTAATTAACCCATTAAATAGCATTTTCCAATTTCTATTAACAATGAACTAATTAGTACTTACTAAGTACCTCACATCTAGGGATGGCAATTGGGCGAGTAGAGTGCGGAGGATGGTCCATCTGTACTCGCACCCGTATAAAATCTCCGTCCCCATCCCCTCCCTACCACCCATTGGGGGGAATACTCCAGACCTGTCCTCGCCCCAACGGGTACGTATTTAAACCCATCCCCGCCCCACCACCCATTGCAAGAGAAAATTCCAGATCCATCCTCGCCCCATTGGGTACATATTTAAACGCATCCCCGCCCACCACCCGCATGGATACCCATGTCCGCTTCGTAGTTGTACCCACTTCATACCCACAACTATCCTCCCAATAATCCCAAACAATCTGCCAGTAATACAGTTGCAAAATAATTTTTTTAATAAAAGAAGTATATAAATTGGTTTTTAATAATAAATATTCTCATATATAATATGATTTTTAATAGAGTAGGGTACGATATGAAGGAGAAGCGGGGAGGGCGGGGATGGGGCGGGAATAGCATAAAATCCACATCCACTCCACCACCTATTGCGTTTACGATTTTCATCCTCACCCCATCCCAGTCAAACCTAGACCTATCCCCGCCCCAGTTGGGAGGGGAAGGGGCGGGTCTCCTACTTGACCCGTCCTACTACCATCCCTACTCACATCCTAAGAATTTCGAAGTACGAAGAGTCCATACATATTAAGAAGGCAATTTCAAATACAATACAAACCTTTTATTGCTCTTTTAACTTCAAAAATTGATTTTTTGAATGGAAAAATAAACGGATTAAAGGGTCAACCCAACCCGAAGCTGGCCTATTTTTAAACGGGTTAGATGAGTTGAATTTCAGGTTGAAAATTTCAACCATATCTAAACCAATTAATTAAAAAAAGGGCTTAGGTTGGGTCGATCCATTTACTTAAATGAATTAAAAAATTTGACCCGACCCATTATTATCGGGCTGGTTCGGATAGGTTGGTGAGTTGAGTCGATTTTTGTCGGCTATCACTTGACACTTGTAATCCCATTAAAAAAGCTCTAAACAAATGGAAATTTAAATATCAAGCAAAAGCTCAAATCAAATCAAACCACCGACGGTTTTCGCGTATCACGATTTCGCCCACTGGTAGCGAGCAAAAAGATAATGGGTTTACACTTTACACTTCACACTTTACTCTTTTACACTTGTGCGGTCTTCATTCATCAAATTGACAATATCTTCCAAAACTAGCGTTATCTTTACAAATGGTACAGATTATCTCTTCTTTGAAGCGGCTCGTTGATAATAAAATCTCTTGATCAGGATTGAGGCAATCTATTTTGATAGCGACTGAGGTAAATTAATCTTTTCAGTCGATCCATTTCCATTGAGCACACTTGCCATCTGCCAATACACTAGTTTGAATCTTTATGTCTTTAATTATCAATAAGCAAAAAATACAAAAAGTTATATTTGGAAAATATACATGCAAATCTAAGAAGATTCCACATAACTATATTTTTTTTCCTTAAGTAGAAATCACAAGAGTTCGTCAAAGTCATGTATGTGAATAGTATCAAAAGTCAAAACGAGTCATATACAAAAATACTGACGTATATAATAGTAAGCTACGTGTTCTATATTCTTAATTGATTTGGAATGTTTAGATTTGCAGGCTTGTCGACGTACATTTTTTATCATTAATTTTCTTAATCTTATTATGAGTAGAAATATCAAAAGGTTGATATTCTGAAATTATATATTGTGATAACTTTAACAATATCTGCATACTAAATGTTATTTTGATATATAAATAAAAATTACTCCTAAAATATATTAATAGTGGAGAATTACGAATATTGCTAATAAAAAAAGGGTAATTTTTTTTGGTAAAAAGGTTCTATAAAAGAACTAGGCAAGCCTCATTTCAAGGGATAAGCCTAACCTATCAAATTTATAAAAAAGAAATATATCTCCATTTATTTGAAGGTCGATATCTTGGGTTGACTATGGAATGCAATGACCAATTTTGGAGAGTTTATTAGGCAATTGATTCAATTTCGGCACATACGCACATAGTAGTAAGATTTCATATTATGTATCAGATCTGTTCACCTTATTTTCAGTTTTTATAAGAAAGATAAGTTATGATATGGTCTAATAAGTTCAGTTTAGAAAATAAGCAAAAATAAGATTTGAAACACTCACAAGTCACAAGATAAGATATAACAAGTTCAAATAAGATCTAGGAAAAATGATTGGAACAGTCCCAACTATGGACGTTCCGCCATTTTCAGTCCCAACATTTGATTATTCTTGAATGGTCCCAACTATTGCTCATGTTTTACAAAAATGGTCCCAGCAAGTTAATGACCTGCTACAGCAGGTTAAACCACCTCATTATCGACCCCACCATTCTAGCCACCCAAAACCACCATGCTGCTCTAACCCACCATCACCCTGTCACCAACACCCTCATTCACTTGAAAAACTCAACCCACTGCCAATCCTTCCAAAACATCACCCTCGAAACACCAAAAAATCCAACGAAACCACCACCCAACCACCACCACCTTCCTAAATTTTGAGACTAAATCAATTCCAAAATAAGAGAAGGGGATTGGAGGATGACTCTTTCGATGGCAGAGCAGTCTAGCAAATAGAAGAGTTACCTTCACATCTTTATCCTATTCTTTTTTTTTTATATTCCTATATTGTGGCTTTTTCATTCTCTTGAACATTTGTACATAGAGGGAGACCCAGATATGGAGAGTTTGAGAAAGGCTATAGCAGATTGGTTGCACTATTATCAAAAATTGGACATTGCCCAATCTAAGGAGTGTTTGTGGAGGATCGAAGCATCTCACCTTCTTTAATTTATTATGCATTAAATTTTCTCCAAATCTTGGTTTTCTTTGGGAAAAAATGGAAATGACATGCCAAGGAGATCCCTTATTCATTATCTTCGCACCATGACATTGAGCAGATGCCCAAACTCACCTCCTTCAAAGAACTTCAAATTTGGGACAGTAATACCGGCAGCACCAGCGAGACTACAACGTTGAAGGAGTTGAGTGGGTGGCTGGTGCGAGGAGATCTCGGTGATGGATTCAGCTTGACGAGGAGCCGCCACAATACGAGCTGCCATGGCTATGGATGAGAGAGGATAGAGACAGGGTGGTAACTGTACAAGAGGAGTGTTGGAGGGATGAGAAAGAGGAGGGGAGGGGGTTGCAGGGCGGTGGCAGGGGAAGGGGAAGGATGGCAGGGGAGGAAGGATGATGGAGAGATAAGGGAAGGAAATGGTGTAAAATCGGAAAAAGTATAATTTTAGGAAAAATTAACCTGTAAAACCGATCACCAGTCTAGTGGGACTAATTTTGTAAACAATAGGCAATAGTTGGGATTACTCAAGAATAATCAAAAGTTGGAATTGAAAATGGCAGAACGTCCGTAGTTGGGACTGTTCCTGTCAATTATTCCTAATAATAAATTCAGATAAATTTAAATAAGAAAAATAAGTTAAAAAGAAATGGACGATGTTAATAACCAAAATCTTAAGAAAAAATATCAAACTTTGCGAAGATTTTTTTTTGGGTGGTGACCTAAACTTTAAATTATGTCGGTCATTTTTTTCGTTCAGAAGTTCCATTATAACCACATGTCGAAAAGTCTAAATTGCAATTATTTGATCGTAAGGCTGCCACCTGCCAGTGTCAAGTCTAGTCACTTAGTACCTTCTAGGCACCAAGACAAATCCGTAGGGTTCCACCCTCTTGCGAATATCCTTTTATTTGGGCACATATTCTCCTATAAATAGCCTTTAGTGTGTGTTAGTTTACATAGCAAAATTACATTAGTATTTTAATTAGTTCATTTAGCACAGTATGAAACAGTCAATGAAGCCCATTGCTGCTTTTTTCCTTGTGTTCTTGATTGTCCTGACAACAGGTTTTTATTATATCTTACTCTTCTCTTTGATGTAAATATTTATTGCACCAAATTAATGCTATGTAGTTGCTTTCTAGGAGTAGTTTTTTCTTTAGTCACTTACAAATAACTTGGATTAAAAATAAGTACTCAACAAAGAGAGATTAGAAGAAATTACAATATTCTATAATTTAAAAAATTTCATCTAGAATACCATTATAGATTTAAGTATGCATATTAGGGCACACTTTGTATTATACTCTCTTCACACATTTTTTGGTTTACTCACTTTCCGTTTTGGATATCTTCTATTAGTTTCTATATTGTTGATTCAAAATACATGGAGCTTATTCTTGCTTTACGTCATTTATCCTACTCCAAACTAAAACAGTTGGGAAGTTAAATTTTATTTTTCATGTATGTTATAAACTTTTCGTACATGTTAATAATTTCACTATTCTTACACAATTTTTGTGTTTATTGTTTTCTATTTTGATGGGAAAAAAGATGTTGGCACAAGAGTAGCTGAAGCAAGGACATGTACGACTCCAAGTCACCAATTCAGGGGAATATGCGTTAGCAGTAGAAATTGTGAATCTGCTTGCCACACTGAGAGATTTCCTGGAGGAACTTGTCAAGGCTTTCGTAGAAGATGCATGTGCACTAGGCCTTGCGCATAGGTGGTTTGACTGATCTAGGTCAAGCCTTGCGCATAAGTGGTTTAATCTGCCTTCTCAAGTTTTAGCATGAAATAAATTTGTCTAGACACAATGTGAAGTACCTTAAAAGCTCAATCACTATGCTACAATATATGTTTATACTGTACGCTTAGTGATTTAATATGTTGTTAATTAGGTGCAAGTGAAGTGTCTGGTGTAAAACTCTACATGTATAGCACCTAGCTATACTTCTCAAAAAAAGTTTATGTTTGTGAAATCATTTTCTTTCCAATAGTAAGTATGATGTGTGTATTAAATCTTTTTAAGAGTTGAAACCCCAATTAGAAAGTTTGCAATTAGTTCTTTGGTCATCTTGCTGAAGGTCTAAATATTCCTTTTTTTTTTTTGATATATAGGTCTAAGTATTCCTTTTAGAGAGGAATTATGGTTTTAAGTATTTTTCATATGCTGCGGTTTTTACTTGCCTCACAATTGTGGTGGAATAAAACCAAATTGATGAGGCGAGACAAAGTATGTGGTGGAGTTTAAATAAAGAGCAGAATAAGATAATAGGTCTCACCAAGAGCCAGAGGAGTGGGGCGACTGGCGAGTGAGAGAGTCTGATAGTGGAAAGTAACTGGAAGGAGCAGAGACAAATTTAATAGACTTCTCTACCATTATAAATTTATTTTCACAAGTAGGACTGTTTGTGGGTTGAGTTGGTGCCGTTTGGGATGTAATTCAAATCAAAACGCAAATATACAGTTTGACATTTTTCCAACTTAAACCGCACCGTATTTTTTCCCAACCCAACCCAAACCGCACCACACAAAACAGTTTTGTGTGGTGTGATTTAACCATATTTTCATCCGCGATATGAGTTTTGTAATCTAAGATTTTTAAAAAAAATTGGTACAAAGTTGTTGATAAACCAATATATAATTCTATAAAACTATATAATAAACACAAAGTCCAAATAAAATAAAAAGACTTCACAATTCACAAGCTCCCATTGGTAGACAAAGTTAGAAGACAACTAATAAACAATACTGATGAATGATGAGTGATAACGTCCTAAACTCCTAACCTAATACTCATATGTCGTATTAACTTCAACTTGTAGTCTTGTACTCTTGTATAGTCTTATCATCTTGTATACTTGTGAGTTTGTCAAGTGTATTTTTTTTGAAAAAAAATCAAAATAAATAAATTTTATTTTTTTCTAAAAAAATTATAAATTTGCGGTTTACGGTGCGGTTTCGATTTACAAAAAATCAAACCGCAAACCGCGGTTTGCTTGAAATCACCAACCAAACCACAATTTTGAAACCTCAAACCAACCCAAACCGCGACAAAACGGCTTGGGTTGCAGTTTGGTGCGGTCCGAACCGCACTCTGAACAGCCTACTCACAAGTGTGGTATAACTTTTCTTATTTTTTTTTTTGTAAATTTTTCGAAACTTAGCTTTTTAAAAATTAAGTAAAAATAAGTTGAAGAAAACATACTCTAATTAAAAGTATACCTAAGTCATAATTTTCAAACCACATAATATCTTAGGACCACCTAACTTATACTACCTCTATTTCTTTTTAATAATTTACTCACTTTACTTTGGGGGAGAACCAAGGCGAAAATGCAAAAATATGAGAGATAAACTAAAAATGTGGATATATAAACTAAAAAGTTGGTTAAAATATTAAAAAGTGGATGAAATTGGTGGAAAAAGATGAGAAAGTAGATGTGACATGTTACCAAAAATAGAAAAATATATGTGTAGATTAAAAAGAAATAGACTAAAAAGGAAAGTGTGTAAATTAAAAAGAACGGAGGTAGTATAAGTTACATCTAGGTTGTCTTGTCCGAATTGCTAGATTGGTTTGCAAAAGAGAAATATTTGATAAACTGGTATATTAATCATCATCGACAACTTAGTATAAAATAATAGGAGTTCTTTGATAAATTGATATAAAAAGAAAAACAATTTATGTGCCACTTATGCCTAATATTTTGTCAGATCTAATTAATTAAAACTCGTTGTTAAGCAGTACCGATTAACGAACTCTTCTAAGCCTCACTTGTACTTTGTTTACTTCTTTTATATAAATAAACAATGAAAAATTAATAATGTGTGTGAAGAAATAATAAAAAGTTCAATGAGGAATAATAAGAGGCGGTTAGGATCTCTATTCTATAAGTGAAGAGGAGGGACACCAAATCCTAAGAAAACAATATCTCAATTTTACTAAAAATAATAATAATAATAAAGTCACAAAACCACAAACAAACGTACTACTTTACATGAAAACATTAACTTTTGAAATCAATATTATCAATTTTAATGTTTCTTTTAAAAAATTCCCTAATTTAATATTAAACTTATTTTGACTTATCTGAACTTATCTTATCCAAACTTATTAAACTTGATGATATTTGCATTATTAGACTTATTTGCTCTTATATGAATTTATCATATCCAATCTAAACTTATTTTTTCTGGAATAAGTTCAACTTTACAAATTTTTTTTGTAAAGATTCAAAACAAACTATCGATTCTTTCTCTTCTATGTTTCATAATCTTCTTCCTTTTTTCCATTCCAATAAATGCTATCTACTATATTTTTATACAGAACTTAATATAATTTTTCAGACATGACGCATCGCGTACATAAGAAGCTAGTGTAATTGAAGAGAACATTTACACAATAATGTTATGATATTATATTTGAGTTTAAGTTAAATTTGGAGGAAAAAATTTAAATCTAGAAAAATTATAAAGTTATATAACGCATGAATCTTTATTATATGAGTACGTCTTGGGTGTAGCATGTTACACAATAACTTATTGTGTAACATACACAATGACATAAAATTCATTAAGAATGACATGGACTATATAAGTAATGACATGAATCTCATGTCATTTTGTCATATATTTCATGTTATTTAAAACATTTTTACAAAAAAACGGTGGCTTGTGGGTTATTACACTACAGATTATGGTGTAACTAACAGTTACACCCAAGAACTTGTACTATTTTATCAATTTGTTGAAGAGCCCCTTTTGTATAACAAAACTAGTATTTAGGCCAGAGCATTGCCCCGGGTGGTATTTTTTTCGGAACTTGATATGCAGTTTTTTCCATTTGCATTGAAATATAATAAAGAAAACTCAACATTTGACAGGTACAAATATAATAATGTGGACATTTAAAGCATGATTACAAATTAATTGAGATGGTAATTGCGTTATGTATAATAGCAAGATGTCACATGTTGGTTAAATGCCTTGAAACTGAGCTAAGGACGCAAAGTTTTTCGCTCGCCCGGTCGACCAGGCGAAATTGCCTCACCGGGTGTCTGGAATAGCCCTATCAGGAGACATGTTTTTTTTTCCCTTCGTTGAGTTTTCGACTCTCGCGCACGACCGAGCGGATTATAGCCCAACCGGGTGGATTTTGGCTTGACCGGGCGGTTTTGCCCTGTCGACCCGGCTACGCGTTTTTCCACGTTTTATGATATATTTTAACCCTAAGTTTTAAACCGTCATTAGAGTTAACTAGGAGACTATTCTAGGGTTTTGTTAGGGTTCCTTATGTTATAAAAGGAACCCCTTGGTGGTCATTATTTGACATACACATCATTTAGCTTCTAGTATTTTAGGACTCCTTGTATTATTCTCTCTAGTTTTTCTCCATTATAGTGAAGAAGCTTGAATCCCCCACCTGTGGACGTAGGTCGATTTGGACCGAACCACGTAAATCCTTGTGTTCTTTTGTTTAATTTCTTTATTGCTTTTCTCATCCTTATTATTTCATTGATTTTGTTCCGCATTAATCAAACTACAACACCCCTTTTCCTAACATCTCATGTTCAAATCTTGTTGCAAGTCAATTTACTTTTATTAGTTGATATGCCATATGTACACATTGGACAATTCTAGTAGAGTAAGAGAGGTGACACGTGACGTGTATACGTTGTCAATCACACCTTTTAATATATTAGTACTAGCCTTCTTTGCACGCGATGCGTACGTGGATTATTTTGGCGATTATTCTTAAATTTCATATAAATGTATTCTGAAGGATGTAAATTACAATCATCATTAGTTCTAATTAAATATCATGTGGTGTAAATACAAAAAATAAAAATTACTTGATGAAGAAGTTGTTTTCTCGGTATTTCTATGACTTATTAATGGATGTTGGTATTGTTATTGCATTTCAAAGTTTAGGTAAAATTAAAATTTATGTCTATGATTTTGTAATTGATTTGAAAACTACTTTAGTTATATTAATTTATTCTTCAATCATAAACTTTTTTTTCACTACACATATTTTTATGTCAGTTTATTTTAGCTACTTTGAACTTCCTTTAATATACATATTTTTAATTAGGAAGGGGTATGTGTAACACCCCAACCCATACGGAGTCGAGTATATTGTCACCAATGCGCATCCAGGGCCAACAACTGTCCTCAATAACCAACACAAGTTCTTCCGATGCAAAATGGGTAAATAACTATACATATAAACTCAAGTATTAACAACATAAACCATCAAAATTTAAAGTAATAAAATAATATAATTAGTTTGAGAGAGAACTGAACGCTAGTGGATCGCAACCCACTTCATATGGTAATGTTAGATCGCAACCTCCAGGACAACCTATGGGTTACGTTCCCTACTGCCTGTGTCTAAGAATGGCCATACTCTCGATGCGGTGTAGGATTCCGTCCTCACCGACCTCTCGGACGACAACAAAACCAAGGTATACCTAGGATTCCGTCCTATGGTTTGCATGTTCTTCACCTTGGGATTCCGTCCCTCCGGATATTTTGCTCTCAAACAAAAATAATAACTAAAATAATACTCATAATCATCAACAAATCATTATCAACTCAAACGGATGCCCTTAAGGCCTTACACCAAATCAGCAGAAATCAAGAATCGCAACCCAAGAATTTCAATTAAAATTAATATTCTTCTCAAAATAATAATAGTAGTATTATATAATAATAATAATATTAATAATAATAACAATACCCAAAAAAAAAAAAAAAAACGAATTAAACATATTTATAAAATAAAACCATAGCCCAATTGAAATAAATAAAAAAAATACAAGCCCGTATATGAGACATGACTACCAAACTCACAACAAGCATTTGATATTACCCAAAAAAAAAAAAAACATAACTAACAAAAAGATCGATTCAAGGAAAATTTTAACAAACCCCACGCAAGTGCAGCAAACTACAATGCACAACAAGCAACAATCAGACAAGTATTACTAGTATAACACAAGCAAGAACTTTCATTACCATAAAGAAAAATAAACACAAGTGGAAGAAATGAGACATAGTAAGCTGAACACAATAGATAACAACAAAGCCAAAACGACGAGGCGAGAATAACATCTCAACGCAGCTCCTAACCAGCAGGTACTTCAGAACAACAACAAAAAAAACAGCCCACGAGAATTCATCAAAACAACAATAATCAACACTTTACCGTTGTACAACGACACTCTACTCTTTTCATAAAATAAGCATCGATCACTAGTCTTTCATATACAAGATACAATATTACCCAAACTAATCAGGAACCTAAAACATGAAGACTATGAATAAAACAACCTGGTCAGCATCAACCCAAAACTAATTAAACAGATTTCATGGTTCAACTAACATACTCTTTTAGACAATACAATAGAATCACAAGTCAGCATATATTGATACACTCCATAAAAACCAAAAGAAACAAACACAACATATAAGTGTTCCCACCCAAAACTTAACATAATACTAACCCAACTCAACTATCAAAAACTAATATAATCCCTATACGAATTCTAACCAATCTAGGACAACCGTTAGTTACCTGGGCCAACTGGAGGTGTGAAGCAACCGTGGCTAGTTCTCTTCTTGCGGCGTAACGTCTCCCTCCGAGCGATCACCTCCTACGTGCCCAAAACAACGTTCTCAATTTCAAGAAAATAAATAAGGAAAGATGGAGGTTTTAGTATGGGTGATTTAGAGTGAGAGTGGAGGGGAAAACATGATGATTTCTTTGTGAAGAAGATGGCTGATCTTTTTCGTGCTTTTCTTCTCCTCTTAAACGGCTGCAAAGATGAAGATGCCAAAGTTTTTTTTCTTGCTCAACGAAACTAACAAAAAGGTGGTTTTAAAAGGATAATTAGGAGTTACACTAATGGGTTTAATAATCTAATAATTGGGGGGTTACAAAGGGAGTTACAAGATGTTCAAAAGTCACTTCTCATACTTGAAAAGTCTGATTTCGGGACAACATTAGAAGGGGTTAAGTTCACTAATTAAAAAAAAAAAAAAAAAACGTTACGACTGTCCAGCGTGTTAGAACGATAAAATAAAAATCCCAGCTGAAATGCGTACTTCTAAATACTAGAAAAATATATAATATCTAATCAAATAAATTGTATAAATATAACATTTTAAAAGTTGAAAAACAAATAGTATAAGATATAATATTGTTAAGAAGTAAAATATTCTAATTTTAACGGAAAATAATAATGAACGGGAAAATAACGCGAAAATTTAGGAGCGAAATTTCGGGGTGTTACAATCACTCCCCCTTAAGAAAGCTTCGTCCTCGAAACTTGAAATAACAAAGTTTTCAAACGAAAGAATGACGAGAATTATGAGAGAAGTACCAGAATTCACATTCGCCTTCGCATGAGTCATCACGTAGACTCGATTCTTTGCTGGAGTAGAGGATCCGGGTGACTTAGCAATCTCGGTGAAAGCAGACACAACATTAGGATTCTTAGGACACTGCAAAGCCTTGTGCCCCACCTCCTTACAGTAATAGCAAGCGATAGTAGTGCCATCACAATTTTTTGCCGGCATGAAGAGCTTTCTCACACTTCCGACACCTAGAGGGATCATAGCTCTGCTTAAACCCATAACTCTGTTGAGCTTTACCATTGTTACCAGAATCATACCTAGGCTTCTTAGCCTCACTCTGCACATAATTAACTGCAGGCTTCTTAACAGTCACATCTCTCGCAGCCTCTTCTTCCTTGATAGAAGCATGAATACTCAGGGCAATCTCATAAGCTCCCTGAAACATATTAGCTCCAGAACTCAACACATGGGTCCTAACCTTTGGATCCATCTTTTTGATGTACCTCTTCACCCTCTCAGCCTCGGTGGGTACAACAGTAGAAGCAAATCGGGACAACTCAGTAAACTTGTCCGTATACTCCTGAATCGACATAGACCCTTGAGATAAAGTAAGGAACTCCTCCTGTTTCTGCCAACGGAGCTTATCAGGATAAAACCTCTCCTTCAATTTGGTAGCAAACTGGGCCCATCCAAAACAAGGTGTAGCAACACAACTTTCTCGAACAGTGCTCCACCAATTATCGGCCTCCATTTTCAAGTAGTAGGTACCAATGGGCACCATCTCTCCAGCAGGACAACCTGTAGCAGCAAATAACTTCTCCATCTCCCTGAGCCAACTCTCTAAAATGACGGGATCAGCAATACCCGTATAAGTCGGCGGCCGATGACGGTCAAAACGATCAAAAACATATAGCCCATTAGAAGGGGTAGCGCTATGGCTTGCCAATGATATGATGGCATTCTCTAATGCCTGACGCCTACGTTGTGCAGCTTCCTTACGAGCACTTAGACTACGACGGGGAGGCATCCTACAAGGAAGAAAAATTGTTAGTTCTTACAATCACACTCAATAAAGGCACATATCATGCCATATAACAAACAATTCCCAAGGCTTTCTTCCGACCCAATTAACTCTCACTAAGCACTTTCTTGAAGCCGAAGATACTAATACTTTTAGACACAACAACTACACACTTCTTATGAAATATGTAGCAACTCAATGGGAGTTTTTTTTGGATCATTTGCTCTGATACCAACTGTAACACCCCGACCCATACGGAGTCGAGTATATTGTCACCAATGCGCATCTAGGGCCAACAACTGTCCTCAATAACCAACACAAGTTCTTCCGGCACATTTTGTCCTCACTCATGCGCACCCTGAGAAACTTCCCAGGAGGTCACCCATCCCTGGACTATTCCCAGCCAAGCACGCTTAACTGTGGAGTAACTAAGGAAATGAACTACCTAAAAGAAAGATGCATCTTGTTGGAATGAGTAGCCTGCTAAATCCCTTTAAAGCAATCATGAGGGGTATTACACTATGATTGAGGAAAATCTCAAAATCTTAATAGGTAATAATTTTTATTGAATTAAAGGTTAAAGAGTCTTTTCAAATGGGGACACCATAGCTCCCCCCTTGGCTTATATAATAGAGATTGTTTTCAACATTTTTGTTAACTTTTTTATGCTATATTTGAGTTTGATTTTTTTTTTTTGGCAAAGTAGTTAATTTATTCATGAGGGTAGTAAAGTAATAGAGATTAGCCTAATGTGCACGCTATGCGTGCGGCAATCTTTTAGTAATAATATTGATATTCAAGCGTTAAAAAATTGGTTGAACGATAGTTAAGGGTCCATACATTTTTTTGATTTAATAAAAAAATATTGATGTACTAACAATTACTATTTAAATACATAGTAATTGACAAATCAATAGGCAAAAAAAATATTTTAAAACTCTTAGTATTTCAAGTTTTAAATTCTCATAAAAAATCACGCACACTTGTCAATCCAAACAACTTAAAATAAGTATATATATAAACAATAATTTTTTTAGATCGAGTAGGGAAAAGCATTAAGTTTCTATTTTTAATAACAATTTTATCTAATGTATTATCCTAAATAGTTTTTTAATGTGTCTCTGTTAATTTATGGTAAACTTTTTTTTTTTTTTTGTCAAACGTAATTTATGATTTGCATTGATTGTGTTATAAATTTTATTTGATTAGGCCTTGATATGCAATGTATTTGTTTCCTTATTTTGTTTCATATGTATTTTAATATGACATGTTCACAGTTGTATAAGATTGATTGTTTTTTTAAATTTGCAAAAGTTTCCTTATTATGGTATATGCTTTATTTGAATTTGCAAAATATATTTAATTGCTAAGGTAACGTGAGGGATATTTTGGACTTTTCCAAGGGGGACATCATAGCTCCCCCCTTGGCTTATATAATAGAGATATAAGCAATAATTTTTTTAGATCTATGACAGGCTAAAGTCGTATAACCTTATCAAAAATAACCTAAGGTCAACTAACAAGTAGTCAGGGAAGTCAGGATCGAATCCACAGGGAGAAAGTTATACTATTGTATCTGAATTCTAATATTATACTAACTAAATCAGTTGAAAATGGGTGTGTGACTAAACTAAGCAAATGACAGAACTAAATACGAAGGTAAGAATCAATTAATAAAGAACTAGGACTATGGATCACTATGCATACAATTTGGGAAATCAGAGATGAATAATAATCACCCAGAAAGCCAATTTATCTAGGGCACATGTAATTTCTCTCGAATATTACCTCCCTCAAAGATCACCTAGCCGCTCTCGCATGGTCAAGGATCACTATGCCTAATGTTTGAAAGCCTATACGAAATCCCTCCTCTTGAAGCAGATTCAATATTGCGATAATAGATCCCCACAATCCTAGAAATAAAACTAATCACTCATGCTTGAGAAAACAATAACAAAATCAATGTAAAAATTCATACTTTGAACTATTGCAAATAACTAAGGAATTAATCTAATCAATAATAGAGAAGGCAATAAAGAAGATTACCAATACTGAAGAAATATATTGAACTTGCGAATAATCCAAAGATTTGATCTTGAATTCCAAATGAAAAGTAGTAAAACTAGGGTTCTTGAGAGAAAACAATAAGAAAATAAGGGCTAAAACTAAGATGATTAGTAATATTCTGATTTTGCTATACTAATCCTAAAACAACTAGGAAAAGTCCTCTAAAAAATAGCCCGAAAATCATTAAATGCGCGTGTCTGATAAGTCGCCCAATCGACATCGCCCGATGTAATCGGGCCGACACGCCCGATGCAATCGGGCGACCCACCAATTTTCAGCATCGAGTCCAAAACATCGCTCAAGCACGCCCGATCGGGCTTCTCAACGAACTAACGACCGGGCGATAGCGCCTGATCGGGCCCGCAACAAAACAGATTAACTCCCTTGTGAGCGCCCGATTGGGCATGTGCAGCCCGATGAAATCGGGCTCAGGTCCATTACTTCCTTCTTGGCTCTAAACGCCAAGTCTTCAATTCTTCTTTGCTCAAGGGTCCCGGAAAGTATCCTCGGGACTTTGAAACTCCGCATAAAACCTCTCCAGTCCAGCGTAGTGGTCAAATAATAGTAGAAAATAGGGAGATTACTCCCTAAAACCTGCAATTTGACACATAACAGAAAACCACAACTAGATGGAGAAAGTTAGCACAAAATGACTCCTAAGAGCACCATTGACATCCTTTTTAGCTTATAAGTAGGGGGAAAAACTTCATATAAAACCATAACATCAAACTCCCCCAAGCTAAACCTTTGCTTGTCCCCAAGCAAAGCACAACATGAATAAGAATAGGATTGCTTCACCCCTTAGATAGGAAATTTTAAACTCAAATATTTCCAACTCGAAATCGTTCAAGTAAGCAAAATTCAAGTTCAGTTGCTCAGATCACCTGTGTAACAGCCGGTAAATAATGAGGATCTAATCTGTGATTAGGAAACCTAAGTCACGGAAATTAGAATATAATTTGTGATCGTACGTAGGCAATACGTATGATAAGTATATGTGAAAAAGAAGATATGGATTAGTTGTGCTAATGTGTAATTATTGTCTAGAAGAGAAAAGAAATAATAAAAATATCATTAGTTAAATAAGAATATGAATAATATTTTGTGGGTACTAGGATCGATACTTATTACATAAGGATTCGCAATTATGGGAATTGGGAAAGATTACAAGATAGGAAATTAGGAATCGGATATTAAGCACATTAATGAGTATGTTAGTTGGGATAACTTTTGAGACTTATTTGTATTAAGGGTACTTAATAAACAAAAGAGGATATGTTGGGGAAAAATTAAAATAATATAAATAAAAAGCTTTGAGAGATCCTTTGGCTACTAATTGGTGGTAAAATATCTAATTAGGAATTATGCTCAAACAAAAGAAA
Organism: Beta lomatogona; assembly: GCA_947646795.1. NCBI lineage: Eukaryota > Viridiplantae > Streptophyta > Magnoliopsida > Caryophyllales > Amaranthaceae > Beta > Beta lomatogona. The sequence goes on from CANSNZ010000988.1 coordinate 2,010,595, forward strand.
AGAAGAGCAGGAAATTGTTGTGCTGATCAAGTGTGAGTAGGGCTTCAAAATGAACATTGCAAGTGGGTGATTCACATGATATAAATACAGCCAACCCTTCCTCACATGATCCCCTAAACCTTATAAAAATTTCAGCACAAAAAGCCAAGAGAAACCTGCAGCCCATAACTCTCTCCTCTTCTCCCTGCTTCCTCGCCAGTCCTGCGGTAATGCAGGGGCTGAGCTCCAGCTTTGATTTTCTCTATTTTTCCCTCCTAAATCTTGCATGAAAGTCTTAATCTTGGTTATATATATGTAGGTGTATACTGGGAAGGGAGAAACACGAGCTTTAGGAGCAGAGAAACTCAAGAAATAAGATCATCTTCCCCAACCAAGCAAACAGTAAGTTTAGTGAAAGTTTTGAGTCAATTCAAGTACTTCCTTTGGGTATTTTCTTATGAAATTTTTTGTGGGTATAAATTTGTGTTTTAGGATCCCAAAGAAGTTAGAAACACATCATAAGGAGAAGGAGAAGTCGAGTTTCATCAACTGCAAGTTAAGGTATGCAAATTCAACCCCTTTGGAGAGCAAGTATTGTGGGAAATATTAGATGCATGTTTGAGAACGAATTTGAGGATGAATTTTTGGGTTGAATGACTATTAGCTACTGCATATTAATGATTAATTAAGTATAAACCTTTGCATGTTGAAAAGCAAATGAATTTGGGTTCCTTTCTTACACTAGAAACGGTTAAGTGTGTGTGGAATCTGTTTTCGGAAGGATTTGTGTTTACTTGTATTTTTGGATGGTATTGGTGTGATTATGCAGTAGGTTAGATGATGATCAAGATGCTACATGATTGTATGTCAATGGTTAAAAAGAACCTCTTGTGTTAGTAGTGGAATTTTTACACTAAAGAAGGTGTTAGAAGCCTTTTTACTATGTGATTTGTTTACAAGGAATGCAGTTGATTTATAGGAAGGATGTAAAGGAAACTTTTGAAATGAAACTTTGATAATGAAATACTGGTTTCAATAAGTGTATATTGATAAGAGTTGTTATCTCATTTCATATTACAATAGATGCGTAGAAAACTACTTAAAACATGTTTTTAAGAGCAAATTAAGCTCGGTTTCTTCAAATGTTTTTGAGGAAAGAATTTCCTTACCATAACTCGAGAATTACAGTAGGTTGAAGGTGAATTTACCTACATTAACAAAAGTTAATTTCAACATAAAAATTTGTTAAAAAGAAATCTTCCTTTGCATACTCAAACCTTCCTTTTTACTTGCCTTAATTCGAATTTCACTAAAATAATTGGGGTGACATGGTTTGTGTGATTTTCTAAGGTTGTTTTGCATCTCATTTATCATTTAGCTACTGTCCTAAGTCCACCAATACATCCATACCAAACTTCTTGGAAAGATTTTACAACTTTATATCAGAAATGGAACATTTACGATCTGTTTTATTAAACTGTGTTTATTATCAGTGATTCTGAATCTGTTTTCGCGTAGTGAAGAGGAGTGTGTGATTATGTGTGAGGACATGTCCTATAAAAGCTTGCAAGCTAGTAAATAGTAGGAGCCTAGCTCCGAATTGTGTGGAGGCCTGCACCTTGGTGCACCTCAATGTGTGATCTCTTCTTCCTGCGCATTGACGTAATCAGTTAAACTTGTGTTCATATTTAAAACGTTTACCAATGAACATGTTGAATATTTGATAATTGTGATCTTGTGACAAAGGCACTTTGCCAAAATAATGATTTGCATATGAAATGTTGGAGTATGTCCACTCCTTTGTTTTCAGCCACCATAATTAGTTTGGATTGAGTTGTATACCAGCGTAAGCTGATTTTGTTCTATGAACCTGTCCTGGTGGGGGCAGACTCTTGTGTAGGATCTAACAAGCTAAGGTAGGCAGATGGAAAGCTCTAAAGAAGTCATGTGTCAGTAATCATAGCATACCAAAGCTTGAACATGATCATCTTTTGGAACTTAACTTTTCTTTTGCGAAGAACGCTTAAACGTACATTGTGTTAAATTATGGGCCTGTAATAACTAAACTCTATTTTGTATAATGTATGTTTTCCTAACATCGCTCGTAGAGTCAACTCAGCCATATTAATGGGCTTGACTCAAACAGGTGACAGCCTCCGTACCATTTTATTATGATTTGCTTCCGCTAATGCTATTAAGTATATCTTTAACTTGATTTAAAGAAGTTAAGTCGGTGGGCTGTTACAACCTGACTACCAATCACTTAAGCAAACTATCAAATGCAGCTGCCCTACATATCATGCAAATCTTGAAAAGGTGCTCACTGAGGCGTCACTCCTCTCAATTTTGTGGCAGGCATAATATGTGCCCGAACACTCACCAACCCAACCATAATAGCCCTTCCCACTCACACTCTCATGTGTTTAGAAAGGTATAATATCGCTCATCCTAATCAGGTCGACTCAAATAACAAACTTAATCTTCAACTTTGGCATATTGACTCAGTATTATTCCCATAAACAATCAAACACGTGCTCAAAAGGTCTTTCTCAAGGTTGTAATGGGGCTCGGGTAAAGGTACGAAAATTATTTAAGGAATGTGGTGGAAAAGCCAAGAAAGGGGAGCAAAAAACACTAGTAGGACTAGGTGTGGTCGAAACAACTCCCATAGCATCAACAACATGACCAAGATAATAACCAACTCTGAAATTTCACGAACCAACCAATAATTGTCTCTTTCATCATAATTTCCAACACTTTTGAAAGTTAATGAGTGAAGATCATAGAAATTTTTTCAGATTTTTCACTATCATTTTTCTCTTTATTTTTCTATTTCTTTCTTTTCTTTGTACCAACATAGCATTATTTTCCAACCACCCTACGGAATCAACCACACAATATAATATTATCTTAACAAATGTTCCCCCAAGCTAGGCTTGGGACAATAGTCATTATAAAGGCTCAAGGCGTGTAATGTGGCTTAATATAGATCCAAAAAGAAGTCATTAGGCTCAGCGGGGCTAGGGGAAAAATGATTTATTAAACAACTTTGAGGCTTAAAAATTAAACAAATGAACGCCTCTATCACAGCACATGTCCAAAGTCACCAGAAATCAACGAGTACAATGCCAAAGCCAAGATAAGAATGCTACGAGGAACTAACACACAAGAATAGACCAGATATAAACATAAATCCGAGGGCTAGAATGAATCCTCACAATCTAACCAATTCAAGCATGCAGTTAAAGTAAGCGCTTTATCATCAAATTCCACTCAAGATCAAGGCAACCAGAGATCACATCACAACATCCCAATCACAAATGCCCAACTATCCAGTATAATGAGTTAAATCGTTTTTCAGAGCAAAGTTCGGGGCACAGGGAAGCAATCAATCTATTCATATTCAACTCGTATTTTTGTGTTTTTTTCAGCAATATTTCAATTTTTTTTTTCAAAGCAATTAAACTAACTTAACTAACCTAAAAAGCAGTAAAAAGAAAAAGAAAAGCAACACTAATACTTACAGAAATCCTCCCCCAAGCTGAACTTGGCAATGACCTCATTGCATCAAGGGGAAGGAAAGGGACATGGACGTCAGCTGCCCATCAACCTGCATCGAGCAGTGTAGTAGCCGCATGTTTGTATCACCTCTTGCAACCCGCGTTGGACTGTAATGCTAGTGTGGTGGCCCTCATGTAGATGAATGCGGTGCTCATTAAAATCAGGGCTTATTCCTGTCAAGTCATCAGTGCTATACCCAATGGCCTTTTTGTGAGTCTGTAAGACCGTTAGAAAATGTTCATCACCTGCAATAGACTCTAAGACAAGCAGATCATTTGGAGTATCACGGGAGGGGGAATGAGGCATGCAATCATGGATCGGTGCATCTATAACATCAACACTATAACATGATTCCTCTAGCATTGGGCTTTTAGGGGCATTGGTTAGGCTAAACAGAACCTTATCATCCCCCACAGTCAGTGTTAGTTTCCCACTTTTAACATCTATAACTGCCCCAGCAGTATGGAGGAAAGGTCTCCCAAGGATAATGGGTGTTTGAGTATCTTCTGCCATGTCTAATATAACAAAGTCCACAGGGATAAAGAATTTACCTACTCTAACAGGAACATCTTCTAATATACCTAGGGGGTATTTCACAGAACGGTCAGCCATTTGCAGAGTAATGGTAGTACATTTTAAGTCACCCATGTTCGGTTGCTTACATATAGAAAGAGGCATGACACTCACACTGGCACGCAAATCACATAAAGATTTGTCAATAAAAATGGTGCCAATGTGACAGGGGATGGAAAAACTCCCTGGATCTTTCAATTTAGGTGGAGACTGGTTTTGTAAAAGAGCGATGCATTCAGCAGTTTAAGCCACAGTTTCCACCTCATTGAGAGTCCGCTTCCTCATCAAAAGTTCTTTTAAAAATTTAGAATAAGCAGGCACTTGATTTAATAATTCAGTAAAAGGAACTGTTACCTGCAAATTCTTTACCACCTCTAAAAACTTACCATACTGGTGGTCTAGCTTCTTCTTGAGCGTCCGATTTGGGAATGGTAGCTTGATCACCGGAGGCACATTTTTCTCCTTAGTCACCTCCATATACTTGTCTGCAGCTCCTTGCTTTGCCTGAGGTTCAGCATCCTCAGGCACTTCTTGTGGTTTCTTAGCAATTGATGATTCCACCTCTAGCATTGTCGAAGCATCGTACTGCACTCCACTTCGAAGGGTAATAGCATTGGCAGTTCCTTGGTTGCATTGGTTGCGAAGGCAATGACCCAGATGGCCTACTATTATAATAACTAGCCAGCTGAGCTATTTGTGACTCTAACATCTTATTATGTGTCCCTTGTAGCTTATTCTGAGCATGCAGGCTCTCAAATTGAGACCTGGTATCTGCTTGAAAGGAAATAATACCTTTCTGCATCTGCAACATGAGATTTTTGAGTTCAGCAATAGCTGGGTCTGAAGGAGGTGTGTTATGATGCTGTTGAAACTAATTTCTCTGAAATCCAGGAGGGACTTGTGGTTGTGGCTGATACTGTTGCTGTTGTTGAGGCTGTGGATAATGTTGTTGTTGCGGATTAAGCACATTATTACTCCTATACGAGAGATTTGGATCTCGCATCCCAGGATTATATGTATTGGAGTAGGGATCGAACTGGGGCTTGTGTTGTGATTGTAATGCGTGCACTGGCTCACTAGAATGTGAGAGAGCGGGGCACTCTTAAGAGTTATGTCCAGCTATCCCACAAGCGTCACATATGAAAGCATTGTAACCAGAAACACTAGCCATAACATTGACACTCATGTGGGGGGAGGAATTGTTACCTAGCTTCAAAGAACCAATCTTCTGGTGTAGAGCAGCTAGTTGCCCGGACAGTAAAGAAATGGCCTCAACATCATGTTTGCCTCCCTTTGTCATAGAAGAACGAATAGTAGACGCTTGATTAGAAGCGAGTTTCTCCAAAAGTTCATACCCTTCGTCTATGGCTTTATCCATGAAGAACCCACCAGAAGCTCCATCAATTACCCGTCTCGTATCTGCATCAACTCTAGTGTAGAAAATTTGACACAGATACCACTTGTCAACACCATGATGAGGATAAAGACGCTGCAGATCTTTGAATCTTTCCCAAGCTTCATACAATGACTCTCCAGGATCTTGGGTGAAAGTCACTATCTCATGACGCATATTTGCAGTCTTTTGGTATGGGTACCACTTGATGAGAAAGATCTTTGAGAGCTCTGCCCAGGTGGTGATTGTGGAGGGCAGCTTATTATACCAAAATAGAGCTTTGTCGCGCAGAGAAAAACCAAATAAGATGAGTTTCATCTCATCAGCAGTAACACCAGCTTGTTTCTGAGTAGCACAACATTGTAAGAACCGCTGCAGGTGCTGATTTGGGTCTTCAGATGGTAACCCAGCAAACTGAATATTCTGAACCATATTCAGAACATGAGACTTGATTTCAAAGTTTGCAGCAGCAATAGTAGGCAACCGTACCCCAATGGGTACATTATCAGGAGAAGGTTGTGCATAATCTCTGAAGGTTGGTTTAACTGCGACACCCATTCTAGCAGTAATAGGTGGGGCGGGGAATCCTTGTTGGGGTGAAGATGGTGGAGAAGGTGTCTTTTGGGAAGGTGTCCCTGCAGACACTTTTGTTTGCTTAGTTTTCTTTCTGAGTCTACGAGCAGTCTTTTCAATCTCTGGGTCAAATGGAATGAGATTTGGGGATTTCAATTTCCTGCTCATTCACCAAAAACACTAAAACAAACGTGAGATGTTCCAAAGAACAGGTGTTCTTCAGAGTAGAGGTTAGTGTAATACTATAATGGGTTTTTCTACGTAGTGCCCCTGTGTTTTTCGAAATTCTACATTATACCCAGCCTTTTTGAACTCTCTACATTGTACCCCTAAACTTTCTAAATGTCACACAAAATACCCTTACTAATAGAAAATCCTACTCCAAACCTCACTTAGTCTTCAATTTATCAGATCATATCCCAAACCTCAGTCAACTAACAAGGCTGAAAAATCCTACTCTATGCCCACAGGGTAAGAAAGTCCCTAAATCTACTGTTTGATATCGTGTATAAGGGTATTTTGTGTAACGTTAAGAAATCTTAGGGGTACAACGTGGAAATTTCAAAAACGTCGGGTACAACATAGAATTTCGCAAAACACAGGGGTACTATGTAGAAAAACCCTACTATAATTCAGACAAAATAAAAATAAACCGTCTCCCCGGCAACGGCGCCAAAATTTGACAGGCTAAAGTCGTATCACCTTATCAAAAATAACCTAAGGTCAACTAACAAGTAGTCAGGGAAGTTAGGATCGAATCCACAGGGAGAAAGTTATACTATTGTATCTGAATTCTAATATTATACTAACTAAATCAGTTGAAAATGGGTGTGTGACTAAACTAAGCAAATGACAGAACTAAATACGAAGGTAAGAATCAATTAATAAAGAACTAGGACTATGGATCACTATGCATACAATTTGGGAAATCAGAGACGAATAATAATCACCCAAAAAGCCAATTTATCTAGGGCACATGTAATTTCTCTCGAATATTACCTCCCTCAAAGATCACCTAGCCGCTCTCGCATGGTCAAGGATCACTATGCCTAATGTTTGAAAGCCTATACGAAATCTCTCCTCTCGAAGCAGATTCAATATTGCGATAATATAAATACAAATCAGGCCTAATTCATAAATCTAGCATGAACGATTCAATCACAGGAAACAATTGAAATAAAGGGTAATTATACTAATCTATCAATCCCTCATTGCATACATAGATCCCCACAATCCTAGAAATAAAACTACTCACTCATGCTTGAGAAAACAATAACAAAATCAATGTAAAAATTCATACTTCGAACTATTGCAAATAACTAAGGAATTAATCTAATCAATAATAGAGAAGGCAATAAAGAAGATTACCAATACAGAAGAACTATATTGAACTTGCGAATAATCCAAAGATTTGATCTTGAATTCCAAATGAAAAGTAGTAAAACTAGGGTTCTTGAGAGAAAACAATAAGAAAATAAGGACTAAAACTAAGATAATTAGTAATATTCTGATTTTGCTATTTATACTAATCCTAAAACAACTAGGAAAAGTCTTCTAAAAAATAGCCTGAAAATCATTAAATGCGCGTGTCTGATAAGTCGCCCGATCGGGCCAAGTATGCCCGATGAAATCGGGCTCATTGCAGCAGCAGAGCTCAAAAAACGACATCTCCCGATGTAATCGGGCGGCCCACCAATTCTCAACTTCGAGTCCAAAACGTCGCTCAAGCACGCCCGATTGGGCTTCTCAACGAACTAACGACCGGGCAATAGCGCACGATCGGGCCCGCAACAAAACAGATTAACTCCCTTGTGAGCGCCCAATCGGGCGTGTGCAGCCCGATGAAATCGGGCTCAGGTCCAGTACTTCCTTCCTGGCTCTAAACGCCAAGTCTTCAATTCTTCTTTGCTCAAGGGTCCCGGAGAGTATCCTCGGGACTTTGAAACTCCGCATAAAACCTTTCCAGTCCAGCGTAGTGGTTAAATAATAGTAGAAAATAGGGAGATAACTCCCTAAAACCTACAATTTGACACAGAACAGAAAACCACAACTAGATGGAGAAAGTTAGCACAAAATGACTCATAAGAGCACCATTGACATCCTTTTTAGCTTATAAGTAGGGGAAAAACTCTATATAAAACCATAACATCAATCTAGTAGGGAAAAGCATTAAGTTTGTATTTTTAATAAATGTATTATCCTAAATAGTTTTTTAATGTGTCTTTGTTAATTTATGGTAAATTTCATTTTTTTTGTCAAACGTAATTTATGATTTGCATTGATTGTGTTATAAATTTTATTTGATTAGGCCTTGATATGCAATGTATTTGTTTCCTTATTTTGTTTCATATGTATTTTAATATGACATGTTCACAGTTGTATAAGATTGATTGTTTTTTTAAATTTGCAAAAGTTTCCTTATTGTGGTATATGCTTTATTTGAATTTGCAAAATATATTTAATTGCTAAGGTAACGTGAGGGATTTTTTGGACTTTTCCAATGGGGACACCATAGCTCCCCCCTTGGCTTATATAATAGAGATAGATAGATACATCCCCTTTAGCAAAGAATTCCGCGGAAGAAAGTGTGAACTGAAGGCCTTTGTAGTCGATGCATTTGCAAGTTGCAACAGTCCTCGTGCTTATTGTTAAATGCGATCCCAAAATAGTGAATATGCTCATAATTTTTGTGCTCCAAAGATAGTAATTCCATCTTTCATGTTTTTGTTTTGAGGTGGATTCATGTCGAATTAAGGTTGTGAACAATTAAGTTATTGCTGAAAGTGGACATGCGCTATTGTGTATTTGTGTGGTGTCTTGCTGTATGTCAGCAGCTAATGTAGTAACCACCAATACTCAATTACTCACCATTAATTGAGAGATGGATGTACTGGAAAAAAAAATTGAGAGATGTACCTTTGAGATTTCAAAATAAATTCAAGTTAGGGGTTGGGATAGGGAAAACAATGTTTAACTTCCTTTTTTTTTACAAGAAAAATTGTTTAATTTCTTCCTTTCAAAATAATTACATATTTTAGTTAGGTAAAAGTATCTCATCAACACCCTAGCCTCCTCTCCTTTTTTCCTCTTTCCTCTCAAATGCGAAATTTCCTTCTTCGGGTTGCCATCAACAATTAATCGATGATAAACCCCTCTAATGTATTTTTTTTTTATTATTTTAGTGCTTTTAGGTTTTCTAATAATGAGTTTGTCTCTATTTATGAGAGTTTCTTTCTCTTTTTTTGGGAGTGTTTATACATGTCTATAGTACGACTTTTGTTTCTTTGTTTTTTTTATTTCCATATTTAGGATTGTGGAGAATAAGATCGGGAATCGACATGATCCCGATATATTACTGAGATTTTGTGTCACGCCAATCATATAAAAAATCACAAGTTATTAAAGACCTATATATTAAAATCAAGTTAAAACCATGAATTTGGAATCGCACTCGAGTATGAATAAATTTAGTTTTTGGTAGATATTTAGACATATATTTTAGGGTTCATTTTCATTATTGTAGATGCCATATGGCTTATCATGAATGAAGATTTCAGGGTTGATTCTTATTATGATCATAGATACATTACAACTATATTAAACTAGCTTTTTATGCACGCGATGTGTGCAATAACATTTACTCTGGTCGGTCTTCTGTATTCTTAAACAACTAAACTTTTTAAAATAGTGTAAGTTGACAATTATTTTTCAATATGATTAACAAAGTATGCACTTACAATTAATATCTCTATTATACTCCCTCCGTTTCTTTTTGATCTACACACTTTCCTTTTTGGTTTGTTTCTTTTTAATCTACACACTGTTGCTTTTTCTATTTTTGGTAACATGTCACATCTACTTTCTCCTCTTTTTCCACCCATGTCATCTACTTTTTAATATTTTAACCCACTTTTTAATTTATCTCTCTCACTTTTCAATTTCTCTCTCCACCTTTTCAGTTTCTCTCTCATACTTTTACACTTTCTCGTTGATTCTCCCCCAAAGTGAAGTGAGTAAATTAAAATGAAACGGAGGGAGTATAAGGGAAGGGGAGGCTATGGTGTTCCCCAATTAAATTACTCAAAAGTCCTAATGATTTTTTTATAATTTAAAATATACCCCTTAATATTCACAACACACATTAAATTACTTAACAAAAATAGAACTATCCTTAAATTTTGTCAACAAACTAATTCAAAAAGTCAAAACTAGCTAATAGGAATTAGCCCACAAATACAAAAGGTGTCTTGGAAACATAAATTGATTAAAATATTTGTAATAAACTTGAATTAGCCATAAAAATGAAGAAATAAAAAATTAATCAAATCGAAAAAGAAATAAATAAAATAAAATTCAAACTTAACAAATTAAAATACGCGGTTTTCTTATGTCCATTTTTGAATGATATATTAATTGTAAGTGCATACTTTGTTTATTACATTAAAAAACAATTATCAACTTACACTATTATAAAAAGTTTTCGCCGCACATGTATTGGACGTTGTAGGCGTGTTTTTATTTCGCCTACGCGGTGCGAGCGCGTAGTAGATTTGACTACCCCACCGTTAAGGTTTTATTGAAAATTGTATTGTATTGAAAGAAGTCGCCAACAATTCTTTTTAGGAAGAATCATAAACCTAATTGGATATAGGAAAATCATAGGGACAAATTATCCAATGTAGATTTCCCCGTCCTGACTCCATAGATGGTCAAAATGAACCAAAGATTGAGTTTGGGGGTGAGGGTACGATTATAGTCATAATGAACCACATTCACCCAAAGTTGGCCTCTACTAAATATCGATTCATTGCAGATTTTATGCCAAAGAATAATCAAGTAATGTTTTAAAGCACCCTAAAAATATTTAGTCTAAATTGGTTTAGGAACCACATAAAAAGACGAATTTTATTGACATGTTATTATGCAATCAGTATTACAGGGAACCTAGCAAGTTGTCCAAATTAATCTGATTAATATTAGAACAGTTCTTTAGGTCTTTGATTAGCAAAAGTAACGTGTGGGTGATAAAAGTCATGCAGGAACAATCATATAATATGAATAGAACAATTAGGCAGGCATATAATATACAAAGGCATTGAAAAATAATAATATGAAATATAAAATAAAGTATAGAAAAAGGGTTAGAATATACAGTTTAGCGATTTTACATTAAAGATGTACATCAGGAAAGAAAACTGTTTGGGCTCATTTAATCAGCAACCCAATAAAGGAGCACAAAAGCCTACTAAAGCCTGGGACAGGTGGCAGCTGTGGGTCCCACCTGAGAGTTGACCTAATCACCAGTATTTGAGAAACCTCTAAAGGGGTGAAATAATCATTGCCTAAAAAGGTAACATGCCCATTGGTGCCAAAAAGGCCCATCTGAACAATGTTTCCTGTTTGGAAAATCCCCAACACTATAAATACCAACTGCCTCATCAATTAATAGGTATTCAATTCTCACCTAACAAACTAGAGCATCTCTCTCTAGACTTTCTCTCTCTACCTCAATCATTCACTGCCTTGAGCGTCGGAGGGGCGATCCCAGAACCACCCCCGGGGTAGTCTAACCTTGTTTTGCACGATTCCGGCGTACGGATATCGGAGCTCAGGCGATCGCTCTTGGGGCCCACATCACATCTCCCAACCAATTACAATCCTTAATTTCTTAGTAGAAACAGTTTGGCGCCGTCTTTGGGGAAGTTACAATCAAAGTCGCTTCGCCACCACTCAGTAAGATCCGCTCCGCGATGGCCCCAGCTAAGAGCACTCGCACTCGACAGCCCTCAGCACAGGCTCAGAGATCCGAGAGGGATCCGTCCCCATCTTTTCAGCGAAGGTCTGAACGGCCCAAAACACCGACAGTTAAAACTCTTGACCATGAAGAAGAAGAGCAGTCCATAGAAAACGGGCAGGGTCCCTCCCATCAGCTGCAGCTTGCTGACCCCCATCCTATATCCACGGCGGATATAAATATGATTGCTGCTCAGCTCCAGCAAACCTTGCAGCAGAGCCTGATAGATATGTTGGCCAACCTACAGCAAGGACGCCCCCTTCAGCCCCCTAAAGACCAAGCACTCGTCCCTTCCCTTCGGGCGGAGAACCACGGTCAGCCTAGCCGGCAGCAGTCGGGGGCAAGGGAATATAGTAAGCCTGGTCGGCGACAATCAAAGCAACGGCAGGAAGACCGACACGAGTCTAAAGGAAAGTCAGCTAGGCATGCTGAAGAGACCCACATATCAAAGTCCCCTCGGGGCAACGGGGGTCACAAGCAAAACGATGCCCGACACTTCCTCAACGAGAAGCGCCTCAGCAGAGAATATGACGCGAGGCACATATTAAACAAAAAGGCCGCTCAGCGCGAGGGTCATGGTGAATCTGCTCAATCGAACCCCATTCGAATTAACAGTGGGGCGCTCAAGTTCATGGTCCCATTCAGTCAGGCCATACTCGAGGCGCCCAGCCCGGGAAAGATCAAAACACCATGTGTCAAGCCGTTTGCGGGTCTTACCGACCCGGACGACCACATGGCAACATACAAAGCTCAAATGAGTGTTCAGACGGGCCGCGAAGCCACCTGGTGTCGTTTCTTTCCCACAACACTCAAAGGTCTGGCCCTGAGCTGGTTCCAGGAGCTCCCCGCGGGGATCATAACTGATTTCTCGGTCCTTGAAGACCTATTCATTCACCAGTTTGTCGCAGGAAAAAGGCAAAAGAAAACAAGTCTCCACTTGATGGGGGTCAAGCAGGAGAAGAATGAGAGCCTGGCCAACTACATTAAAAGATTCAATGAGGAGTCATTGAAAATCTCAGATCTACAAGATGCGGTGGCGTTCGCCACCCTAATGTCCGGACTTCAGCCCGGTCGGCTAAGATGGTCCTTGGCCGAGAACGAAGTCAAAACCTTCTCTGAAGCGATGACTCGGGCTCAAAGATTCATCCAAGCGACAGACATATGTCGTCACTCAGACGACGGGAGCAAGAAGAGGAAGGAATAAGGAAATCACAGGGACCAATCGAAACAACAAAAGACAGGCGGTCGGTCAGACAGGTTTAACGACCATGGCATCGACCCTCGGTTCAGCAAAAACAGAAGAGAAATATACTTAGACATAAAAGACAAAGTCACGCTCCCTCGCCCACCTTCCATCAAAACGTCGGCGGCTCGAAGGGATAAGAGCCTGTGGTGCGAATATCACAAGGAATGCGGACACACCACTAAGGATTGTAGGGAACTCAAGAAATCCCTTGACAACCTGGCTAACCAGGGGAAGCTGAACCGATACCTCAAGCACTCCAGTGAAGAGAAGGGCAAGCAAAAGGTTGGTCAATCCAATAGTGGAGACACGGAAGGGTTCATCGGAGTCATAGCAGGTGGCTTCGCGTCGGGAGGCCTAACCGGCCGATCACGCAAAGCCGACCTCCAAAATCTCAAGCATCAAGTGCTCGATGTCAACTATCCCCGCCCCGATTGCCCCGTCATGACATTCGGGGAATCCAGTCGGGCTTTACATACTCCTCATGACAACCCCCTGGTCATCGAGCTCAAGGTGGCCAATGCAAGAGTAAAAAGAGTGCTGGTGGATAGTGGATCCTCCGCTGACATAATCACACTGGAGTGCCTCCGGAAACTGAAATACGACGAAAGGGATGTAACCCCACTCAATCAGCCACTCATAGGCTTCAGGGGAAACTCGGTGCACCCTGTCGGATCTATAAAGTTGCCTACTCGGATGGGAGAGAAGGGCAAAGGAAGAAGCCTACCGATTGACTTCCTAGTGGTAGACATCCCTCTTCCATACAACATCATAATGGGAAGACCTACTCTGAACAAGGTCAAGGCAGCAATTTCCATTTATCAGCTACTCATGCAGCTCGAAACCGACGAGGGTAAAGTCGGAAAGATCCAAGGGGATCAGCAGGCAGCTAGAGAATGTTATGTGAACAGCTTGAAGAACAAGGTAGACGTCCTAGAGGACTCGAAGAAAAGAAAACGAGAGGATGGTCAGCCCTCAAGTGGCCTTGGGGTTTATATCACCGAGAATCCCAAGCAATACGAACGCCCTCAGCCAGCCGAGGATGACGAAGAAGTCGTTATTGATGAGAAACACGGTCGGACTCTGAGAGTGGGCAAGGCCATGGACCCTCAAACCAGAAAGGAAATCATTCAAGTTCTAATAGAATACAGAGACGTCTTTGCCTACGAAGCCAATGAAATGCCCGGGCTCGATCCTTAAGTAATGTGCCACGAGCTAAACATCAAAGAGGGGTTCAAGCCGGTGAAACAAAAGCTGAGGCATCAAGGCCCCGAAAGGAACGCCGCAGCAGCGACCGAAGTTAAGAAATTGCTTGAAGCGGGTTTCATCGAAGAATGTCAGTACTCGGAATGGCTGGCCAATGTTGTCCTAGTCAAGAAGTCGAGCGGGGCATGGAGAATAAGCGTGGATTTTACAGATCTAAACAAGGCCTGTCCAAAAGATAACCATCCTTTGCCCAAGATTGATACACTGGTCGACTCAACCGCAGGTCACGCCCTCCTAAGCTTCATGGACGCGAATGCGGGGTATCACCAAATCCCTATGGCTGAGCAGGATCGAGTCCATACCGCGTTCATCACCAACCAGGGAGTATATTGCTATAAAATGATGCCCTTCGGGCTCAAAAATGCAGGGACAACATATCAACGCACCGTCAACAAAATCTTTAGCGACCAACTCTGTCGGAATATAGAGGTATATGTTGACGATATGATCGTCAAAAGCAATATCGTCAAAAGCAAGATCCAGGGCGATCATTCTTCAGACTTGAGAGAGACCTTCAAACATTGAGGCTCTTCCGCATGATGTTAAACCCGAATAAATGCGTCTTTAGAGTAAAAGGGGGTAAGTGCCTCGGATTCCTGGTTGATGAAAGGGGAATCGAAGCAAACCCCGACAAAATCAAAGCTGTAATGGAAATAAAGTCTCCTCGGAATGTAAGAGAAGTACAACGCCTGACCGGCTGTCTGGCCGCCCTCGACCGCTTCCTATCCCGGTCAGCAGATAAGAGCTTGCACTTCTTCAAAACTCTGAAAAGAAAAGAATTCACTTGGGATGATGAAGCCGAGCAGGCCTTCACCTCCCTAAAAGAGCATCTATTGACCCTCCCGAAGTTGATCTCCCCCTTGCCGTGGGAAACATTGTTCATTTATTTGGCTATTTCAGAATACGCGCTCAGCGCTGTTTTGATAGCCTAGAGAGAAGGAAAACAACACCCAGTCTACTTCATAAGCCATGCATTCCGAGGAGCAGAGGCTAAATACAGCGAAGTGGAAAAATGGTGTTTGCCTCACTGATGGCTAGTCGGAAGCTCAAGCCTTACTTCCAGGCCCATCCCATTAAAGTCCTCACTAGTCAGCCACTCAGGAAGCTCATTGAAAGCAGAAATCACTCTAGTCGGATGACTGATTGGGCGGATCAGCTTGCAGACTTTGGGTTGGAATATGAGCCCAGACGGGCGATCAAAGCCCAGGCCTTGGCTGATTTCATAACGGAGTGCACATCCAGGCCCCCAGCCAGTAGGCAAGACAGCTGGGAGCTGCAAGTGGATGGCTCGTCTACCAAGACGGGTTGTGGAGCCGGACTGGTCATCAAACCCCCCGGTCGGAGAAAAAATGGAATATGCCATCAAATTTGAGTTCTTAGGCTCCAACAATGAAACTGAATATGAAGCCCTGATCCTCGGATTGGAGTTATGCATCTTGACCGGGGTAACCGTGATTAATGCCAAATCCGACTCACAGCTGATAGTGGGTCAGGTATCAGGCGAATACGAGGCCAAAGAAGACAACATGAGAATGTATCTGACCAAAGCTCAGGGGATCATCAAGCAGCTATCTCAGTTCACCATTACACACATACCCCGATCAAAGAACCAGCAAGCTAATGCCTTGGCTCGGATGGCCAGCTCGGCGGAGGGGTCAGCTCCTCGGACAATCATGTGGGAAGTCCTCCACCAACCTAGCATCAATGTTAAGGAACAGCACATGTTGGATCGGACATCTACCTGGATGGAAGAGGTGGTCGGATATCTAAGAGATGGGAAACTTCCCGAAGATCACAAAGAAGCAGAACGGGTTAAGCACAAATCCGGATGGTTCCTATGGCACGAGAATCAGCTCTACAAAAAGTCTTTCACTCACCCCTTGTTCAAATGCGTAACCCCTGAGGAAGGGAATTACATCCTCAGGGAAATTCACCAAGGGGCTTGTGGAAGTCATCAAGGGGGAAGGACTATAGCCGGGAAGGCTCTCAGGGCAGGTTATTACTGGCCTACTCTGAAAGCGGACGCCCACGAACTAGTTAAAAGGTGCCCATCTTGTCAGATCCACTCGAATATCCCCAGAGCACCGACTACCCCCTTGACAACAATTCAAGCAGTTCTGCCATTTGATAAGTGGGGCAAACTCGGACCATTTCCCCCTGCCTCAGGTCAAAGAAAGTTCCTCATAGTCGCCATTGACTACTTCACCAAATGGACTGAGGCCGAACCACTCTCCTCTATAACCGATAAGCAAGTGCAAATGTTCATTTGGAGGAACATCATCACCAGATTCGGCGTCCCTAGGGTCCTGATCTCCGACAATGGACGACAATTTAACAGTGGCCTTACTCGGGATTATTGTGCTCGTTTCGGAATATGCACCAAATTCTCTGCAGTATCCCGACCACAAACAAACGGGCAAGCTGAGTCGGCTAACAAAATTGTTCTCAAAGGAATCAAAAAATCCTTAGAGGCTGCCAAAGGAGCATGGGCCGACGACCTACCTGGGGTCCTCTGGTCGGCTAGAACTACTGCCAAGGAGGCAACGGGGCACTCGCCGTTCAGCCTTGTGTACGGGAGTGAGGCGGTCCTACCAGTGGAGATCGGCATCCCATCTTCTCGAATGACCTTCTATGAGTACGAGAAGAACATGGGGCAATGCGCTGCTAAGGTCCATTCAGTACAAGCAGAGAGTCACTCGGATGTTCAATCGCCGAGTGAGGTCCCGCCCAATCCTAATCGGCGATTGGGTCATTCGGAAAGTCGAGGCCACTGGGCTCTCACACTTGAAGGGAAAGCTAGGACCTAACTGGGACGGTCCATACAAAGTGACAGAAATCATTAAGCCCGGCACATTCCGACTACAGTCCGCCAAGGGCGTCCCTTTGGCCCGACCCTGGAGCGCTGATAACCTTAAAAAATACTATGTTTAAAGTTTGTTACTTGCAATAGGGGCATACATTGTAATAGCTTAATCATAGCTGGTCAGCATTTTTATAGTTGGCCCTTTTTTGAAATGAAGTGCAGCCGGTCGGCAATTTTCGTACCAGTGCGAACCTATTAGACTTGTAATAGCTTAATCATAGCTGGTCAGCATTTTTATAGTTAGCCCTTTTTGGAAATGAAGTGCAGCCGGTCGGCAATTTTCGTACCAGTGCGAACCTATTAGACTTAACCAGTCAAAATAGTTGGGATATTTCCTGGAAATTATCGTTGGTCGGTACTCCGATTAACAAACAAGTCAGTCGGAATAAATAGTTAGTCGGGCAATATTGCAATCAACAAACAAGCAAATTGGAGCAAAATAACAACTTTCATTAAAGGTCGGGCATTACAAACAGGAGTCATTACAAAATGCGAAAAGACTAAGTACAAGGAAGGCATATCCTAAGAGCAAGGAGGAAGGGGATGATCGGTCATGCTCCCAGCATTAGGTTCGGTATTATCTCCGACCAGCTCCTCCCCCCGACCGACATTATCGGCCGCATCAGCATCATCATCATCATCATCGCCGTCGACAACGTTGACATCCACTCGGCCCTCATCATCCTCCTCATCATCATCATCGGAGCCAGCCCCCTCCGCTTTGAGCTTAGCCATAATCGCGGTGTTGTCAGCATCAACCGACATCTGATAGCCTGACCAGATGTCGGCCCAGACCAAGTTAGGGTGGGACTCGGCCAAAACCTTCTTCAACCGATCGAGGGCCTCGTCCTCCCCCATCTTGTGCGCCGTGCTGCCTACCTCGTTGGCATAGACTTCGGCCGCTTCATATTTCTCCCAATCGGAGAACCACTGCTCCTCAGCTTTAACTTGGCCCTCTAACTTAGCCAACTTGGCCTCAAGATCGGCCACCTTCTGCTCGGACGTGGTCAGCTTGGTTAGGGCATCATCCCTAGCAGTCCTAGCCAAGTCACGGGCAAGAGTAAGGTCGGCCTTCTCCTTCGCCCATTTTTTCCGCTCCACAGCAAAGTCCTCTTGGTCATTCTTTATGGCGTTCTCCGCATCCTCAAACTTGGACTCGGCAATCCGCTTGGCCTCCTTGGCCCGATACACCTCATCAAAGTGCTTCTTGGCCTTCTCTCTGAGGTCGGCCACTTCCTCGGCCAGGCACACCCGATTCTGAGCAACATTGGCCATCCGAGCAGAGAACTGAAACAAAAGAAAAAGGTTGGTTAGAAATAGCGAAGGAAAATAAAGGCGAATCAAAAAGAGAGAAGCATACGTCATGCCAAGAGCGAAAGAGCTCATTGGTCTCATTCCGACCATGGGTAACTTCGATGTACTCCCGGTCGGCTGGGGTATATATATGCTCCAGGGCTTTAACCCAGCGCCCATCCTTCTCCGCCCGACTAAGACCGGTAAACGGCACCGAGGGCGTTGCACCTTCACCCGGGCTACCCCCAATCTGACCAGAGTAAGGAGACATAGGAGTGTATTGGGGACTCCCTATCAGTCGGAAGTCCGAAGAGTGCAGGGAGAGAGCTCCTCCATCGGTCGGCTGTTGTGCCCCTCTTGAGCTGATCACTTCGATGGATTTGGCCTTCTTGGCCTCCTTCTCCCGTTCGGCCCTCTCCCGATCAGCCTTGGCTCTCACGAGCACCTTCTTGGTCTGAGCAACCTTGTCAGATGAACGCTCCTTTCTCTTCTTGGTCTTGGGCTTAGTGAGATCCTGAGGGAAAAGTAAAAGAATAATAATTACAAAACGGACAACCACTCGGCAAAAAGAGCATCCGCTCGGCTTAAAGAGAATGGGAGTTCTCACCTTAGGAGGGGCGGGGACCTTCATAGTCTTCGCCGCAATTTCGGCCTTCAGCCGAGCCGCTCTCATGGCCGCTACATTAAGCTTATCCGCCATGACTGGGTCTACTTCCTCTATATATGCTCGGGCGGGCTCTGCAAAACAAAACAAAGGAAAGAGTTAGCCAAAATAAAAAAAGCTGAAGTCAAAATTATCGTACCAATCATCCCCAAACCACCTCCTCGGCTAATTACCCTTCGGGAAAGTCGTACTCAGGCCCATAGCCGAGAGGAAGTGTTCATCCTTGAACAGTTTGCAGTCGGGCAGCCATTGGCCAGGTACGAAGACCTCGCCCCCGTTGACGATCCTCGACTCGGTCTGCATGTAGCAGGCCGCCGCACCTTCCTCATCGTCCAACTCCCCCACTCGGTAGTTCAGAGCAAGGACTGGCTCATACGAAGGCGGAACCAGAGGAATACCCCAATCGCCGCCAAAGTAGACGAAAGCAAACTCCCTACGAAATCCTTTCTGAGAAGTAGGGAGATTGAGGACCGTCCGATAACCTGGTCGGACTTGAAAGCTCCACCACCCGGGTCCATTTTTAGCGGCCATAACCTCGACCAGCTTGTAGAGGTGCCTCCACAGCTTGAGGGTGGGTCGGACATTTATTAAATGGCATAAAACCTGGAAGGCATTGATGCCACCCCAGGAGTTAGGAGAAACTTGGCAAATGGCCAAGTGGTAGGTATTCAGCAGCTCCTTCACAATGGGAGTCAAGGGGAACCGAAGCCCCATATCCATTGACTTATAATACACTGCTATGCATCCAGGTGGGGGAGAGATAACAGTATGGTGGGCCTCTGGTCGGACCGAATAATAGGGGTCTTTTATTTGGAACCACGTTGATGTACCCCTGAGGTCCTCGATCAAAGATTTGATCACCCCAGGCTCGGGAAAGAATGAACCTGGACCTCCTTTTGGATCAAGGTCGGGATACTCCAACTCCCGATCCGACGTGGATGCTTCTCCTGCTCCCCTCGGCATGGCCACCCTCACTACATCAGAAGATAGATACTTATCTAAGTAACTCCTTGAAGGTGGATAGGCCAATGAAAGCTCCCAAGGGAAGGGAATGAC
Source organism: Beta lomatogona (assembly GCA_947646795.1). NCBI lineage: Eukaryota > Viridiplantae > Streptophyta > Magnoliopsida > Caryophyllales > Amaranthaceae > Beta > Beta lomatogona. Next base: position 2,030,853 of record CANSNZ010000988.1, read on the forward strand.
TCCCTCGGCTTCCTCCTCCACCGAAGAAGACAGACTCGGGAGAGCAACCGCGTCGGGCACAACCGAGGGGTCGGGACAATTTATTATCGTCGACACCAGCGTTATTCCTATCCCTCTCACCTCCTCGGACAAATTGTAGGGAGGTGAAGCTGGAGGTGTCGACGACTCGGACGAATCTCCCATTATTTATGAACAAGGGAGTCGGCGGAGATTATTAGAAAGAAAAGAGAAAGAAAACTTAAAAGAGCAAGAGCGTACCTGGTCGGACGAAGAAGCTGGAGGAAGAACTTTGGAAAGTTGGAGAGGATTTGGAGATTTTTGAGAGAGAGAGATTGCAGAAGTGAGCAAATGATTCTGAAAATCTCTCCCCTCTCATACATATATAGAATGACCTCGGGGGATGTGCAACGCAAACCCCCCTGCGTCGCTCTAATGGGCTTCCAATTGAGGCCCAACTGGACCTACTCAGCCCATTCCATGCAAAGTCCAATAAACTCGAAGAAAACACCCCATGAGCCCGAGGAAGTTGAAGCGTCAAAAGTTCCTAAAAACACCCCTTCGGCTCGGCCTGTAACAAAGGTCCAAACATCCCAAGTATCAAGAGTGGCCATGTGGCGTTTCCGGTCGGACGTACTTGGTCGGGCAAAATAGGCGCATCCCCATCATCCGAAGTGCGAAACCCACTCGGTCCATCTTGGGGCTCATTAGCCCCTCATCCGAGTGGCTCCATACCCTACTCGGCCAACAAGAGCCCCCCTCCTTTGCCGAGTCGCTTCTATACTTGGTCAAGTATGGCCAAGTATCAGCTAGCACCCACTCGGACCATCTTGGGGATCATTAGCCCCTCATCCGAGTGGCTCCATACCCTACTCGGCCAACAGGAGCCCCCCTCCTTTGCCGAGTCGCTTCTATACTTGGCCAAGTATGGCCAAGTATCAGCTAGCACCCACTCGGACCATCTTGGGGCTCATTAGCCCCACATCCGAGTGGCTCCATACCCTACTACTCGGCCAACAGAGCCCCCTCCTTTGCCGAGTCGCTTCTATACTTGGTCAAGTATGGCCAAGTATCAGCTAGCACCCACTCGGACCATCTTGGGGCTCATTAGCCCCACATCCGAGTGGCTCCATACCCTACTCGGCCAACAGGAGCCCCCCTCCTTTGCCGAGTCGCTTCTATACTTGGTCAAGTATGGCCAAGTATCAACTAGCACCTACTCGGACCATCTTGGGGCTCATTAGCCCCTCATCCGAGTGGCTCCATACCCTACTCGGCCAACAGGAGCCCCCCTCCTTTGCCGAGTCGCTTCTATACTTGGCCAAGTATGGCCAAGTATCAGCTAGCACCCACTCGGACCATCTTGAGGCTCATTAGCCCCACATCCGAGTGGCTCCATACCCTACTCGGCCAACAGGAGCCCCCCTCCTTTGCCGAGTCGCTTCTTTACTTGGTCAAGTATGGCCAAGTATCAGCTAGCACCCACTCGGACCATCTTGGGGCTCATTAGCCCCTCATCCGAGTGGCACAATACCCTACTCGGCCAACAGGAGCCCCCCCTCCTTCGCCGAGTCGCTTCTATACTTGGTCAAGTATGGCCATGTATCAGCTAGCACCTACTCGGACCAACTTGGCGCTCATTAGCCCCTCATCCGAGTGGCTCAAACATCCTACTCGGCCAAAAGGGGTTTCCTGCTCACACTCGGCCTAAGTATCGGCTAGTAGTGACCCGGTCGGCCACATCCCCTTCAAAAGGGAGATGACCGGGTCGGGACTCTCCCTTCACCAGGGAATGACCCGGTCGGCCCCATCCCCTTCAAAGGAGAGATGACCGGGTCGGCACTCCCCCTTCACCAAGGAGTGACCCGGTCGGCATCATCCCCTTCAAATGGGAGATGACCGGGTCGGCGCCTTCCCCTCACCAGGGCGTGACCCGGTCGGCCCTTGTCCCATTCAATGGGAGATGACCGGGTCGGCGCTCTCCCCTCACCAGGGCGTGACCCGGTCGGCCCTTGTCCCATTCAATGGGAGATGACCGGATCGGCGCTCTCCGTTCACCAGGGAGTGACCCGGTCGGCCTCATCCTCCATAAGGTAGGAGGAGACTGGGTCGGATTCTTCTTGTCAACAGGGAATGACCCGGTCGGTACTCTCCCCGTTCACTAAGAGATGACCGGGTCGGCATCTATCCTTCAGCAAAAAGGGGACCCGGTCGGCGTTCCCCCTTCCAGCAAGAAGGGGACCCGCTCGGCTTTCCTTCTTCCAGCAAAAGGTAAGACGGTCTGCGTGAACCTCCTCAGCAAGGGTGAACTCGGTCGGTGCCTGGGTGCATTCCACCTGCCTACTCAAGCCGGTCGTCAACCAGTCGGGAATAAGACGGCTGTTATTCCGCTACAGACAGGCCCCTCGAGTCAAGTTTCCGTGATCCCCCATCTATGGCGTGGGGCTAATTGTTTGGGCTCATTTAATCAGCAGCCCAATAAAGGAGCACAAAAGCCTACTAAAGCCTGGGACAGGTGGCAGCTGTGGGTCCCACCTGAGCGTTGACCTAATCACCAGTATTTGGGAAACCTCTAAAGGGGTGAAATAATCATTGCCTAAAAAGGTAACATGCCCATTGGTGCCAAAAAGGCCCATCTGAACAATGTTTCCTGTCTGGGAAATCCCCAACACTATAAATACCAACTGCCTCATCAATGAACATGTATTCAATTCTCACCTAACAAACTAGAGCATCTCTCTCTAGACTTTCTCTCTCTACCTCAATCATTCATTGACTTGAGCGTCGGAGGGGCGATCCCGGAACCACCCCCGGGGTAGTCTAACCTTGTTTTGCAGGATTCTAGCGTACGAATATCGGAGCTCAGGCGATCGCTCTTGGGGGCCACATCACATCTCCCAACCAATTACAATCCTTAATTTCTTAGCAGAAACAAAAACTCTTAGTAACTTCAATATAAAAATAATTTATTTAAGGACCCTCAAGATTATACCGTGGCTTGGGTCTGAGAGATTGACAACCTTCCTGACTAGCAATCGTGAAGTCTGAAAATCTGAATGTCTGAAAGTATGTAGATTGAATGTATTTTTGTTTGAAAGTATGAGTTTTGTAGGGAAGTTTTGTATGATTCGTAGAGAGGTTCGTAAGATATTCGTCGAGTTCGAAGTGTGAGAAATCCGTCTTTTTTTAATCTGTTCGGAAATCAGACCTATTTATAGGGAAAACGGCATTGCGCTTCACGCGCCATCTGCGTCTGGCGCAGCTGACGTGGCAAGTGCATGACGCGGCATGACCAGTAAAAAGCGTACACGTGGTACGCGCTTTTAAAAAGATAAGAAAGAAAACTGCGCTTCATGCAAGGCTGTGCGCCAGGCGCATGGCACAGTGTGTGGTACAGTGCCGCGTGTCAGGAAAGCTGCGCCTGACGCACAGACGTGCGCCAGGCGCACTGCCCTGCACCAGGCGCAAGCTTGTGCGCTAGGCGCACCAGCCTGACTCTAGACGTATCATTGCCAGCTTTTCTAAAACGCGTTTTAAAAGATTTTCTTTTATCTTTTAACTCCGGAAATCTGATTTTATGGGATAAAATCTGATTTTGACTTAAAAATATATCTTTTGAAAATATTTATTTATTAAAATAAATCAATTAATTATCAATTAATTGGGCTTTTCAAAGAATTAGGCTCAAATACAATTAATTATCATGAATAATTAATTGGGCTTTAAAATAGGACTTTAATACTTTTCGAAATGGTTTTGAATGGCTCTTCAGACTGCTCTGCCCTTGGATCGGACCAATTAAGACCACGGTATGTTTCATTATCGGATCCTTAAATGGGGAGACACGATTATGTGTCTACAGACGCAAATAAAGTTACTTATTTGAGAATAAGAAAGTTCGACCGGAAAAAATATTATCGCATGCATAGCGTGCATAGATAGCTAGTATCATTTGAAAAATGGCCATAAGAACACATCATATTTTAATTTGTTAAGTTTATATTATATTTTATTTATTTCTATTTTATTTATTTCTTTTACGATTTGATTAACTCTTTATTTTTTTTTTTTTTTTATTGTTAATTCAAGTTTATTACATATATTTAAATCAATTTATGTTTGTAAGATATCTTCTATATTTGTGAGTTAATTCCTATTATTTTTTAATTTTTAAATTGGTTTGTAGAAAAAATTTAAGGATAGTTTGGTGCACGCCATGTGTGCATGCATAATTTTTAGAATTTATTTTAAAATTGGGAGAAAATTGTGTTTATATAGTATAGTTTGCAAACTATTAATTTAACAATATTATCATGAATAGTGTCCAAATTAACTGTTCTACTATGATTGATTGGCATATAATGACAATGATTTTAATTTTGCATCTTTTATGAAATTTAATGTCAATTAACATTGCTATTTTGATCACTAATTATGATTTTGATAAATTAATGTCAATAACGATAATTGATTGGAAAATTAATGGTGGAATTTCCTTTTTAAAAATTATCTTATCAAATTTGCATTGATGTGTGCTGGGCTATACACTTATACTAATTGTGTAACTTTAACTAATTTAAGAATGTGGTTTTATTTATTTTTTTGAAAATAATGTACTAAGAGGTAAAAATATAATATCATAGGGGAGACACCCCTTCCCTTATAGTATAAAGATAATAAAGATTTACGCAGCGCCGCAGCGGTGAGTTTATTAAAGCAGTAATTATGTTGGTGAATTATTTTATTTCCATATTAGTTCTTTATTTTGTCAGAATATTTTGTAATTGTTAGTGAGTATTTTGTCAAAAATTTGCAGCATTATTTAAGCCTTAATTGACAATTCATTGTTTTGGTTAGTGAATAATTTGTCAGAAATTTGCAGCCTTAATTAAGGATTGACAATTTCTTGTTTTGGTTTTAACCGTTAGTGAGTATTTTGGAATGCTATGTTGGTGAATTATTTTGTTTCCATATTAGTTCCTTGTCTTGTTTTCAACTCTTTTAATTTTGTATGGAATGCCAAAATTGCCAAACTTAAATTGATAATGATATGATATGATGATGAGGGTAATTTAGGCTTTTCCAAGGGGGACACCATAGCTCCCCCCTTGGCTTATATAATAGAGATTTAAATCATTTATAGGTTATTCATATAGGGAGATTTGGAGGGAAATGAATGATTTATTTTTCCTTGTTTAGATACTGCATAATGGAAGTGAAGGGGACAAGAATCGAAATTAAAAAAAAAGCAAGCTCTCTCTTGTGAGCCCTTCATTTAATTACTTTACGTAATAACGTAGAAAAGTCGGTAGGAAACGATTACTAAACATAGTCTTAAAATGAAACAACTAATCAACATGCTTTCCTAATTGATAATTAATACTACATGTTAGTAAAAAGTAAGTATGGTCCAATAAAGGTATATATCAACCTAGAAAAACTGTAATGATTTGAATTCTCCAATAGGAGACCCAATCTTGACCTAAAAATGAGGATACAATAATAACTTGAAATATTAAATAAATTAATCTTACCTAAATAAGCCCGTTTTGAAAACAATTTGACCCTCAATGGAACCGAATTAACGTTAATTGTCCCAATATTTGCACTAAAAGAACATAAATAAACAAAAACTCGACTCGATGGACTTGATTGCCATTTGCCACCTCTAGCTATACCTTGCGAAACTACATCACCACATAAGGCTTCGTTTGGTTGGACATAAAACATTTTCAGTGTAAAATGATTTTCATGGAAAACAATTTACAATGGAAAACACAATTCCAAAATTAGTTTTCCGTTGTTTGGTTCCATGTAAGAAAAAATGATGAAAAGAGAGGAAAATAAAAGGGAAAGTAAGGATATAGTGAGAGGAGTGTACAAGTGAGATAAGGAAAACATTTTTCCCTTTATTTTGAAGGGAAAATGGTATTACATCATTGAGAGAGCAATTTTACTTCAAGGGAAAATGATTTTACACTCCTTTATAAACCAAATAATGTAAAATGGAAAATAGGGGAAAACAGTTTTTTAGAAAAATGTTTTACTCCCTACTAAACGGAGCCTATGTGGTGATGTAGTTGATAGAGTACGTTAAAATTTTGAACTTCCCGTGACTATGATCAAAAGTTTGAACTTTGAAGCGTGAACCCGTGAAAAACGACTACTGCCTAGTGAGCACTCTGTTTGCGGAAAAAGGACTTTCAGTCCAAAAGGTTGGGCTGTTGTCACCAGACACACCAATGTGCATTCCTACAGTCCTCAGAACGAATTTGTCGTGAAGCCTGCGTACTCTTGCATTAATGCTCCTTCATTTTTTCAAAATGCTTTCATTTTCTTTTCTCTTTGTTTTTGAAAATACTCGATTCTTCAAATTACTCTCTTCTTTTTCAAAAGATTGCTCCACTTTTTTTTTTCTATTACCTTACGCCAAAAGACACAACTACATGAGTACTAGAGCTGTCAGTTTGGTTAATAAACTGTTGGTTGAATTGAAATAACTGAAATTTGAACTGAATTAAACTGAACTGGGATTAATCAGAATCGAAATCAAGCGAAAAATGATAAAGCGAAACGAAATAAAGCGTAAATAAATAACCAAAACCGAACCGCAAATCGAACCGAAACAAATCAGAATCGAAAATAATCGTGGAAAATCGAAAAGTTGATCGATCAACCGAACCGAACCGAACGAATATGTAATCGAATTAATCGAACCGATTCAAACCGAAATCAAATCGAACCGAACCGAAACCGGAACTGAACTAAAACCGATTTAAGTTGAAATTGTTATAAAAAAAATTTAACTGTAACGAACTGAATTTACATATTACCTAGATTCATGATAGTATTCCAATTCACGGAATTTATGATGATAATATTAATACTCACATAAATTTATGATGATATTATATTATTAATATAAAGTTATGACATTATCGCTATATCTCATTATAAAATGATATGTTCATATCTATTAAACCTTTTTGTATTTCATTGAAAATTTGAGCCACAACACATTTGAAATATTGATCGTAATAACTTCCCACGACAAGATCTTTTTAAAAACAAGACATTTTACACATTTGTCATTTTACATTAAGATGATTTATATCTACTACCTAAATTAGTCTTCTTTTATTTCTCAACATACCCTTCACAAATTGCATATCAAAAACCTTCTATTAATATTAAATAATTTCTACTAATAAACTTCCTGTTGAAAATGTTATCTCAAACCTTTAGGTAGTTTGAATGCTATGAGCTTTAAAGAACATTCACACTAAAATTACTATAAAGCAAAACATTTCGACAAAAAGACAAAATTAGGACAAAATTGCTAATTTATTTATCCTCCAATATTCATATTTTACAAATCTAAACTAACTATACAAAAATCATAAATTTAATAAATTACAATAAAGATGCGACTACTCTACATCTACTGCCCTCCATTTAGAGGTGTCAATTCAGTTAAACGGTTCAGTCCTGGTTCGAACCAAACAATTGACTTTTACCTATTACTATCAGCTCAAACAGTTAATTTCAGTTTGGTTTTGGTTAATTTCGGTTTCGTATTGAAAATCACACCAACTTGGGTGAAAACCGATATTGATTATGACATATGCATCCTTTTTTGACTTATTGTCATGTTTCGAGTCAAGTATTTAGCCATCCCAAATAATTTGGAATAGATTGGACTTGTTATCTTTTCGGTTAATTGTGCTGGAATCAACAATATCATCAAGAGATGTGTCTATATTTGTCTACAAAAGCACAGTTGAAAGTTGCCTTATTTACGGAAAAACTTATTATATTAAAGGTCTAACATTTTGGTTGATATTCAAATTTTCAATTTAACCTTCTTCATTTCTTTGTGTGTTGATTATAATTACGTTAGTGATACTGAAATCCACATTGATATGTATGATAACATCATAACACCTAATAATGTTACTATGTAATATAATTATTCTTTAGTTTCCAATATGTATATTGACTTAGGACATCCAGCTTGCCAAGGAGTAGATGCAAGGAGTCTCTCTTGCGGAATAAGAGTCTATTACCTGTATAGACGACTATCTCGTAGATTTTGTGGTTCCTCACCAGAGGTTTTGATTGTTGATAAAGACATTATGATTGACAGTCATCAAGGTGATGACGATTGACATTGATGAATGATCATTATCGATGATGATGATGATGATTAAAGTCGATAACACACAAACTAATACGAGTATAACACGACCAAAGTCAATGTAAGATGTGTAATCATTAGGCTAAATTAGATTATCATATAGATCAATATATTGCATTTGGAGTACATGTTAATGTATATATCAATGTATTAATTGCATTTCAAGTATAGATTAGTATAAACACAAGCTAATATGAATTATTAGTGTATAGAATAGTCAATGTAAGTAGGTAATCATTATCCTAATCGTCCTTGAGTGTAATGCATTTCAAAACCAAAACATCTACTTAAATGATTCAAAGTACTTATTTGACTATGTGAATCTGTCAACAGTAGTCGATAACCTAATCATCTTTAGGTGAAACACATGTTGAAACTAAAAGAATCTATTGAACTGAAACATGCATGTTGTAATTGGATTAGATGAATGTATCAATGTAAGTCGATAAGCTAATTCACGGTGACAATACTCTATTTAAGTTAATCATATTTAAGTTTAATTAATTTTGAAACTCAAAACATCTACTTAGATTGAAACAAGTTTTTATTGAATAAGATAAATGTATCTATGTAAATCGATAAGCTTATTAAAGGTAACAATACTCCATCTAAATTAATTGTCATTAAGCTATTTTCATTTCAAAACTCAAAACATCTACTTGAATTAAAAAAAGTTATTCCTAACCTCGACAAAGCTAATCCCTAAACTTAAAAGTCAATATGATACATTTATTTAGTTGAAATTGTTGTAAAGGTTGTGATAAGCTCGATTTACAATTGTAGTTAATCATTTAATAAAATAAGTTCACTATTCACATAAAAGCGAGTATAATAAAATTATCAGATCATTAGACTTTACCGCTTTAGTACTATAATAATGATGATGATAATAATAATAATAATAATAATAATAATAATTTCTATCATACAAAGAAGTTGTTATCTAAAGTACAATCCACAAGGGTCTCCTAAGTGCCATATCAACCGCTAGATAGAAAAGATCTACGACCCAAAATGAGTCACAAGAGAAGACACGGATCAATAACATAGTCGGTCGGATTGGAACCCTGAAAACACATCCAACGACTACCATCCATCTTTCCTCCCACCAATCTCCCTCTCTCTTACTCTTAGTATCTCTCTCCTCCAACCAAATGGAGACCCACTCTAAAACAAAACCCTAAGTATACTTGCCTCTCACACGTCTCCTTCAGCTCCTCGATGGAGCAAATGCGAACTTTTCCTGCGTTAATGTCGAACTCGGCGCCGACGTCGATTATAAAGAGTCTAACCGCGCCTGGGAACTCGAAGTGGGCCGATTTACGTACTTACTTCTCTGATTACAAGTTACAACACTCCTCACTATACTATATACGACCGCGGGTTCGATTCTTCGCTTTTTGTTAATTTCTGCTCAGTATCTTCTCAACTCGGTCGATTTTTGTTTCATTTAGATTTGTAATTGATTGGATTCGTTTGTTGATATGTCTAATTAGTGTGATTGTGGTGAATTTATTTGGGGTTTTTACATTTTGCGTTGAGTAGGATGGTTGCTTTTATTATGATTCTCTAATTTAGTTGGGTTTTTTTGTGTGGATATTTTTGAGTAATTATGATTAGTTGTAGAAAACAGGGGGGATTATGTGGTTTTAGAAGGATTTTTGTTTTTGTGTTGATGATGGTAGTATATAGTTTACGTCTTGCGACCTTTGTTTCGTTTATCCATAGACATGGCCTTATTCTTCTTAAGTCTTAACCGTTGTCAAGGCTGGTATTTTTGTATTACAAGCAGCAGGAAACTATGTGACGTTTCTTCCTTTTTCAATCCATGGATCTTCATAATATAATTGTAACTTGTTTCAGTTAAATTAGATATTTGAAATTTAAAATAATTGTAACTTATAAACGATTAACTACATTGAAGTGTTCTTATCTTCATTTATGTTATCGTTTCACATTGATATAATATCTAATAACCTTATACTAAATTATTTCACTTCAATATTATTTTCGATATCGTAATGGAGGCATGGAGCAATGTTATGTTCAATCAATTGGTCTTGTAACTTGTAAGAGACAGCATACTCTTAATTTTAAACTGGACAACGGTCCAATCCCAATATTAAGAAGATAACAAACCATCTTTTTAATATAGTGACTAGTTTAATCTAATTAGTGACAAGTTCAATCCATTTGGTTTTCACATTCTTTAATCGTTGCAGTTCGAGATTCGTTGTAGTTCGAGATTCGTTGTAATCCAATATCAATTTGGTTCACTCGAATATTATGTTTTAAAATCAAAATGGATACAACTTAATCTTACTTTAAATTAAGCAAAGTGATTTTCAATTAATTACTTTACTGTCACACATAGATACCTTGATATGATATAATATTAACTTATTTTACGTCGATTATATGTTTTTCAGCCTCAATGACTAGTATCGTTATAGACTTATAGTAAGCCCTTATAGTTAAAGTAAGACATTAATATAATCAACTTTTTTAAAATGTCTAACTCGTCTTTTGAGGAAGTTTATAATAATTTATATTGATTTGAGACGTCCTTTTTAAATCAAATATGATATGATTTGCATACAACTAAAAGTTTGAATATCGACTTATATAAATTTGTCTTATTCCAAATCATATATATATATATATATATATTAAAATACACTTTTACCAATGTCACTTTCATACACGTTTTTATGAAGTACAACTATTTTTTTCGAGGCAATTGCGGAAGTGCCGACAACACTTATTTGTTGCATTAATTTTTAACCGGACCCGAAAAAACATCTGGCCAAAACCCGACATGAAGCTCAATTTTTCCCTAAACAAATACAAGAATGTGATTAACTTCTACCCGAACCGATGCGATTATCGCCGAAGTTATGTGGTTTTCGTCAATAACTGAAATTAACCGAAACGAATAGAGACAGAAAATAACCACTCTATGCAATTATGGTAAAAAAAACAAAATAGAAAGAGACAGAAAATAAGGAATATACTAACCTTCAATCTTCATATATATATAAATAAGTACTTAACATACTTCTCTCTTTTTAAGTGAGAGACATATTAGGAGAAGTGTTAGATACACAAGAAGTATATTTTTTAATTGGTAAGATAAATTGTCCTACCGGACCGGAACCTCGCACAGGTCGACCCGATCCAGGTAAGCGGGATAGACACTTTAAGAGTTGGGAGGATGGTAGGGAAAATCCCTAACCAAGAAGTGCTTACAAATAGATTTCTTTTAACGTATTTTTTTCGTTTTTTTTTTTTTTTTGACAACGAGTACAAAGTATTGTTGAAGGCTTGAAGCTATATCTAAGGGTACAAAACTTATAAAATTTTAAATTATATATATTTAAATTTAGAAAAATTTGATGCCATCACTTTAATTATGGTTGGTTCATTTTAAAAGATACTTATATACAGATTAAATTGAAACAGTCTTAACTTTATAAGTTATCTTCTTATAATTATTCTTTACCTAGATTGACTTGCAAAACTGGTTATATATGCCACCAGCCACCTGACACAATTTTAATGACCTTTTATTTATTTTATAAAGAAAAAAATCAATCTCTCCCCTCACTCTCTCTTCACAAGTTCATATAGTCATCCACCCACAAAGGAAAGAAGGATTAATTTACCTTTTTAAAAGAAGACAATTTTTTTACCAAATTCCCATGAGTTTTCTATCTATTCACCATAATATCCTCTATATTTTCAAAAAAAAACCATATACCCTGAGTTTCTAACAAATATATCAAAATATCCTTAATTACTAATGGACTCTGTTAACCATTAGCCCATTAATCCCTATTAGTCTTTAATTAACCTCTCTTGACCATATTGACCCATTAACCCATATTGACCAATTAACCCTATCTCTCTCATAAAACCATTGAAACACTACCACTGCCACATTCACCACCACCATTAGGCACGTTTTCTCTTTCCTTGTGCAAACCTCTTTTCTCCCCCGATTAAACTGTGTCACATGATATTTATATATCATGTTACTAAGAAAGACCCTTGAAGTTCAGGATTATATTGAGAAGAACCTTGAAGTTGGGATCGCTCCAAATTAACAAAGTGTAATATCTTTTAAAGAAGATTGTCTCTATCGACGACCCACAATATTAAAGTTTCTTTTCTATCATCTAACTCTACTTAATTAATTATCTCTATTAGCTTATTGTAAGGTATGACATCATGATGTAAAATGTTCATGAACTTTTTACCTTTTGGTCGAAGCTTGATATAATATAATTCCAATTATATAAAAAAAAGTTTATTGTAAAGGTATGTTCTATTCGGCTATATAGATAAAATAATGATTAAAATTCTCATGACTCACACGTACGTGGTGTTTCCTACTATATTATAGGCCTATTTGACCTATATGGACCCATTTAATCATTATCTATCCATATGAAGAATTAGTCGCACTAAATATATGCTGAGAAGATTCTACTACATTCATAATTTTAAGTCAACTAATATACATATCAAGGAATTTGCGCCAAAATTTAAGTAAGAAACATGTAAAAATAAGTTTCGATTAATATAATTTTATATGAGAAAAAACTGATAAATCAAATTCAATAAGTTTTTAAAGAAAAAATTAGTTCAGATTAGTAACAAACCATTTTATTTTATAAAATTCATCTAATGAGTAAAATATAATTTGATATCTTACTCAATTTATTGTCAATCACAAAAACACTAGGTATATAGGAAGTGAATTGAATAGAAAATTTTGAAGTTAATGAAAACGTACAAGTTAAATAAAAGGTATTTGTTGTGTAATTTTAAATTCCAATTTGATTTAAAAATGCACACTAGGTACATCATGCATTTTATATGTACAATATCCACTAGCATGTAGCGAAAGTTAACCAATTATTGACACTAGTGATGCTAAAGACTTCTAAAACACTTTGATTTGTAAGAGTAGGCCTCTTCTTTATGAAAAAGAAACTTTAAGTAATTTAAAATTAGACACCTAATATCTAACTTAATTCCTTTATCCACTTACGGATGCTATATTGGCCATTACTGACACTTGTCATGTTAGAGTATATAATTATGATGGATTTTGGTATATAGTTTTGGGATTAAATAAGAAGATTCTTAAAATGAGAAAGATAAGAACTTTTTTTTTGTGTTTATTAACTAAATGTTACGTTCAATTTAAAAATTATACACATGAATCTTTCTCACCCTTTTCATCTTAAAATCCTTTTGATTGGTATTAAATACTAAATGTATATGCAGTTTCAAGTGCTAATAATAAAAACTAAATATATTTTTTATAACAAAATGGTATTAGTTTATGAACTTATTATGATAAATTATGGCGTTGATTGGTGGTATTACTAATAATTGTTTATTACATACTTCTAGTATTTTCATTTTCAATTTCTTATATACAACCCTAAAAATGATTTTAGTTTGTTGATCTCATACTCACAAATCCACTATTCTATGACTATTTATTCACTTTTCATAAATAAATGGGTATGCTTTATGCCTTTATCTATTCTCATACTCACCTAACTACATTACAATGGTTAATAGCCTATGGGTGCCATATCTCATGTAGTCCTATATAAGAGGTTTTTTGGGTTGTATCACCAACACAATTTTCTTCATTACCCTTCTTATCTTCCAAACATATTTTCTTCTCAGAGCTAACTCATGGGCCAGTCAATGAAGTCTTTTACAGCTGTTTGTCTTGTGCTCCTGCTTGTCTTGGCCACAGGTTCAGATAATTTTCGACCTTTAAAATATATATAATTATCCTTCTTATGATCTTTCCAATTTCTATTAATTATCATAGCTTAACTGCTGATGTCTCACAACTTTCACTTCTATTATTATATAATACGTACTAACTCCGGTGAATTAATATGTTTTGGAACAATGAGAAATACAATATATGCGTATGAAGAAGTATACGTTTTTCTTTGTTCTCAACATATGTTTTTTTTTTATAGAAATGACATTCATATATAGAATACTCTTATAGTAGATCAACTAGGTTGGACGACGGACGTAAAAATTCTCTCTTTTACTAGCTTATATATGCATATTATATTTGTAGCCTTTTATACTACTTTTGGTAATTAATTCACTATATAACCCTATCACCTTCTTTTTTTTTGACATCGAACCCTATCACCTTCTAGAAAAGTGACATATATCCTTGAGGAGTTGAAGTTTAAATAAATTCATCAGTAATTAACCTTAATAACTGATATCTATTAGCATGTAAAAACAAATCCACCTAACTAAAACATATAAAAATAGAATTTGTGACGAGGCTGAAAAGACAACCATAATACCTCTAGAAAACACAAAACCTAACGTATAGCCATTGGTATCAATAAGTGATAAAAGATTAAAAGGAAAATTGGAGAAAAACTCTCAAACTTCAAGAAGTCGTGAGCATATCGTATATTTATTGAAATATTAGGGTATTTCATGAATTTTCTTCAACTTCAAATGTACATAGTGAAAATATACCATCACAAACTTACCACTTCTTTTTTTTTAATCTTATATAGAGGTTGGGCCAAGAGTAGCAGAAGCAAGAACATGTGAAACTGCAAGTCACAAGTTCAAGGGACCATGCCTTGGCGACAGGAATTGTGCCAATGTTTGCCAAACCGAAGGATTTCCTGGAGGAGATTGTCAAGGTCTTCGCAGAAGATGCTTTTGCACTAGGCCTTGTTAATTTTATGCGCATTATAACATTTAATGTGCTTTAATTTCATCTTACATGGTGTTTGTCTAAAATAAAGCTATGGCATACATGCAATAATAATTGTGCCGTTGTGCGTCTATTGTTGTACTATGTCACCTGTTTTCTACACCTAATGTAGTAATGTCATTATTGTAAGATGAAAAAGTTTGTCCTTTTCGTTTTCTATAGTAAAATTTGTATTGATGGTTGTGAATTGTGATGAATGAAATTTGCTTGAATTTAATCTTCTCTATTAAAATAAGAACATAGTACATTAATTAGTATGAATGATGATGGTGACTCGGTGGAGTCAATATCAACAATTTAAACAAATCCTAGAATAAAATGTAGAAATTTTTCGATGCCATATCAATTTCGATGAAGGATTTTGTTATGTGAAATTGGATCGAATTGGGGTCACAAGTAGGGGTGCTTATCGAGCGAGCCGAGCCCGAATAGCACTGGGTTCGGCTCGAGCTCGTTTAACTTTTTATGGGCTCGGCTCGGCACGGCTCGTGAGCTCGCCGAGCTTGAGGGAGCCGAGCTCGGCTCGAGCTCGTGATTAGAATTTGCGGCTCGAGCTCGGCTCATGAGCTCGTTTAGGCTCGGCTTGTGAGCTCGATTAGGCTCAAGCTCTGCTCGTGAGCTCGTTTAGGCTCGGCTCGTGAGCTCGCTTATGGCTCGAGCTCAATTATGGGATCGAGCTCGTTTGGGAAAATTATTTTGCAAAAATCTGTATAAAGTGAGTTCAATGATTCTATCATCATTGATGATTCCAATAAAATAATACAAAAGAAATACTTAATATAATTTTTAATATATATAAATAATTTTTTAATATAAAATATTTTTTTAATATAAAATATTTTTTTAGTATAAAATAATAATCGAGCTGTTCACGAGTTTTACGAGCCGAGCTTCTCGTTTAAGTCTCGAGCTGAGCCCGAGCTCGAGCCGAGCTTTGACCGAGCTCAGCCCGAGCAGCTCGCGAGCTTGTCAGGCTCATTATCACCCCTAGTCACAAGAAAGAAATTTTAGATCTATTTTAATGATTAGGCTTACGTGGCCGATAGTCATATATTGAGCCTTATCTATAATAAAATAGAGTAAAATTCTATTCATTTGTTTCATATTATTTAAAACGTTTTGCCTTTCACCCTATTTACACACTTCTTTTGATCATGTTTTATGATTCTACGGACCTGTTCTCTTTGGTATAAAACAATTGAACTGAATTGAATTGAACTGAACCGATTGCAACTGACCTGAACTGAACTGATTGCAACTGAACTGAACTCAAATGAATTAAATTATAACTAATAGTAATGATAATAATTTAGGAACTAAACTGAGCTCATATGATTGGAAGTTGGAACTGAACTGAACTGATTGCAGCCGAACTGAACTGAATTGAACTGAACTGATTGCAATTGAACTCAACTAAATTGAACTGAACTGAACTGAAAATAAGCTGGGGAGAACAGGCCCTACATAAGGAAAAATATAGTCATATACAATCTTGTGAGATTCATTAGCTCGACATCTAGTTTCAAAATATTAATTTTTTATAATTTTTACTTATAGGAAACTAGAGATATTAATGATTAATGTTTCAAGTAATATAAAACAGAGGGAGTATATATTAAATTATACGCAACATATAAAGTCGAATTTTAACTACAAAGTACTCTCGACACACTGATAAAAATTACTCCCTCCGTCCCAGAATACTCTTTACACTTTCCTTTTTCATCTGTCCCAGAATACTCTTTACACTTCTATTTTTGGATATGACCCACTATTAGTTTAATCATTTACCTTTTAAACATTGGCCTACACTCTCTCTCCTCCAAATAAAAATAATATCACTCCTATTACATACCAACTCTGACCATGGCCCACATTCTCTCTCCTTAAAATAAAATAATACTACTTTTAGTAACTACTAACTCCTATCACATCTACTTTTCTATAAAATAACAATTGATAACCAAACAACAACTTATCATCTAAAACTACGTGCCTTGATAAGTGTCAAGAGTATTTTGGGACAGAGGGAGTAATTATCATTATTTGATATTTTGTAAGTACCTTATAAAGTTAATGCTTATTGATCCCAGGCCCAATGTTTCTATTATGCTCTCTTTATTCTAGGCCTTAAGTCCTTCAGTGACATTAGCTTTACTGCTTTCCTAGGACTAGCAAATCATCCTTGGGATTGATGAGCTGTAAGTTTTGTCTTATTCTGAGAAAGTAAGTAGGAAGTTTCTTAGGATCTCTAGGTTTAATGCTTAGTATAAAAAGTGTAATCTTTGCCTTTGAGAGCAGGACACACGAAATGAAATGAAAGCTGCGCAAGATTAACTTGCTATTGTGAGAATGAAATTCATGACTGAAAAGTCATCATGGTATTAGAGCCACAGCTTCCAGGTTCATATGAATTGATTTCTTTCTTTCTTCATACTGCTAATCGTGTTTATGTTAGTTCAGTTGTAATTTCTTTTCTCTAAAAAATAAATCAATTCTTTCATACTGTTTTATTCCTGTGAGAACTGGAAGTTACTTGTTCATTCTCAGTAGTAAGAGTGTATTAAAGTTTAAGTCTTGGTTATGACCACCATAGAAATGACAAGTCCATTGTACTTACACCCATCTGATGGGAGTAATTTTGTGGTAATTGAAAAACTTCAAGGGGCTAGTAACTTCAGGTCATGGAAAAGATCTATGGAGATTAGTTTAGCTTCTAAAGGAAAATAGGATTTGTCACTGGTGCTGTAAAGAGACACTCTACTAATGTTGTCAAGCAAGAAGCTTGGGATACTTGCAACAACATGGTTATCTCATGGATAATCAACAATGTGACTGAACCTATTAAAAGATTAGTCATGTTTGTAGAAAATGCTCATGAAATCTGGAAAATGCTTGAGCAGAGATTCATGGTGTCAAATGGGTCCAGGAAGTATAGGATAAACAAACAAATTTATGAAACAAAACAAGAAGGCAGGAGCATTACTGATTACTACACTCAAATGAAGGTGTTATGGGAGGAACTTGACTCCTTGAACCATCTACCTCCCATATCTACTGTAACTGAAGAGATAAACACTTTCATTAGCACTCTGAACAGACAACAAGAAGAGCTGAAACTCTTTCAATTTCTGAATGGGTTGGAAGAAATATATGGACCACAAAGAAGCAATCTGCTTATGATGGCAGTTCTTCCAACTGTAGAGGTGGCATGTAGCATTCTCCAACAAGAAGAATCACAAAGAGAGATCCTCAAGCCTGTGAAAGAAGAGCCCGAGAGTGCTGCAATGTACAACAAAGGGAATGAAGGAGCTTGTGGAGTATGTGGTAAAGTAGGACATTCTAGAGAGAAATGTTGGTTTGTGATAGGTTCCCCAGAAAGAAACAATAGAACTGGGAAGGACTACAAAGGAAAGAAGAAGGAATTTAGTGGAAATAGAGGTCAGAAATGGAATAGAGGAGGTAGAAATGGAAGAAGTGGGTTCAAAGCTGCTGCAAATGCTAGTGCTCCTGGTGAGTACAACTTACATTCAAGCACACCAAGCATGATTACACCACAACAGCTGGAACAGTTGATGAAATCGTTACCAACTCCTTCCAAGGTAGGAGGTTCTGAAACTGAAGATGAGATGGACTACTCATATGGTGGAATGGTGAGTTGTTACCTTGCTGAGTCTGTCACCAGTGAGTGGATAATTGACTCAGGTGCTTCCCACCATATGACAGGATGTTTGACTCTTCTTGAAGATGTTGTGAAGAGCAAAGAAGTGTCAAACATCAATCTTCCCACTGGTGATACATCCCTGATCACTCATTGTGGAAGGGTAAAGCTAAAGAATAATGTGAAGCTTGAAAATGTTCTGTTTGTGCCAGGTTTTAAGCACAACCTTCTATCTGTGCAAAAACTTGCAAAAGATGAAAATTGCAAAGTGAATTTTCAGTCAGGGTTCTGTATCATTTAAGACATTGAGACATCTCAGGTGAGAGGTGTAGGAAGAGCTGTTAATGGTCTGTATTATCTCATCAATGAAGATATGAAGAAACTCATTGATAAACTGTGTAAAGGGGGTACTGTGTGCAACAAGAAAGAAGAGAAGGGGTTAGCTATGAATGTTGCATCCAAGATTAACCTTCCTGCAGTAATAAGTAACCCACCTATGATGAAACCAAGCATATTGTGGCATCAAAGGCTGGGGCATGCTCCTCTTGCCAACATCAGCAAGATTAAAGGATTGAAAGGCTTTGAAAAAGGATGCACTGATGTGTGCTTAACTTGTCCTGTTGCCAAATTTACAAAGCTACCCTACCAGCATAGTGATTCAAGAGCTACAAATCTGTTTGACCTTGTGCACATTGACATCTGGGGACCCTACAAATTCCCAACAAGAAGACATCAGAGATACTTTCTGACCATGGTGGATGATAATTCTAGAGTGGTGTGGTTTCATCTCTTGAAGCTCAAGTCTGATGCTTATGAAGCAATATCTAGCTTTGTGAACCTTGCAAGAACTCAGGTTGGCAAGCATGTGAAGATAATTAGGTCAGATAATGCTCTTGAATTTGATGACAAAAGATGTAAACCATTCTTTGACAAGCTTGGTATAATTCACCAAACTTCTTGTGTTGACAGGCCACAACAAAATGGAAGGGTGGAGAGAAAACACAGAAACTTGCTAGAAATGGGAAGAGCATTGAGATTTCAAGCAGGGTTACCTCTTCATTTTTTGGGAGAGTGTGTAATGACAGCTGCTCACATAATAAATAGGCTGCCAAATGATGTTTTGAAGCACAAAACACCTTTTGAGGTACTATACTCTGCCAAACCTATTTATAATCATTTAAAAAGCTTTGGTTGTCTTGCTATGGCTTCTAATCCAAGTAGGGTGAATGATAAGTTCCAAGCTAGAGGTGTACCATGCATATTGCTTGGGTATCCTCAACACCAAAAGGGCTACAAACTCCTAAATCTCACTAACAACATTGTGTTTGTTAGGAAAGATGTTAAGTTCTATGAAACCATTTTTCCCTACAAAATCTTCTCATCTCAACCAAGCCTAACTCCTCAAAATGACCAAGCCTCACAAAATTGCCCTGTAACCTACCATGACCATCCTGAAACACAACCACAAACACCACCACAATCTCCTGAACCTGCTGAAAACACTGAGCCTGAAACTGCACCCAACTACACAGAACTTGAAATTAGACATGAACCTAACCCCATTGCTCAACTTGAGCTCAGAAAATCTAGCAGGATCACTAAACAACCACAGTGGATGAATGACTATCACACTGGCAATATGAGTGTTCATTATGAGCCCAAAAACATTGAGAAAGTCATTGAAACCTCCTCCAGTACTATTTTTTCTTGCTTCATGTCTCAAGTTACAAAACACAGAGAACCTAAACACTTTAAAGAAGCTGTTCAAAGAGAGTAGTGGGTAAAGGCCATGAATGAAGAGCTTGATGCTCTTGAACTCAATGAGACATGGAAAATAACTCAATTGCCACCTGGTAAAACAGCCATAGGGTGTAAATGGCTCTACAAAATTAAATATAGCCCTGATGGAAGCATAGAACGATATAAATCAAGACTTGTAGTCTTGGGCAATAGACAGAAGTATGGTGTGGATTATGAGCAGACTTTTGCTCCTGTAGCTAAAATGGCTACAATGAGATCACTTCTTGCTGTTGCATCCTTGAAAGGATGGCATGTCCATCAAATGGATGTTAAAAATGCTTTTTTGCATGGTGATTTGCAGGAAAATGTGTACATGAAACTGTCTCCTGGATACACACAAGAAGGAGGAAGACTTCAGACTGTTTTTGAGGGGGAGAAACTTCAAAATGACAACACTTCACAACCTGTGAAAGTGTGTAAACTTCTCAAATCACTGTATGGGCTTAAACAAGCACCAAGACAGTGGTTCTCTAAGCTCAGTTCTACCTTAAAAAGCTTTGATTTCTCTCAATCAAGATCTGACTACTCTCTCTTCACTAAGCAAGAAGGGAAGTCTTTCACTACTATACTTGTGTATGTGGATGACCTGGTGATTACAGGGAATGATATGAAGAGCATTCAAAGAGTAAAAGCTTTCCTATCTTCTGAGTTCAACATGAAAGACATAGGAGAATTGAGATACTTTTTAGAGATTGAAGTTGATAAGCAACAAGATGGCATCTTCTTGTCCCAAAAGAAGTATACACTTGATCTCCTAGCAAACTACAACATGAAGAATTGTAAACCCTTGAAGCTTCCTATAGATAGCCACTTAAAGCTTACTGCTGAAGTAGGTGATCCTCTACAAAATCCTACTGAGTATCATAAACTAGTAGGTAAACTCATCTACTTGACTCTCACACGTCCTGATATAGCATACACAGTCCACATTTTGAGCAAGTTCATGCATAAGCCCTCTACTGTGCACCTTCAAGCTGCCAAAAGAGTTTTGAGGTACCTATGCAAATATCTTGGTCAAGGTATCTTGCTTGCAAATCACTCAAAGGCTCATCTTATTGCCTATTGTGATAGTGATTGGGGTGGATGTCCCTCCACCAGAAGATCAACCTCAGGATTCTGCATTTTACTTGGCTTCTCTCCTATATCTTGGAAGTCCAAGAGACAGTCTATGGTGGCTAGAAGCACTGCTGAAGCAGAGTATAGGTCAATGGCTCTTACTATATGTGAGGCCATGTGGCTTAAGCAGCTCATGAAGGATAGGTTCTACTCCTATTCACTGTGATAATCAAGCTGCCCTTGCCATTGCAGCCAACCCTGTGCATCATGAGAAGACAAAACATGTGGACATTGATTGCCACTTTATTCGAGATAAAACCTCAGAAGGCATCATCACTCCTGCATACATTCCTTCATCTCAGCAAGTAGCTGACATCTTTACCAAGCAGCTTCCTACTAAGCAGCATCAGAGGCCCCTTTCCAAGCTTGGAGTTTAGTTCTCTCCTCACTCTCAGCTTGAGGGGGAGTATTGAGCCCAGGCCCAATGTTTCTATTATGCTCTCTTAATTCTAGGCCTTAAGTCCTTCAGTGACATTAGCTTTACTGCTTTCCTAGGACCGGCAAATCATCCTTGGGATTGATGAGCTGTAAGTTTTGTCTTATTCTGAGAATGTAAGTAGGAAGTTTCCTAGGATCTCTAGGTTTAATGCTTAGTATAAAAAGTGTAATCATTGCCTTTGAGAGTAGGACACACGAAATGAAATGAAAGCTGCGCAAGATTAACTTGCTATTGTGAGAATGAAATTCATGACTGAAAAGTCATCAATGCTTCGATTTTATTAATTTTTATATGTCATATTTTTAGAGATAATGATGGTCAAAATAAAATTTCAATACATGTGCCTTCAGTATAAAAAGAAATGGATCAATTATTTATCAAGTACGCCTTCGTTCTTTAATGGTTTTGATATTTGCATTTTAAGGATTCTGCAATATGCTCCTCTGACAATTAACAACTTTGATTATACAATTTAAGTAATTATGAAAAATGATAATAAGAAAATATACATTGAAAAAACTTACATGATATATTACACACACACACATTTAATGAAAGGAAGGAATATATACTACTACAAAGATTAATAATGACAAGGTCACTGTTAGATCACTACAGTTTTTTTTATTTTTTTGATAAGTTTGGTGTAATTATTATTAATAGGGCCGAAAAAGGCCAGCAGGGAGTCCACAATTACAATTACATACTTATCAAAGCAATCACACCAGACAGAAGAGATTACATTTAACAACAAGACAGGATATGGTTAACACTAAGCTAAGAACTCATCTTCTCTCCTCAATCCTTGCTTGGCCAAACCGTCTGCAACACTATTAGAGGCTCTTCCTTTATGGGCAATATTGAGATGGAGCCAAGATTTCCGGGCGCTTCTTATGAAATTTAGTGAAAATCCAAGATTTCATGGACCCCCGAGTCCTGATTACACCATTGCATTGCATTACGAGAGTTATATTCTATGATTATAGGAGAGTTTTTGAGATAAGAACTGTGCATGGTGATTTTAATGGCTCAAAGAATTGCATGAACTTCTGCTAAATTGATCTCGATTGCGGGAATTGGAGAGGAGAAAATGCAGATGAAATTGCCCACATAATTTCTCAGCACCCTACCCACAACAGCATGAGTGAGAGAAGGGTCATACGACGCATTGATGTTCCATTTAAGAACACCCAGTGACCCAGATCAGGAGGGGACCATACATCTACTGCTATTGATATTGGAAGGAAGAATGGTGACCCACCTGATGGTCTCCATAGAAAACAAGCTGGATTTCGAAGCATTTCTGAGGTGGAATATGGAAATTTATCATTCCACCCGTGGATCCACCAACTCAATCTGATGAGAACTAAGTCCTGAAGATCCGAGAGCGATGAAGATGCGTTGCCAAATATTCTTGCGTTCCTTTCCTTCCAAACGGTCCAAGAGATGATGTAAAAAGATGCTTTGAAAAAAGGACCATGTTCATTAAAATGCCATTGATGGAATGTATCATGAAAGGAAGATGGGAAGGACCATTGAAGTTCCCAAAGATTGAGCCACCAATTCCATAATTGCCAAGAAAAGGAGCATAAGAGGAGTAAGTGATCATGACATTCCACATTTGAGTTGCAAAAGATACATTGCGCATCAGAGAGAGGGATGATGTCGAGGTAGGATAACCGAGCCTTGGTGTTAATTTTCCCAAGATGGCCAGCCACATGAAATTCTCAACTCGGTGAGAGACTAAACCCCTCCACAGACCTTTAATTGCATCTGGTGTTGCAAAAGGAGAGCATTTGGCTAGCTTAAAAGAGACCTATTTCACCGAGAAGGCGCCAGATCTGCTCAGAGACCATATAAGAAGGTCCTCCATGGAGATGTCTAGAGTGACGTTTGATAGGGTTTGCAGCATGGCCTGCTTTTTCTCCTGGACCCTAGGTCTTAGTGCTCTGCGCCACGAAAAGGCCCATCCCCAAACGTAGCCGTCCCATATTCCCATAGATGTAACTGAGGCATTAGATTGCATAGTGATAGAGAAAAGCCCTGGATATATATTTTTTAAAGGACAATTACCAACACATAGGTCTTGCCAAATTAACCGTGGTCTGGGCTCAATTTCCTATCTGCTTACGGACTTTTTCAAGCCCAAAAGACTTCGCTACTGGATGTTTGAGGATTGCGGCACATATGGACCTCCATGAGCCTCCATTCAACGGGAGAGAAAAGTCCGAGAAAGTTATGGAAGATGAGTACCCATATTTTTCTTCAATGAATAACCTCCAAAGAGCTTTGGGCTCTTTAAAATATCGCCAGAGCCACTTAAAAAATAAGAGGGCGATATTTTTGTTAAAGATGCTCCCAATACCCAACCCACTAAGAGGCTTCGGAAGCTTAAGCTTTGACCACGCAATCAGTGGCATTGATCGTTTTCCATTAGATCCGCTCCATAGAAAATCCCTTTGGATCTTTACAATTTTTTCCATAACGCCCACCGGGATTGGAAACAGGGACATATAAAATAGGGGAAGGTTAGAAAGAGAGGAGTTGATAAGGGTGAGGCGCCCCCAAATAAAGAGAAGCTTTCCCTTCCATGTCGCTAGTTTCTTGTTCATCCGGCTTATAATAGGATCCCATATGTTGATTCTTGATACGTTCCCTCCAATTGATAGCCCTAGATACGTGAATGGAAATGTACCAACACGACAAAGTAACTTTTTTGCTGTTTGAGCGAGCCAACAATTTCTCACATTCACCCCCATAAATTGCACTTTTGTGGAAGTTTACGCGCAACTCTGAAGCAAGGTTGAATAAAACAAGCGCCTTTTTCATGTTTAGGAGTGATTGAAGATCCGGGGGACAAAAGATCACCGTATCATCCGCATATTGGAGGTGTGAATTCATCAAGCCATTTTCTTTAGAGGTTATTCCTCTCCAAAGATGGTTTTCCATGCCTTTTTGAATCATCATATTTAATGATTCTACAACCAAGTTGAATAGGAAAGGGGATATATAGAGGATCCCCTTGCCTAAGGCCTTTGTGAAGTTTGAATGGTGGGGTGGGAGAGCAGTTGATTAGAACTGAAGCCGGCGCGGTCATCACACATGTCTTCATCCAGTTTCGCCATAAACTCAGAAAACCCATCTGGTCAAGAGACCAATCCAAAAAACTCCAGGAGATGCTATCGAACGCCTTATGAAAATCAAGTTTAAGGATAGTCGCTTTTACTTTCTTCCTTTTACAAGAGTCTAACAGTTCGCTAGCCACCAATGCACCGTAGAAAATTTGCCTTCCTTCAATAAAGGAAGATTGAAAAGGTCCAATCAAATGATTCATAACCCGTTGGAGTCTTCTAGCAAGCAGTTTTGCAACAATTTTATAGAAACAGCCCACCATGTTGATGGGCCTGTAATCTTTGAAGCCCACGGGAGTATCCACTTTTGCAATCAATGTTATGAAGGTTGTGTTGCATCCTTTAGGCAAGCGAGAAGTGGCCCAAAACTTGCTAACAATGTCGTATATATCGCCTTTGATGACATCCTAAGCCGACTTTATAAATTGAAAATTAAAACTGTCGGGTCCCGGAGCCTTGTTACTGTCGCAAGAAGCTACGACCATGTCAATCTCTTCATTGCAAAAGGGGGCAGTGAGCATTGATATATGATGTGGAAGCACTAGTACATAATTGTCAATTTACGTCGGCTTATTTGTGTCGCACCCTCGAAGAACTGACGCAAAAGCTCAGGAAGAGCCTATCTGCAGCGGACATCAGAAAACATGCGATGCAGAAGGGTCATTTGCTTCGCATCATAATGAGGACGCGACGCAAATGACAGACACGATTTGCGTCGCACGTAGCTCGTGTGCGTCGCAGATGTTGGGATCCGGATATTTGCGTCGCGTGCTGAGAAGATGTGATGCACATAGCTGCATGGATCAGACCTTGGATACTCCCCTATCTGCATCACACATTTCTTCAGTGCGATGCAAAAAGTTATTTGCGTCGGACTCTATGGTCCATCCGACGCAGATGATTTGAGCTGATAAGGGTTAAATTAACCTAAAAAAATTGTTAAGTGCGTCGCATGGGCCTTATGTGCGACGCACATAACCTTCTCATATAAAAAGCCCATTTATCCCATTTCCTTTGAGCCTTTTCTCTCACCTTCTCACTCTTCCATCCCTTGTCCTAGATCTGTTTCATATCTCTCATCAACTACGGTGCTCATCTCTTTGAAATCTCCGCCGCATGCATCACCGGTCTTCTTCAGCGCTTCTTTTTTTCTGCTAGATCTGTTTCAAGTAGAGAGAGAAAGAAGATTTCTTCATATATTGAGATCATTTCAGAAAATCGGTCTTCATTTCATAAAGAAGGTTTTTTTGAATAATTCATCAATGGCGTGTTCAAACGAAAATTTCAGTTGAAAACTCCGAAGAAGAGGTTCGAGTTTCTCTTGATCATTACCTCGCGATGCCACTGACATTCTCGATATTCGCTCACTTTCATCTCTTCCTCGATTCAGTTTCTCAAGGTCTTTATTTCATTTTTATAAAATTTCATGTTGAATTTGATTTCTCTCTCTTTATTTTTCATTAATTTTAACTTTTTTTTGTGTGTATTTGAAATGTGCTAAAAGATTGCCGAAGGAGTTAGGAGGAGCATAGTCGTTGATGTCGTTGCACAGCACAGTTTCATCGACAGGATGTTGCAGACCTTCAATAAATTTCACCTCTTGTTTTTAGGTTCAGCCCTGCTTCAATAAATTTCCAAAAGTTCTTCGATTTTCAGGTTTTTGTATTCACCTTTAATTCTGAATTTCTTTGTTTTGCAAACTGATAAGTCATATTTATATATAGTTTTAAGGTGCATTTAGGTTGCATTTTAGAGCATTTAGGTTCATATTTAGGTTCATTATAGCATCATATTCTTAAGTTATGTTATTCTACTCCTATTCGGTATGTTTTCTTGTTTTTGATGAATTTCAGGTAATGAGAACGTATTTGGAGTATATTTAGCTGAGCTTGAGGATAGGAGCACTTGGAAATAAGCTACGATGCATAAGGATAGTATGGATACGTCTTAGTACGAGTTTGAGCGAAAACGAAGCGGAAAATCATTAGAAGAAATGTGAAAAAGAAGTCATGTATACTCTTCTGATCATAACTTTTGATGTGATTCTCCGAATCAAGAAATTCCAGTTGGGTTGGAAACTAGACTTGAAGGGCTTTCCAACGATAGGTCACACGCCCCAAATGGACTTCTGGTTCGAGAGATACAGCCTTCGCAAGTTGACGCAAAAATCACTGTTTTCCCGCCCGGTCGACCAGGCGAAATGAAATTTTCAGGCATGTTAGCCCGGTCAACCGGGCGAGAAAGGAGCCAAAATCGCTTGCGCGCCCGACCGGGCGGGATCGCCCGGTCGACCGGGCGGATTTGCTGTTCTGTCGTAGCTCCTCAATCACCGTCGCCCGACCGGGCGGATTTCGCCCGGTCAACCGGGCCGTTTCTCGAGACGGGTTTATTTGCCTTTTTTAGCCGGTTTTGTAAAAACTATAAATAGGTCTTCTCTCTCTCCCCAAAGGGGAATCTCTCTTTTCTGACGTTATATTTTGTATTCTTAGGTTTAGCTTTAGTTTCCTTCTTCCTTTTCTCTCTAGTTTTTTTCATGGCAAACCCTAGTTTCTCTTTTCTTCATTAATTCATGAGTTTATAATTTTCATCTGTTTTCTTTCATTGATTTCTTTGATCATGCTTTTCTTTGTAGATTTAAATTCCTTTAATTATTTCATGATTGAGTAGTTTATATTCTAGGGTTTGGGAATCCATGTCTATATGCTATGATTCTTGATTGATATTTATTAATGGTTTAATTAGTTAATGATATCTCTAATTGATTAGTGTTTTTATTGTTAATCTTGCAATCTGATCAATTGTCTGATTAAATATTGCTAATATCGAGTCATAGATCGAGAGATAGTACTCTTTAGAGGCTTACCTACAATTAGCAAATCTGATTATGTAGAGCGACCGTACTAGCATATGTTGATTTGAGAGCGTTAAGGCCCGACCGTAGGATTAACATGTGCTCTAGATATCTGATTAATTGAACCATTGATGATATTTTGATAGATTATAGTTATAAACGTGGTAAACCATTGCCCTGGATCCTTTTTATTTTGATTTTCGTAGTTTGATTTGTTTAGAACTTTAATTCAATATTCCTAATCTTGTTTAGTTTCTCCATACCTTAGAAGCTAGATTAGAACAACCATCTCTCTGTGGATTCGACCCTACTTACCCTACTACATTGTTAGAAGGTTTGTTAGGAATTATTTTTGACAGGTGTACGACACCCTATCAAATTTTGGCGCCGTTGCCGGGGAGACGGTATTGTTTTATTTTGTTTTTATTGTTGGTGATACTAAACTGTATATATTTTTTTTTTCCTTTCATTCTTTTTGTGAATAGTTTTTTTTTTCTTTGTTTTCCTCTCTGTTTTAGTGTGTTATGGAGTCGTATAATTTTAGTTCAGAGGGGGATGTTTTTTCGAATTATCAAGGGCAATATGATTATTTTGGGTATAATAATGTGAATGATTATGTTTATGATGCATCATGTGATTGTCAAAATTCACAAAATCTAAGCATGAATGCCTATGAATATTCACATTACCCTAATGAGTCTTATGTGCCTGATTATACTCAATGTTATCAACCTGAAGTGAATAATTATTTTCAACCCGAAACGTCAGAGCGTCAGGAACTATTTAACATGTTGAAAGAGTATATGGTTAAACAGCATGAAGATTTAAAAGAATTAGCTCATGATTATCAAAACATAGCGAAATCTATTGAATTACTTGTTGTGCAACAATCTACTAATCAACAGGTTATACTTGATGATGATGATTTTGGTGTTGAGAATTATACTCCGGAGGAGAAAGGCGTTGATATGACTCATGATAGTTTGGTAGAAGGTAAGGGTGTAATTGGTGAAGTTGGTAGTGAGTGTCTCTATGTCGACGAATCCTTAGTTGAGAGTGAAGTGTCTCACACTTCTTCTATAAACTTTTCATCTGCATATGAGTCTAAAGTTGAGAGTGAGATAATACATGAGTCTTTGTCGGTTCCATCGATCTTTTTTTTGAGTCTCATGTTCCCTTCTCTAAAAAACTTGATCTTATTCCTTCTTCCCCTTTATTATATCCTCCATCGTTCCTTCTTTCTCCCCTTTTGAATGACTCTCATGATAATGTAAATAATGTACAATTGGTTTCTTTTCCTTCTTTTGAGTCCTGTAAAATGACTAACGATTTTTCTTTTTCTTCTTCTTGTAAATATAATTTTTCCTTTGATTTCTCTTTTGGTAGTTTTAGTAATATTTTAGTACTAATTTTTTTCATTTTTCCTTTCCACTCTTATATAATATGCTCTGAGATGTTTGCAGGAACATATGATAAGCTTCTTAGAGCGTTGAACTATTATGAGTGATCTACTAATCTTAAACGGTCATGCAAGACCTTAAATCAGCGCTTATCGGGAGGCAACCCGACTTTGTTCATTTTTTATTTTTATTTTATTTTATTTTTATTTATTTTATTTTTTTGGTTTGACTAACTTTGCTAATGTGTGATGAAGTCTTTTGCTAGGTGCAAGCATAGCCAATTTTTTTGGCTAAGTTCATTGCCTCATTACAACTATCGATTGTGGTGGAGGTGTCGATGTTTTTTGACATTCCCTTTGATTACCCACCCCTTTTGTAAGTTGTACCTCTCCCTCATTTAATTCCTCTTTGTTCACATTGAGGACAATGTGTCATTCAGCTTGGGGGAGGATGTCTGTCATCATTACTTAGCGCATGTTAGTTGCATTTAGAGTAGTTTTTTCATTGCTTTCATAGGATGTTGCACGGTTTGTACCGCTCACTAGGAGTGGGAGTTTACGTGTGACCAAAAAAATTGTACTGCTTTCTTAGTTGCATTAGCATATTTCATTTCATATTAGACTTCATCTCATTTTAGTTGCATCTATAGGACTATTCTTTGGCACTCTTTGAGAACTTTGATGATATTTTACTACATTTCCTAAGTGTCATTCATCTTGAGCATGATACTTTATAGCACGATTGTTTCGCAATTGATTGTTTGTGGTAAGATTGATTGATCTCTCTCTGGTTCGATTTAACTTTATTGTGCAGACACCTTAAACTAAGTGAGCTTCTGTGCCTATAAACTGACGTATCTGTGTCAGTTATGTTCTTTCATGTGTGATTAGTTCCTTAGTTGTCGCATTGATCTTGATTTTGACTTGGTACTCTTTGATATTTGATAGTGCATACATTTTGATATGATTGAGGCATTTTATTTCATGATCTTAGCTCCAGAGTTACTCTTGTTTTCATATTATCCTTCCTCTAGCCCCGCTGAGCCTTTCTGACTATGTTTGATTGCTACTTACATTAGAAGCCATTGGCCTCATTTGATATTTGTCCTAAGCCTAGCTTGGGGGAGCGAGTATTAGTTTTGGTTTGGTTTGTATTGAATTGAAATGCTCTATTTGTGGTTTAGAAGGATGGAAAAGTATGTTTAGTGAGCTTTGAAATTGAATTGAAAGTTCGAAAAAAAAAAAGAAAAAAAAAAGCGAAAAATGAAATGAAAAAAAGAAGTGAAAAAGAGTTGTAAATAAAATGAAATAAAAAGGGTTATGATTGAATTTCTTGAGTGAAAAAGGTTGTTGATTATATTTGGAGATTGTTGGTTGTTGCACGGAGTTGTTGTGACCTTTCTTGGTCATGTTTTCAGTTATATGATGCTCCCCCTTCTTAGTTTTTCCATCACAATTCCCAAATTATTTTCCATACCTTTAACTTCAGCCCCATTACAACCCTTAAAAGTCCTTTTGATCATTGTGTATTGTATTATTGAGTATTAAGTGAGTCAAAAAGTCAAAGTCAAAGAGTATTTGCTTCATCTGAGTCGACTTGATTAGGTTGAGTGTCATCATTTATGCCTTAAACACATGAGAGATTTGAGTCCACATAACTATAGTGAGGTCTGTCAGGTTTTGTTAAATCCAGCTTGGAAGAGATGGTATGTGGTATGATTGGAGAGTCGATTGCGATACATGACATGCTATGCGGCTTTGTTCGAGATTGTTTCGATACTTGGTTTGTGTAGTGATTATATCTCTTGTGTTTTCAGTTGAGTGTTTAGCCCTATTGTAGTCCTATATTGTAGGTCGTCTTTCTTTTCCAATGTTTATGTCTTATTGCTTGAGGACAAGCAATGGTTT
The DNA here is from genome assembly GCA_947646795.1 of Beta lomatogona. Taxonomy (NCBI): domain Eukaryota; kingdom Viridiplantae; phylum Streptophyta; class Magnoliopsida; order Caryophyllales; family Amaranthaceae; genus Beta; species Beta lomatogona. Next base: position 2,062,145 of record CANSNZ010000988.1, read on the forward strand.
AGCTTGGGGAGTTTGATAAGTCATATTTATATATAGTTTTAAGGTGCATTTAGGTTGCATTTTAGAGCATTTAGGTTCATATTTAGGTTCATTATTGCATCATATTCTTAAGTTATGTTATTCTACTCCTATTCGGTATGTTTTCTTGTTTTTGATGAATTTCAGGTAATGAGAACGTATTTGGAGTATATTTAGCTGAGCTTGAGGATAGGAGCACTTGGAAATAAGCTACGATGCATAAGGATAGTATGGATACGTCTTAGTACGAGTTTGAGCGAAAACGAAGCGGAAAATCATTAGAAGAAATGTGAAAAAGAAGTCATGTATACTCTTCTGATCATAACTTTTGATGTGCTTCTCCGAATCAAGAAATTCCAGTTGGGTTGGAAACTAGACTTGAAGGGCTTTCCAACGATAGGTCACACGCTCAAAATGGACTTCTGGTTCGAGAGATACAGCCTTCGCAAGTTGACGCAAAAATCACTGTTTTCCCGCCCGGTCGACCGGGCGAAATGAAATTTTCAGGCATGTTAGCCCGGTCAACCGGGCGAGAAAGGAGCCAAAATCGCTTGCGCGCCCGACCGGGCGGGATCGCCCGGTCGACCGGGCGGATTTGCTGTTCTGTCGTAGCTCCTCAATCACCGTCGCCCGACCGGGCGGATTTCGCCCGGTCAACCGGGCCGTTTCTCGAGACGGGTTTATTTGCCTTTTTTAGCCGGTTTTGTAAAAACTATAAATAGGTCTTCTCTCTCTCCCCAAAGGGGAATCTCTCTTTTCTGACGTTATATTTTGTATTCTTAGGTTTAGCTTTAGTTTCCTTCTTCCTTTTCTCTCTAGTTTTTTTCATGGCAAACCCTAGTTTCTCTTTTCTTCATTAATTCATGAGTTTATAATTTTCATCTGTTTTCTTTCATTGATTTCTTTGATCATGCTTTTCTTTGTAGATTTAAATTCCTTTAATTATTTCATGATTGAGTAGTTTATATTCTAGGGTTTGGGAATCCATGTTTATATGCTATGATTCTTGATTGATATTTATTAATGGTTTAATTAGTTAATGATATCTCTAATTGATTAGTGTTTTTATTGTTAATCTTGCAATCTGATCAATTGTCTGATTAAATATTGCTAATATCGAGTCATAGATCGAGAGATAGTACTCTTTAGAGGCTTACCTACAATTAGCAAATCTGATTATGTAGAGCGACCGTACTAGCATATGTTGATTTGAGAGCGTTAAGGCCCGACCGTAGGATTAACATGTGCTCTAGATATCTGATTAATTGAACCATTGATGATATTTTGATAGATTATAGTTATAAACGTGGTAAACCATTGCCCTGGATCCTTTTTATTTTGATTTTCGTAGTTTGATTTGTTTAGAACTTTAATTCAATATTCCTAATCTTGTTTAGTTTCTCCATACCTTAGAAGCTAGATTAGAACAACCATCTCTCTGTGGATTCGACCCTACTTACCCTACTACATTGTTAGAAGGTTTGTTAGGAATTATTTTTGACAGGTGTACGACACCCTATCACAAACCTTTAACTGTAAAAATCATTCGCCTATTTAATTATTTTTTCAGATCTGGTGGAGGAAGAGAAGAAATGGCAGACCAAACTTCTATATTTCGATCTTTCTAGACATGATTTGTATAAGTTTTTCATTTTAGATTTTTATTGTTCATGTTTTCTAATTACAGAACAATGGTAAAGAGTAAAAACTCATGGTTTGGAATATGAATGATGTTGGAATTGTTATTAAATCTGTTGCAATTAAGCATAAATTATTTTTTTATTATGTTGCAGTCTGAATGGTGGTGGAAAGAAAAGGCTAAAAACCAAAAAAAAAACCTTCCATTTTTGTCCCACACAGTGCCACATGCGACGCAGATGACAAGCATTTGCGTCGCATGTGGCACTACATGCGACGCAAATGGTAGGTCCCTAGGCTTGTTGGGTTGTTGTGGGGGTATGACTTGGTGTCTCCATCTGCGTCGCACATGGCTCGGCATGCGACACAGATAGGAGACGCAAATGCATTCTGTATGCTGGGCGAAGCGTCATGTGCGTCGCATGGTAGGCAGGGTCCGACGCAAATAGCTAATCAACTGCGTCGCGTCGTTATCCTGATCTGCGTCGAGACTTGTGCCGTCGGACCCATGTCCGACGCAAATAGGCGCCTCGCATCTTACGCAAATCGTCGATTTTGTACTAGTGAAGGAGTTTCTTGAATTCTAGGCCCTCAAAATAAGGCCTTTCTTAGAGATCTTCTTTGAATATGTTTTTAAAGTATGTCACTACTTCTTTTTTGATACCTGCACAATCAACAACGTTAGAATTATCAAAATTCAAACATGATATTGTGTTTTTTTCCTCCTCAAAGTGGCCATGGCATGAAAGAATTTAGTGTTTTTGTCTCCCTCCTTTAACCACCTTACACGAGAGTTTTGTGACCAGTAGGTTTTTTTTCTTTTAAGCCAAGTCCATAGATCGGATTGGGCTTCTTTTCTTTCACTAATCTCCATGTTAGATAGCATCCTTTCATTTGTTATGTTATCTAACCTGCTGATCTTTTCCTCAAAGCAACGAATGTTTTTCGTCAATCAAACCGAAAACGTTTTTATTCCATGCTCTCGGTTCGGATTTTAGGGTTTTCATTTTTTTGGGAGTGGTAAGGTGAGATGAGGACATCCGTACTTTCTTTATGAGAGGGAGGAGACTCGAGTGAGACAACCAATAATTCATGAAGCGAAAAGGCTTGGGTCCCCATTAGAGTTTGAAGAACTTATGAGTAAGGGACAGTGGTCAGAAATTCCTCTATTAGTGGAGAGACGGATAGATTAGGGAAGGAAGTGATCCATTCCGGATTGACTAAACATCGGTCTAGCTTGCTCTTGGATTGGCCATGAAACCAAGTGAATTTCCCATTTAGGGCATTGATTTCGACTAGTTGTGTTGATTGAATGAAGCTCTGAAAATTCTCATAGCCTACCACTGATATCGCTTGACTCCCTATTTCCGAATCCATGAGAGTCTCATTGAAGTCCCCAACGAACATGGTGGGAAGTTTTGAGGGTTGCCAAAGATCTAATAGATCTCTCCATACTTCAACCCTACCTTTTAGACTACATGAATTGTAGACATTGATTAGAAGGCAGTCAAATTTTTGAGGGGATATACTACCACCCAGGGCAATCCAGTTTCGATTAGCCTTGAAAGAATGTAGATGAAAGGTGGATTTTTTCCACAGAGATATTAAACCCCCGGAGTTCCCCATTGAGGGGCTAGCAACCCAATCAAAATTATCATCAGGGCAAAATGATTTAATGAAATTGGGTTTTATTTGCTCAGCTTTTGATTCTTGAATGAAGATGAAAGAGGTATTGTGAGAAGTGGTCAGTTTTTTTATTTGACTTTAGCGCCTAATCCTCTGCAATTCCATGATAACACTATCATTATGAGGATGTTTTTGGATGGTTGAGGGGGAGGGGCAGTTAGGTGGATGCGTTATTCAAGTCTTCTTGTTGACGGGAAAGAATGGCTGTGATGAGGTCATGAAGCTGAGCTGATGGCCCATCGAATTTGAAGCCCAATTCATTTGCAATATATAGGACGTTGTCTTCTGCATTCATGGAAGTATGGGAGGTGGGGGAGGAAGATAGGGTAGAGTGTGTTTTGGCTAAATTTGGGTTTTCTTTTTTTTCAATTTTTGCAGTCTTCTTTTTGCGTGGGCTATTTTGTGATCTGCAGGTATTAAATTTTCGAAACCTGGAAAAAACATTGGGTCTGAGGATAAGGAAGATGAGGAAGATGTGTTTTTTGGTTTTATGAGGGTTCCAAAATAATTGAACATGGAGATGGGAGAGGATATTTGAGGCCTTGGGCCCAATAGGGTTTTGGCTGGGGACACATAGGGTGATGATAAGATGGGCTTGGAGGGGATATGAATCATTGCTTGGGAGTCTGTGCAATCATTAATAACAGGGATGCGGGTCGTGAAAAGGAATTGGTCAGAAGTGGGATTTTCTAGGTGTACTGCCATGTTTTGGCGGCTAAGAATTTTAGGAGACATCATCATTAATGTTTGTGAATTCCAAGACTTTGGTTGGAGAAGCATTGGGAAGTGGGGTATTATTGAAATGATGGCTAGGAGATGAAAGGTTTAGGTTATTCATGGATCTTGGGGAAGGTTGATTTTTGCCGGAAAAACTGTCGGACTCATCATTTGAACTGCCCAGTACATTCTGGATTTTTGGCGAATCCTCTTTTATATAGCAAGAAATTTTTTGATTTAATCCCCTCAATATCAATTAACATCTTGCTGTTGATATTAAACAAACAATCTGTAACTATAAGATTTTTTGCAAATTCAAAACTTGCATGATCAGAAGAAAGAACTCGCCCAAAGACACTGCCGATGTTGTAGAAGTTTTCGTAGCTCCATCCACTGATGGGCACTCCATACACCTTCATCCATATGTTTCTTTCCATTGAGATGAACATGTATCATTTATATCTCTGATATCAAGAAACCAATTCTCAAGCCATTTACTTTCGACCATGGCTGATTTATCTTCACAAGAGGGGAATGTAATGAGGCGGGGAAGCACTAGTAAAGAATTAACTATTTGTGTCGGACCTGGGACCACTATTTGCGTCGGACATCAGTCCGACGGCACAGGTCTCGACGCAAATGAGAGAGACAGGATCTGCGTCTGACTAGCACACGATGCAGTTGATGAGCTATTTGCGTGGGACTGTGCTCAATGTACGAAGCACATGAAGCCTAGCCCCTGCATACAATTGGGATTTGTGTCTCCCATCTGCGTCGCATGTTGAGCAATGTGCGACGCAGATGATACACCATTTGCGTCGCACATTGCCCAACATACGACGCAGATGGGAAACTCGCCAATGCACCACCACCAGCCCAGCTAGCCCAGGCACGACTCATTTGCGTCACACATTGTGCCACATGCGACGTAAATGCTTGTCATCTGCGTCGCATGTGGCACAATGTGCGAAGCAAATTAGTGATTTTTTTTCCAGCTTTTTTTTTGTTTTTTTTAGCTTTTTTTTTGGTTTTTTTTTTCAGCAAATGAGTGGTTTTTCTTTCATATACTAAACCTTAAACCTCAAAACTAAACGAACATTATATCAATAATTTTGAGCGGAAAATTCGGCATAGTCTCCTTTGTAATTTGGACAACCCAAGAAATCGTTGGAAAATTTTTGCATATATAACCAAAACTAGTTCCAGTACATCTCAATCAAGCAACCAATATTGCAATCAAGCAACCAACAAGGTTCAATCAACAAAATATTGTTCAACCTACAAATACATATACTAACTAGTTAGTTTGCTGCTTTGACGACCGCTACAAAGTATTTTGCAAAAGGTTCTTTGAGTTTGTCGATCTCAGTTATGGAGTAAGGCTCATGACTTGGTGGAAAATCCTAGAAATATATTAAATTAGTTAATATACTTGAAAATTCTATAAGTATAAATAACGAATTTACGGCATACATATACCTCTTATAAATTATTTGAATCATAGTGCATGCGGACGATTTCAAGCATGTATTTCATCACGAAATAGCCGCATTCCTCTCCTCCCGATTGTTTAGCACACTACACCAAATTTAAGATATATATTAGAATCGGAAATAAAATCCTTAATAGAATTATAAAATGTGTATCAAATACAAAACCATAAGAGTTTTACCGGCATAGTTATCCAAGACAATTTAGTTCCTTTATTGGATCCTTAAAGGCGCGTGAAACTTGTATATGCACTAGGTATAGAAATTTTGTAACAATTAATTACTATAAACATTTATAAATTATTTAAAATATCATAAAATGCATGTAAAATAATTAACATGTATAACAACTATGAACTTACGTATTCAACGGCAGCTTGATAGCTAATTTTCTTTCTCTCTGAAGCGAATCAAATATATATACCGCTTTCTTAGATAGACAAACAACAAGAAGAATCCAATGTTCCCTAAGGCATGAAACAAAATGGGATACTCATATAACCACAAGTTCATAAAGACAAAACAAAGTAAAGATTAGTTTAACTAACACACTTTTGAATATACGGACATAGGATGAAATGCATATTTTGATTCGCTTTCATTGAACTTGTCATATAGTTGATCACGGCATCTGGTTGATTGCGTATCATGGTCGCTGAAATCAAACTTGGACACATGAAACCAATAGTACCCTCTAGTTCAGACTCCTCTTCCAAATGCCTACACTCCAAATACTTATACTTAGGAGAAACAATCACTAGTAGAAAAACGTTGATTTGCGTCTTCTAAATTGCGTCGCATAACTGGCAAACCCATGCAGAAGAGTCATTTGCGTCGGGAGCAATGGGGGTCCGACGCAAATCATAATTCATGTGCGTCGGATTTACACTAATGTTCGACGCAAAAAATTAAATCAAATGGTTGCATGATTCATGTGCGTCGGATCCAATTAATGTGCGACGCAAATGGGTTTCAGGCCTTTTTATTTTGGAACTATATGCATCGGATCTCATTACCCATGTGACGCACATGGTTCGCTTCCCCCCTTTTTCTGTTTTGGAGACTCCTCTCAAACCCTACCAACATAATTTTCACTCAGCAGTCACTCCCCCCTCTCTCTCCCTCCCTCTCTCCCTCTCCCTTTCTCAAATTTCATCGCCTTTCTGGGCTTCTTCTCCTTCACTCGTCGAATTAAGTTCATCACTCATCGCCTTTCAAACTTCTTCTCCTTCACTCGTCGCGATTTCATCACTCTCGAAGATTTCATCGTCGATTCAGATTTGGAAAGCTTCACTCTCGAAGTTTTCGAAAAGCACTCGTCGCACAACCTCACTCTTTCCGTCGAATTAAGGAACACAACCTCACTCATAGTCGGTTCAGATTTGAAAATTTAGGGTTCGATTCTTAACAAAAAATGGTCGACGAAGGAACATGAATTGAGGTTATGTATTTAATCGCTTCAGAAAGTTTTTTTTTTGGAATTGATTCCTTTACATGAATTTTTAGGGGTTTTTTTTTGTGTTAGATCTGTTTTTTTTTGTTCAATTTTTTAATTTCGTTACATTTCAACATTCATGGTTTTGTTCTCGTATTTCATTCTTGTATTTCGTTCCTAATTTCGATTCAAATTTGCGTTCTTTATTTCATTCTTGTACTTCGTATTTCGATTCAAATTTTGTTACAGTATTCCTGCATTTCATTTCAGCATAATGAAATAAGTGATATTAATATATGTAAAATTTGGGTGTATTTCATTTCAGCATAGTTTTGGGTGTATTTTGTTCTGCGTATCATCATGCTGGGTGCATTTCATTTTTTGATACGGGATTTTTATTTTTTTTATAAAAATTAACAATTTTACGTCGGATGTACAACATACATCCGACGCAGATCCAATTTTTTTTAATAAAAAATGGTTGATTTGCGTCGCATGGTAGACTAAGTGCGACGCAAATTGTGCTTGTGGTGCAGTGGCTCAAGGGTCATCTGCGTAGGACATCTCTTACATCCGATGCAAATGGCTTACTATCTGCGTCGATTCCTAATCCGACGCAGATCATCTCTTCTTTATCTGCGTCGAGGCCTGTGTCGTCGAACCTGGGTCCGACGCAAATGGACGCCTCGCTCCGACGCAAATTGTTCATTCTGTACTAGTGAATAAAAATAAATATCAATGTTAATTAGTTTAGAGTTTGAGAATTCTCATATCATAAATATTTGCAAAATGGATACATTAAGCCATGATACCGTGAGAAGTTGAAAAATATCTTATCGCGAGAGAATGATCATCTGATCACTATCATAGTTGAAGACGGTACCCTTCATAACTTGCATACAAAAAGGCTCATCTAAGGGTCGGTTGCAAAATAATCGGTGCATATCCTTGACAATATCATCCATATCCTCCAGTGACAAGTCAATAAAAGGATCTACGTGCCTATGTGCAGACTCATCGGTGCAAGGATCACTACCAACTTTTTTGGGTTTTTCTACATTATACCCTTGTGTTTCTTCCATTTCTACGTTGTACCCCGACCTTTAAAAAATTCCACATGGTACCCTCAAGGTTACCTTATTTAATGCACGATGCCCCAACCGCTGATTATATGTCATTAATTTCGTTTAATTTTTTAATTTATTGGAACTAATTTAACTTATACATAGTTTAACGCTTGGAGGGAATATTCACAAATCAAATTAGTTCCATTGGATTATAAAAAGTAGATGAAATTAATGACGTATAATCCGCGGTAGGGCCGTTGTGCATTAAAAAAAGTAAGTTTGAGGGTACCGTGTGGAATTTGTAAAAGGTTGGGGTACAATGTAGAAATTGAAAAAATACAAGAGTATAACGTAGAAAAACCCCAACTTTTTTTTTCTTCTTCTTCATCGCATCTTCCTTAGGCAAATGTTCCTAATTCAATTCGACTTCTTTTTAATTCACATACTATATATGTATATAGATTATTTCATATATAAATCAAGCTTACTTAGTATATAGATCAATATATTAAACATAAGTTACCTGATTATCTGAGACTATAAATACTAACTCTTTCGGCCATTCTATGAATGAACCCTCAGCTTGACTGAGTTTCACGATGTATGGAGTAGGTAGTGGAACTGGAGCATCTGCGTAGTCCGGAAATAAATCATCAACACTCACTTTCACGGCCGTAGGATGTGATGATGACTCCTTTAGTGGATGAACGGTACCCTCAGCTACAATGATCGGTCCCGAGCTATCCGCTAATGCCAAACGACATGGAACTGGACTCTTAACATCCAATGAGAACACAATGTCATTGATTAAGTGTTTTAGAAGCATAATATCATAATTTTCCTTTTCTTTCCTTTTCCAATCATCTTGCGTCCAATTAAAAAAATTCATATGATTAGTAGAATACGAGTAATTAGACAAGAAAATGTCATAAAATTTGAAGAATGCTTACAATAGACTCTTTTATCTTTTGTGTTTCTTCATTAAGGAAGAAAAGATTTTCTTCCTTATCTTTTTTCGATCTCGCGAGAAGCCATGACAAAGTTCGATCCGATAAGGAGGAAATAGCTGATGATGTGGATGAGTCAACAGATGATATTGTAGAGGATTTAGGGATATACCTTTTGTCTTTCAAAACGGGAATCATCTCCGCATATGACTTTAGACCCAAAAAATGAGGATGAATGTTGGCAGCCTGAGACTTTCTTGCTTTTTCACTTTTAGCCTAATATGAAAACAACTAGTCAATATTCACAAAAAAAACTGATTATAACATATTATGTGATTGTAACGTACATATTACATAACTTAAACTCCTTAGAGCTACACTTTGTCACAAATTGGTCCCAAATCTCTTCCGTAATGAAAGGATAGAGCACGTACGGTTGCGTATCATTGTTAGGCCCCTTCTTCGTTTTTGTGATCCATCGACTCACCAATTTTGACTTGAAATCTCTCCACCGCTTATCACAAGTAGTCAACACATCTCGTTTCTTCCTCTCATCCTCTTGTATTGCAAACTCTCTCTTCAATATACAAAATTAACCAATAATACACGATTAGTATAATAAAGATGATATCAATTAAATTAAAAGAATGGCTTTTAAAAATACATAGGTTACTTACTTTAGCATCTTCCCATAAACTATTTTTTAGGCCTTGTGGAACATCATCCCAACTATCGTACAAGATAGACACTTTGCTTCTACTGATTTCGCCGCAATGTGTCTAGTACGCACCAACATGCTCCCAATCGGACGTATCAAATGATCCCACTGAAGTACTCTTTGGACCCTGGGTTTGGAACGTATCCCTTTTGTAGGACCTCTAGGCTTGCTCACTCTTATCTTCCTACTAGCTCCATCAGTAATCTCGGCCTCAGAACGTGGCTGCCGATCATCATCGGATGCATCATGCATTATGTCATCTTCCATCACTACACCTAAAACCAAAGACATGTTAGTTTCATCAATGAAGTACTACAAAATATTTTAACAAAGCATAAAGTATATAATTGAAGATAAGTTACCTATTAATCAGTTTTTTCTTTGACAACGTAAAATCCCTCATTATGGTATCGACGAATGTAATTTGTGTCCAGATCTTCCCCTAATGTACTTGGAATGACTACTGACGAAGCAATGACTTCATGTTTTGGGTCAGATAGTTGGTTCATAACTCGTTCTTTAAACCAATCAACAAATGACCAATTATGCTCAATCATCAACTCACGTTTATTCTTCAATGGATACTGAAGACTAAGCACAGTCATGTGCTCATCGAAGTAAGGATAAACTTGTTTCAAATTTTCTAACACTAAATATTCAGCTTTTCTTTTCAACTCTCCATTAAGACACAATCTTTTTCTCCCAATGGTACCACAACCATCAAGCCTTCCTTCATGTCTAGATTTTGGCAATCCAATTGCTTATGCACGTGCTAAATACTGACTTACATATTCAGATACTTCTCCGCAACTGTTCTTTGGACAATACTTGCTTCTGGTCTGGCTGGATTCATCACTTTGCCCCTTCGGAGTACCCATATGTTTTTCGAAAGGCCACATATACCTCATACAAACGGCCCCACAAAGTTTAATTTCTCGGACAAGATGAATTATCAAATGAGGCATGATGTCAAAGAACGATGGTGGGAAGTACATTTCAAATCGACACATCGTCTCTATTACATCGGCTTGCAAGTTATCTAGAGTGTTATGATCAATCACCTTGCTAGAGATAGTTCTGAAGAAGAAACACAGCTTTGTAATCATGTATGTTACTTGGGAAGGCAAAATTCCTCGTATTGCGACAGGTAATAAATGTTGCATCAAGATGTGACAATCATGAGATTTCAAACCAACGAGTTTCAAGTCCTTTAGTGAGACAAAGTTTCGAAAATTTGACGAGTATCGAGCAGGGACCTTTAACCTATGCAGGGACTCACAAAAACTCGTTTTCTCCTTCTTTGACAAAGTGTAGCAAGCTAGTGGAAGATAATAGCGTTGTCCCCGCTCCTGAGGTCCTAGTTTTGGTCTGTCCATTTCAGCCATGTCTTTCCTAGCTTTAACTCCATCCTTTATCTACCCGGGCATATTCAACAATGTTCAGACAATGGCATCACAAATATTTTTCTCAATGTGCATTAGATCAAGACAATGTCTGACTTCTAAACATTCCCAATATGGGAGGTCCCAAAACTTAGACCTTTTCTTGTATAAGTTCTTTGAGACACTTTTAAAGGAGTTGCCAAACACTGTTTCAATATCCTTTACCCGCTTAGAGACCTCTTTTCCACGTAAGGGTATAGGGGCTTCTCTCATCTCCACTTTTCCGTTGAACAACTTTTACTTCTTACGAAATGGATGATCTAAATGAAGCCATGTACGATAATGCATGTATACATTCTTCCCACAATGATGTAACCGCTCAACAATCATATCCTCATCAAAAATAGGGCATGCCTTTGCTCCTTTAACTGTATACCCTGACAAATTCCCATAAGCTGGGAAATCATTAATCTTGCAAAATATCATGGCACGTAATGTGAAGTCAGTTTTCGCATACGCATCGAACATCGAAACACCTTCATCCAACAACAATTTCAGATCTTGAAGGAGTGGGTCAAGATACACATCTATGTCGTTTTCGGGTTGCTTAGAACTCGAGATAAGAAGCGATAGCAGAATAAATTTACGCTTCATACATAATCAGGGGGGCAGATTATAAATGGTCAGTAGAACCGGCCAAGTGCTATGTTGGGTACCTAGTGTGCCAAATGGGTTCATCCCATCTGTACAAAGTCCAAGCCTAAGATTTCGAGGTTGTTTACCGAAACTGGGAAACTTTCGATCGATATTTCTCCATTGCGGAGAATCGGCCGGATGTCTAAGCATCCCATCTTTCTTCCTCTCGTCCGCATGCCACCTTAATAATTTAGCATTATTTTCATCCGAAAATAAACGCCTAAATCTCGGAATGATTGGAAGATACCAAAGAACCTTCGCCGGAGTTTCTTTCTTTCTCACCCCTTCATCATCCGCCTTTATCTTGTACCGAGACTTTCCAACACCTTGGACACTCACCCAAATCCTTGTACTCATTTCGATACAGCACACAATCATTTTGACATGCATGTATCTTCTCATATTCCATACCTAATGGACACAACAATTTCTTTGCCTCATAGGTAGAGTTGGGAATTTCATTCCCTTCAGGTAGCAATTCTTGTAAAAAAGTCAACAGCTCACTTAGTCTTTTGTCTGTCCAACTATGCTTCGATTTCATATTGAGCAATGTGAGGATAGATGCAAGAAAGTTTAGTGAAATTCTTACACCCCGGATACATAGGTTTGTCCGCTGCACTTAAAATACTATCATACATATGCGGACGATCGGTTCCTTCATCCTTCAAATTATGCAACATCTCATCTGCCCTATCATTCTCATCATCTACCCTTTCATTCTCATTATTATCCTCTCCTTTATCGATATCAACCTCAACCTCATCATCAATGTAATCAACATGCAAATCATTACACAAGCTAGTGGAGCTCATACCCTGATCATAAAACTTTCCATGCCATGTCCACCTAGTATAGTTATTCTTAAACTCACGACGAATCAAATGATCCTTAAATAGATCCATATCACGATACCCCCTAGAGTTATTGCAATCACAACAAGGGACAATACTAACTTTGACCCATTCTGCGATTGATGTTCTAACGCAACCCTGATAAATTCATCAACCCCTTGTAGAAATGTCGCCGAAGTCCGATTACCATACATCTAGTTTCGATCCATATTCATGCACTAGAGACACCAAACAAATAACACAATCGATCACATCATTCAAAGTGTATTATCAAATGCAGTCATGAACATTTGGGTCCTTATCACTCCAACCTAACCCATCCTTGAGTTTCTCATCTCACTAGTGAATGAACATTTGGTTTTCAATTCTAAGAAAAATCCGGCAGCATATCCCTACAGTTCTCCAAGTACACGATGAAGATAGTAGGTAAACTATCAACATATGTACCCAGAGAAGGCTTAGGGAAATGAGCTAGCTAGATCTTGCTTAGAATCGAAAACCAAACATTCATTCACATCCTAAGTGAGATAAGAAACTCAAATACAGTCCCAAACCAGGGACTATTCAAGACTTACTCCTAATGAGTAAGCCTCGAACGGGTATCTAGTCCAATGATGCACATTGCAATTAAACAGCTAGGGGTGCTAACGAGCTAGGACGGCTCGCAAACTATTCGGATTCGGCTCGGTCAAAGCTCGGCTCGGAGGGGCTCGATTCGAGTTCGGGATCAGCTCGAGACCTTAACGAGACGAGCCTGAGCCTAATAGAGTTCGGCTCGAAAGCTCGCAAACACATTCGATAAAATTTACATTACTATTTATATTTTAATATGTAATCCAACTTGGACCTAAAATAGTACTCCACTAGGCACTAAAGTCCCACATTGGTTAAGAAAACAAGCACCAATCTTATTTTCTTTATAAATAGCTACTACTCCTTATCTCAACTTAGAGTTTGATTTCGTACCTCCTTGGTTGGAAAACAAACTTTATACTCCATTTTCTTCACAAAAGGAATGAAGTATATATTAAAATATTTGATTATTTAATAATTAAATTATTTAATAATTGATTATTTAAATGCACTTAAAGTCTTGTTGTTACAAGGTTGGAAGTTTTTAAATAAAACATGAAGTCCCACATTGAAACTTTAGTGAAGTTAAGAGGGAAACCAAGTTATAAAAGAATATGTAGAGTGAGTTTTTTCTTAAACAAAAGCTGAAGTCCCACATTGAAATTTTAGCAATGCTAAGAGGGAAACCAAGTTATAAAAACATGGGTAGGATGAGTTAAACAAAACATGGAGTCCCACATTGAAAACTTAGCAATGCTAAGAAGGAAACCAAGTTATAAAAGCATGGGTAGGATGAGTTTGTTTTTCTTCAACAAACCATGGAGTCCCACATTGAAATCTTAGCAATGCTAAGAGGGAAACCAAGTTATAAAAGCATATGGTGGGTGAGTGGACAAGCTCACCTACTTTCTTGGGCATACTTGGCCTATACGGTTGGGCCTATCGCCTAAGTGAAGCTTTAGATATTGACTTGGGCCTACTCGGTTAGGCTTAAGCCCAACTTTTTCGAGCCAAGTTTCGAGCCGAGCCTCGAGCCGAGCTTGGACTTTGTCCTCTCGAGCTCGAGCCGAGCCCAAATATTGGAGGCTCGACGAGCTTCGAGCTCGAGCCGAGCCGATCCTCAATCATTCTCGAGCCGAGCCGAGCCTGGACATGTTCGGTCTCGGTTCGGCTCGTTAACACCCCTATAAACAGCACAAATCAATCCATTCCTTAGATTTCCCTCCCCACCCCATTAAGGTATGTCCATATAGGTTCGGTCATAATTCAACATATACTTTCCCAATTACATAACCAAACAATTCACATATACTTTCCCAATCACATAACCAAATAATTCCTTAAATTTCCCAACCCCCCATATAGGTTTGGTCATAATTCAACATTATAGGGACAAATAAAACAAATCCAGAAATCCAAACTAATGGTTAAATTAACGTAAATAAAAAAATAACAAAAGATATAATACATACCTCTACTCTCAAGGAGCAGCGAAGACAAGCACAACGAGGTGAGCTTGGAGAACCGGCAAACCGACGAGCACAAGACAGAAGGTGGCAACTGCAGTACAATGTAGAGGAGAGGCAAAGTGAGAGAATGCAACACCATTGAAAGAGATGAGTTTGGATCGTCACACAACATATCACTAAATTTCACAAATTCAAGGTAAATAGGAAACTATAATATAAATTCTTATAAGTTCGAAATTCTAAAGTGAGCATTCAAGAAACACATGCAAGAAATTGATTCAATACATTGAAATGTAGTATTATATACTCCTTGATTAAGATCTAGAAAAAAAAAAAAAAAGAGGGAAATTGAAAAAAAATACACGACTTACATTGCCGGCAGCGGCAGAGGCGAGACCTGGTGTGCAGCAGTGGCGGCGGCGAGACCTGGTGTGCAGCGGCGGCGACGCGACGTACAGAAGCGGCGGTGAGTTCACAGGAAAAAAACCGACAAAGAGTGAGCGAGAATGAGAGAGAGAGAGAGAGAAAGAGGAGTGCACCGGAAAAAACCGAGAAAGAGGAGACGCCGGTCGGTATATGTCACCGGTGGAAATCCTTCGGCGGTTGAGATTATTCACCGGCGAGCAAAGCTGAGAGAGAGGATGGGAGTGACGAGCGAAAAAACGAGAAAGAATGGAAGACGAGCGAAAACCGAGAGAGGGGTTGAGATTATTCGTCGGCGAAACGAGATTCGCCGGAGAAGGGACAGTCGCTGGCGAGAGTGAGTATAGTTTTGAGCGACGGTCGACGGTTCGCAATTGGAGGAGAGTGAGAGAGTGGAGTTTGAGAGTGAGTGTTTAGGGCTTCGAATTAATGTGTCGTTTGAAAAAGTAATCTGGGCAAGACCATTTGCGACGCACGTGAAAGAAGGTCCGACGCAGATAGCAAAAATGACTTGATTTGCGTCGCATCCCAGCTAAGTGCGACGCAGATAGCGGCTCATTTAGCTGAAGTAATGTGCGTCGCATCTCCTTAAAATGTGATGCAGATCATGGGATCCAACAATTTGCGTCGCACAGCTGTAACGTCCGACACATATTGTGGTTGGCATTTGCGTCATTCTCTCCTTACCATGCGACGCAAATGATCCTTCCACTAATATGTTGTGGTTGTTTGCGTCGCATGTTTTCTAATGTCCGACGCAAATGGTATCTTCCTAATCATTTGCGTTAGTCATGCAATAGAGAGACGCAGTTAGTCATGCAATAGAGAGACGCAGTTCATCATTTTTCTACTAGTGAAGCCCACACATTGGTTTTATCATGAGGCAGCTGACCCCTTCACTGAGGATTCCATTAAGTAACTGGTTAGAGGAGAGCGATGATGAGGCGGTGGCTATAACACTTCTACTATAAAGTTCTGAATTTTCAACGCATTTTTCCCCTCGAATAGTGATGAGTTGTTCACCATCTAAATTGTGGACATATATTTCATCTCTTGACTTCACTATGTTTTCTCCAAGAATTTTTACTCTCATTTTTTCCATCATGCAAGGTTCAAATTGGAAGCAGTTTGGCGTTGGGTCGTTTTCTTGGGGGGTATTTGATGGTTTTGTGAATGTGGGTTTTGTTTCTTTGGGTTAGGCTGATTATAGGGGGGTTATGAGGGGCTTGGCGGTTCAAAGAGGCATCTTTGTAGGATCTGCCATCTCTGTATGAGTTGTGTTTAGGGTGGGATGATGAGGGTTGTTTAGTAGGTAGGTGTTTTCAAGGTTCGAGGGAGATGGTGGGGATAGGTGTTATGTTTGGACTGCCATATTTTGCTGGCATGACTTTTATACAATGGGTACCTATCTTCGATCCATTCTCCTGTAGAATTGCAGGTTTGAGGGAGTTTGGGTGCAAGAATTGGATAAAAGCGTACAAAAATGAGGGCATTTTAGAAACGTAGTTTGGCAACAGATTTTTCAAATGTTGATAAGTAGCAACAAATAATTTTTTTTTTTTGTTGCCTATTACAAAAGTAGTGTTTTTTTCATCAAATATTGGCAACAAAATTTTAATTTGTTTCTATTGGAGACCAATTGTCTCACTATTTGTTGTTAGATGGTATCAAATTTTTAATTTCTTGCCATTTTATTGCAACGAATATTTGCTTTGTTGATGTTAGAAACAAGTCATTTTACTATTTGTTACTAGATGACATCATATTTTTGATTTGTTGCTATTTAGAAACAAACAATGACAACAGATTTTTAATTTGTTGCCATTAGAAACAAGTAATTTTATATTTTGTTGTAAAAATAGGAACAATTATTTATATATTTTAAAAATTATAAATTAAAATTTCGTCGAATCACTATCAGCAACAAACCCTGACAACTAATTTTTGATGTGTTGCTTTTGACAACAAGTAATCTTACTAGCTGTTGCCAAAATGGCATCTGGTTTTTTTTATTTGTTGCTTTTATAAACAAGTTGTCTTACAATTCGTTGCTGAACAATATGAACATCGTGTATTACCAAAAATTTGAAAAAATAAATTATTGGTTTAGTTTTAGCAACAAAATACGGCTATTCATATTTGATTTGTTTACATTTGAAACAAGTCATTTTACTATTTGTTTCTAGATAACATCATATTTTCCATTAGTTGCTTATTAGAAACAAAATATGGCAACAAATTATAGTTTGTTGCCTTGTTGGTTACTCAATGACATCATATTTATAATTTGTTGGCGGAATTGAACTCACACTCCTATTTTGTTCACATTGTTTTTACTTATTTAAATAAGTTTAATTAAGTTCACATAAATACTGGAAAAATAAGTGCTAACCAAGTACACATACAATTTACAAGATCAATAATTTATGATAAGTTCTTATAAGGCTATGTTTTGTTCAACTTAATTAACTCAATTAAGAAAAAATAAATTATGATGTATTCAGATTAGTTCAAATAAGTTCAGATAAGTTTTAACAAATTTTAATTAATTCAAATAAGTTAAAGTCGTCAATAGCATGTAAGAATTTAACTTAAATTAATTTTAATAAGACTAAATTGTTTTAGATCAGTTCTAATTAAGTTTAGATGACATCAAATAAGTAAAGGTAAATTAAGATAAGTTCAATTAAGTCTATTTTGAAAAGAACAGTCACTAAGTCCAGTTAAGTTCACATAATTTTAACTAAGTGAAAATCAGGTGAATATAGAATTAACGTACCATTATGATCTTATAAACTTCACCAAACGTACAACTTATGTCAAGTTCACGTCAACTTACTTCTCGCAAAGTAAGTGAAAATAAGGGGAAAATGAATGGCCTACATAAGCTATAGTAATTTATGTAAGATGTTATAGTTCAAGGTTTAGAGGACGTGACTTTTTTTTTTTTTTACAAATCGAGTAATCTTAACTAATGAAATCCATATATCTCCAGAATGGAATTGCAAACGATTATTGGTAAAACTTGGTACTATAGGTCTTTTGAATTGATTATAACTCTGCTAGAGTGAGATAAAAACTTGTTTTGTATATTTGGACTTGGGTAGGCCGTATTAGTTGTATGAAATTATTAATTTATACTGATTAAATGGATTTTTTCTAATAATAATTTTTAGTGATTGTAAATTATTTTTACTAGTATAACTTATAGTAATGATTAAAATAATAGTTTCTACATATGAAGAGAACATGGTATTAGTAAAGTTGACAAAGCAAATTGAGGAAAAAAAAAGTTATATTTAAATTTTTTCGTTTTAATGATATGCTTAGTTAGAGTGAATTGTGATGTTAGTTACTGAATTAACATTATTATTTTTTACTCTTATTTTGGCAATTTGATTGTTTGGTAATTGGAAAACTAATGTTAAGAAACTTTAACTAATGTTTTTGTTTACGTATAAGATGAAAGTGTTGGGTATGTGCTGAAGACGTATATCATGAAGCGAGTGAGACGAAGCGAAGTCGACAATGTGTATTGAGCATGTGTGGAGATGGTTGAGTAATGTGAGAATGTGGAGTAGCTCACACCCAAAGCCATAGTTGCAAATAGGATTCAGGATCCCGCATGGAATGGCGAGCAAGCCAACAACCTTAAGCCTGTGCACGCAGCCTTGAGCCCGCGCCCACAACATGTGGTGGATACAAATCGCAGCATTGCTGCCAGCCCGCAGGCCATGATCCGCCCCCGCGAGATTTAGCGGATAGCATGCTATTTTGTGGGTCTTTTCGTGTGCAGCCCAATTGTGGGTTGTAGGTCTACTTGGATTACGTTTATTATTGCTCCATTAATATAAATATGTTGAGGCCATTATTATTTTATTAATGCCATAAATGAGAGTTTATTCTTCAATCTAGAGAGACTAGAGAACCTAGAGAGAGGTTAAAGAGTCTAGAGAGATTAGAGAATTCTCTTTGTATCATCATCTCATATTCAAAGTCCTATTGTAGTGTTCGTGGTTTACTCCCTATTCAAGGATTTCCACGTTAAATCTTCATGTGTTCTTTATTGCTTTATTTCTTAATTCCTCCGTATATTATACTTCGATTGCTTAATTTGTTAGCACCTATGATACATATTTCTAACATAAACCTCATATTAAGTTGATTCCTATCGTAGGTAAAACTGGCCAACATTATAGTTGAAACTCATTGCTAGGGATGGGGAAAGGTAAGGGAAACTTCACCCCAAGGAGCCCCCTAGTGGAGTTTAAATTTATATATTCTTTTATTCTCATTTTATGCATAATATTGGTTGTTATCAAAATTATGCATATATGTTCTTAGTTTAAACATATTTGCTATTACTATATAAGCTTTATACATATTCTTTTATCAGTATATACATAGTTCATATCTTCTTATGCATATTTGTCATCAATTTATACATATCTTATATATATATCAATATATAAACTGATATAAAATATGTATAAACCAATATGAAATATATATTATACACTAATATAGAATATATTTAAACTAATAATGGATCAAGCATAAATTTATAAACTGTGAACAATTCTGCATGAACTTACGAAAAATACATGTAAATTGAATTTGACAGAATCTTACTTACATACTGAGACGATCCCACCTAAATCTTTTCGTTTTTGTCTTTAGTATTATGCAATAGAAATATACACAACACAAACATAGTTGAAGTGAAAAAAAAGACAGCAGTAAAAAAGCTAGACTTAGGCTCTATTTTGTTCTCCTTATTTCCGTTCTTATAAGAAAAAATAAGTTCAGTTATATTAAGATAACTTGAGATAAATTCAAATAAGTTTAGTTATGTTCAGATAAGATCTAATAAGTAATAATAATAAGTTCAGATAAGTTCTATTTAGCAAAAAATAAACAGAAATAAGATATTTTTTTATTGATTAAATGGTGGTTCCTCCCAAATATCTAAATTGGGTTTTCGTTCATGTCATTATACTTCTACTATCTCTATTCTATATGGGAAGAGGGGTAGGACACCAAAAAATAGAAAAAGGAAAAAAATAGAAAAAAGAAAATACTTATAACTGAACTACCAATTTATTCAAAAACCAAAAAAAACAAAACCAAATTAACAAAAACAAACGGGTACAAATGCCAACTGCAACAATGGCAGTTTCTCTACTTCTTCATTTCCTCCTCTTTCCCTTCCTATCATCACAACTTCTCCCCTCCAATAATCTGAAAAACACAACAAGATAGCTGCAACACAGATTAGGATGCCATAATTTATCGAAGATCAGGTAACATAGCATTAAAAAATAAAGTGATTTGTTCAAATCAATCCTCGCACGTCATTCATTTTTTTGGTGTGAATTTTATGCAGGGTATTGTTCACAAGAAGCGAAAGGAAGCAAAAAATTGATGAGTAAATACACCATTCAATTAAAAGGTATTTCTTAGTCTCTCATACAATACTAAAAAAAAGTACAACAAACAAATCATATGAAATTATCAGTTGATAGTGGTTTTTTGAGTTTTATTCAGGACATTCACTGTAATCGCGCAAATATCCTCAAGCAGAGCAGCAAAAAAGGCACTTGCAACTTGCAAGATGAATCAGAAACCAGTGAGACGGTTGGTGTGTAATTGCCTGAGGATATTCTTACTACTATTCAATTGCAAACCAAAAATACCTTCAAGCATCAAACTGTAAAAGTTCGACAGTCGAAAAATGAAGAACCCAACTTTACTTAATTATGAAACCAAGATATTATCCCTTAAAAAACACCAAAATAAAATGGTTAAAATTGAGAAAAAATAAATAAATAATTGTTCACCATTTTTCTTCCTACTTTTTTCATCTTTCTTCTAATTTTTTTTCCAATTAAACATTGCCTTGATTTGATTACTTATTAAACTTAACATCAGTTTTTTAGTGTTTCTTAAATACACTATTTTTGGTATTTACACATGCAAAAAAATAACAAATCAAACAAACCAAGATAAAAAATTATAGGAAAACCTACACAAATGTGACGAGAACCCAAAATTTTTTTTTTGAAGAAAAACCATTTAAGAAAACAAAAAAAAAAATCGAATACACATGCATAAAAGAATTGTCAAATAAAAAAAATCTAGGACAAATGAAAAGAGATTTTAAACTCACCTCCTCAATTGATATCTGAAATCTCATTTTCTTCTCCAATTTTTTCTTCCTCCACCTTCAATTTTCTCAACGGTTTAATTCACCCAAAAAACTTCAATTATTAATTAAAAAACTTCATTCTCTACCTTCAATTACTGCCGTCGAAGGGAGCGATTGGTGGTGGACTGGTGGTAGACGGTGGTGAAGTACGGGCGGAGGTTTAGGGGGGGCGAAGAGGATGTGTAGAGAGAGAGAGATACGAAGAAGATGGGTAGACTTTTGATGAGAGATATTTGAGTAATGCATATGACCCATTTTTAAGTTTTACCAAATTGATTAATATCAATTCGAATCGCAGCCAAGAAATTTCATAGAACAAGTTGTCATAAAACTTTTCATGTAATTTTCTCATGTAGCCATCATTTCAACAAGTTGTGATTTCATTTAATAATCAAAGTCTATGGTGAACATATAATTGACAATAACACTTTTTCAATTAATCTTACATTATACTTCCTCTGTTTTCTTAAGTGCAACATTTTGACCATATTTTTTACTAATATATAAAAAAAATAAACATATAAAATATTCTTGGATTTGTTCAATGAATATTTTCATAATATCAACTTTTTATAACTCTCAGAAATACATAATTAGATATATTAATTATCAAAGTTGTGCGTTGGCAAGCGTAAAAGTCAAATTACTGCACTTATTTGAAAATGGAGGTTAGTATATGTTAATTGTAGCCTGTAAGGGTTGTACAAATTGGATATGAACATCTCATTTTTGTGAAATCCTAACAAAATTTGAAGTCATATTATATATAAAAGCCATCCATTTTATATTGTTTGTGGCTCTTTTGGTGAATGACACTATAATAGAGATTTATTTATTGTACTTTAGTGTCACATTGTTGCATTATTGAGACGTTTGCTTTATATAATAGTGATGATATCATATTTTCATTTACGACATTTTGTGCTTAAATTCAGCTTCGTATTTGGCTTTGAGATGTATCTCTTTCATATATGGCAATAGGGGTGGGACACGAAAAAAATAGAAAAAGGTAAAAAAGGATAAACTTCCTAAGTAATTAAAAAATTAAAAAAAAAAGATAAAAAAAAAGGCACGAGAAACAGAATACAAAATTTATAATCCAATCAGTTACTTTCCTCTCAACTAAATTTTTGAAAAGATTGATGAATCCATGAATTAGTGGGATAAACTGATTAAAAATTTAAAAATCCCTTATTTATTAGATGTAATTAGCAATTAATTTAATTTTTTACATGTTTTCGCACGCATCGCGTGCATATAAGGCTAGTCTCTTCATGTGGGGCGCATAAGAGTAAAAACTTTTACAAGAATTTCAAACTTCCCACCACAAAGTAGTGAAGACTAGCAACGCTTTGTTAAAACTTTTAAAAGAATTTCAAACTTCCCACCACTAAGTTTGCTAAGGCTAAACTTCCTAAAAAATATTCCAAAGCCCTGATTCAGTTTTTCACGCACGCTCTAGCCTCCAACACCTTCGCTCTTCGAAATTTTAGCAAACCTCCAAATCCCTAATTCAGTCCTCGAGTAATTTCAGCAACTCCAAATTCCTAATTCGGTCCTCCAATTTTTCGTTGTGCTAAGGTAAGATTTTTGCTTGAATGCTGGTATTTTTTCTGCACAAAAATTCTCTCAATTCGGATATGGATTCTCAATAATAATTCAAATTATTGATGAATCTTGCTGGTATTTTATCGATTCAAATTTCACTGAATTTGGATTATTAGTGATCCGTTACCTAGGATCCATTCTCCAAAAGGATGGAGAACTGGATGGAGACGTGGCTCATAGAATTAACGCGGGTTGGTTAAAGTGGAAAAGCGCCACCGGATTCCTTTGTGATTCCGGCATTCCCCAAAGCTTGAAGGGAAAGTTCTACCGTACGGCAATTAGGCCTGCTTTGTTATATGGCACCGAATGTTGGGCGGTGAAACAATGCCACGTTCATAAGATGAACGTGGCGGAGATGCGTATGTTGCGGTGGATGTGCGGCCACACAAGGAAGGACCGATTAAGAAATGAAGTGATCCGGGAAAAAGTTGGAGTTGCATCCATTGAAGAAAAGATGAGGGAGAATCGGTTAAGATGGTTTGGTCATGTGAAAAGGAGATCAGGTGATGCACCGGTGAGAAGAATTGAAGAGTGGAGGAGTAACCAAATTGTAAGGGGTAGGGGAAGACCTAAGATGACTTGGATGAAGGTAATTGAAAGTGATATGAGGTTACTTGGGATTGAGGAGAGCATGACGTTGGATAGAAGTGGGTGGAGGGGAAGTATCCATGTGAAGGAAGGGGTGTGATTACTGCATTTACTTTGTTTTTCAATTGTGTTGGTATTAAAACCTTTTGTTGAAAACCTCTTTTAAAACTTGTGGGTGTAAACCTAGTGTTCAAAAAAAAAAAAAAAAAAATTCTTTAAAAATTCTTAAAACTTAAACCCTTTAAAAAAAAATAAAAAAATAAATAAAAAAACTTTTTATCACCCTCGTCGATGCCATCTCCTCTGGTAACGGTTTCAGTTGAAGATTCATGTTAGCCGACCCCAAATCCATTTGGGAATAAGACTTAGTTGTTGTTGTTGTTGTTGTTGTTGTAGTGAATCTCGCTGCACAAAATTTCTTCTCGAATTCGAAAATACAGGCTTTGATTGGTTTGTATTATCAATTCTTAATTCGGAATTTCGCAATTTCTTCGCTGCTCATTTGATTATTGTTTGGCTCGCTAATCAGAATTGAAATTAGTAATGAATCTTGCTGCACAAAATTTCTTGTTCTATTCGAAAATTTAGACTTTGTTTGGCTTGCTATAAATGTTGAACCTTAGATTAAGCAAACCAACTAATTACTTGTAATTAACACTAAGCAACAAACAATGGAAAGTAATGAAACTAAAAACAATTAAGAAAGCAATGAAAAGCACACCGATTAACGTGGGAAAACCCGAGCACCGGGAGAAAAAACCCACCAAGCAAGCACCTTTGATTAATGAAGAAAATAGATGAACAATACAAGCATTAATGGAGGATTTAATGCTATTTTCTCTTTCCTCTTTCAATAAACCCTAGGTTGATCTCTCTGTGTGAATGATAACCTAAAACATGAAAGAAGGGGGTTTATATACTTTTAGGGGGTTAGAACAAAACAAGGGTCGAGATTAAAGCAGAATTTCGCAAAAAATCCCGACAGATCTGGGTTGCCCGGACGACCGCCCGCCCGAGCCATGCCGCCCGCCCGGGCCCAAGGACCGCCCGCCCGGGCCGAAGAGAAGCCCGCCCGGTGCAGGTTCAAGGTTTACGTTGTGCCTTCGAGGCAGAACCATCCACGCAGCAGCAACCCGCCCGAGCTGGGACCAACCCGCCCGGGCTGGGACCAGCCCGCCCGGGCTGGGCCTCCCTGACTTGGATCTTGCGCGTGCTGCTGGGCCGAGACTTGGGCTCCTTCGCATTTGGGCTTCGTTGTTTGCTCAATCTCCACACATGCCCAACAATAAACATAGAAGACTAGTGTATCCAGGAGAGTAAACTAGTGAATCTGCCGAGGTGGTTATATCCTCGTTGCGCCTTGGAGATGACCAGGAGCGGTTTGTTACTGACGTTCCTTTTCCATTTCAATCTTCAGTTATCTATTGCCAAATGTTGGAATCAAGGTTTGAAAAGCCTTTGTCTTCTTTTCTTTAAATGTCCCACATTGCTTGTGGAAGGGAATACTTCCTTGTTTTTATATTCCCTTCTTCCTTATTCTCATTGAGTTGGTACTTGAGATGCTTTTGTGGTTGGATATCATGCTTTGGTTTGGGCTTGCTATCACACGCGCGCGCGCGCCGCCCGCCCGGACCGGGCCAGGCCTTTGGGCTTTGGGCTTTGGGCTTTGGGGAATAAACTTAACTTAACTATCTTTTTGGACCCAGGCTGGTTGCGTGTGTGGGAAGACTGTAACGTTTTGAACGTTACAGTATTTATGGCAATCCCTTGATATCCTCCCCGGATTGAATGCCTTCCGTTTTTTTGGCTGATCTCCTCTTATAAGATCAGTTCTCTGTTCTTCAGTTGCATACACACAGAAACATTCATTCTCTTCTCTTCCTTTCTTCTTCCTGGGTACGTGCTAATCTCCATAGCCTACTCTGTTAGTGGTGACAGTTTAGGTTGCTGTGTTAACCTTGGGGAGCTTTCCGGCCAGATCGATTACCACCGTTGTCGGGCCGTAATTGCTTTCAAGTCAGTGGTCTCCTACCACGGCACAGCCTTGAAATCTGTTTTCTTCCTTGCCATTGCGATTGTCAATTAATAACACCAAATATGATCTTACTTTTGGTTGATATAACAAGCTTTACCAATATCTTTTATCATCAGCAATGTTGGTAATTATGCGTATCCATTGCCAAATATTGATGCATTCAGCTATCTTTCTGCAAAACCAAATCAACTATTATCTCTGTACGATATTATTGTTCGCGTTCATTGAAACTCCATTTCCAAGCAACATATATAATTGAATATAAATCTTCTTACCTGCAAGTGTTCAGTAGCTTTCTGCAAAATATGTTGTTTGTGTCAATTTCTTGCTTGATGTTGTTGCTAAAACAAAGTATTATGTTTCTCTAACAGATGCTATCAGTGGTCGATGGAAAAATGTCATGTTAATAAGAATAAAGAAATCGTGGAGGAGACGTCCTAGATCGGTAGATTGTTTGGGTAAGTACCTACTTTTGTAAGATAATGTAGTTATGGGTTGTTAAAAACATAAGAGCATTAAGTCTTATTTACATATTTTCACCCTTTGCCAGGATGAGTTTCAGTGAGAATTCTAAAACAGTGCAAAAGCTACTTTTGGAAGCTTTAGGTGGATGGAAAACTGGAAGGTTTATTTGGTCTTGGAGTTTTGTTGACAACTACTATGTGAAACCATATAACGAGCCAAGTTCGAGAAAGGAGCGAAATGAGCTAGTGACAAATTTGCAAAATTATGTTGAAGAACTCACTTCCAAAAATTTGGAGCAAAGATAGGAGCTTGAAGAGACAAAGGCAAAGCTCGATGAGACAAAAAAAAAAGATTAATAAAACAACAAGTGCTATGAAGACTATACAAGATCAAGTTATTTTCCTAACTCTAAATGTAGTTCTTCGATGAATCTTAGATCATCTCCAACTTCACCTATAAACTACTAGTCTTATATGCACGCGATGCGTGCATTAATTTCAAAACTTGTTAATATATACTCCATCTGTACTATAGTTATGATTATTCTTAATATGTGAAAGATTAATGGTTAGCTTAATCTAGATATATTAATTCGCTAATCACTAGTAGAAAAACGACGATTTGCGTCTCCCTATCTGCGTCGCACAACAGGACAAACGTCGCAGAAAACTCATTTGCGTCGCATGCGGCAGGGAATCGACGCAAAAGACAAAGTATGTGCGTCGTATTTAACTAACGTGCGACGCAAAAGAGCATAGCACAAGCTATGTGCGTCGGATGGGCCAAAAATGCGACGCACATAACAGAAGCTATGCGCGTCGCATGAAGCCCACATGTGACGCATATAGCTTGAGGCCCACTTTGTGCGTCGGACCATTTGGTTCGTGCGACGCAGATAAGGACCAGCCCACTTTCAAACCCTACCTAGCTACGTATCCTTTCATTCTCACAGCCGTTTCTCTTCAAACTCCACCCCTCTCTCTCTCTCTCTCCCTCCCAAATAGAATTCTCTGGTTCTCTTCAAATCTCCCCATCTTCGCACAAAAAAACTTCAATTCACCACTACTCGAACCCGAAACACCACCAATTACATCAAAAATTCTGAAATCATATGCTTCTTCAATTCGAACAAATCAAATTTTCTCAAGCTCTGAAGTTCGCACACTTTTTGCATGAAGATTATCGTCTGCTTCTTTGGATAAATCAGGAGAGAGATGACTGCAATTAAGCATCTTCAGCCTGCATAAAAAAAGTTAGTTTTCAATTTCGTTTTTTCATTTTTAGAAAGTAAGTTGTTGCCTCATTTCACTATATATCAATTCAAATCGAAAGATATTGATGCTTAAGTACTTCCCTTTCCTTACCCATGAATTTCTTTTGCTTTTCAGAGCCTTTGTGGGGGATTGTTGGAATCAAGGTTTGAAAAGCCTTTGTCTTCTTTTCTTTAAATGTCCCACATTGCTTGTGGAAGGGAATACTTCCTTGTTTTTATATTCCCTTCTTCCTTATTCTCATTGAGTTGGTACTTGAGATGCTTTTGTGGTTGGATATCATGCTTTGGTTTGGGCTTGCTATCACACGCGCGCCGCCCGCCCAGACCGGGCCAGGGCCATGGGCCTTGGGCTTTGGGCTTTGGGGAATAAACTTAACTTAACTATCTTTTTGGACCCAAGCTGGTTGCGTGTGTGGGAAGACTGTAACGTTTTGAACGTTACAGTATTTATGGTAATCCCTTGATATCCTCCCCGGATTGAATGCCTTCCGTTTTTTTGGCTGATCTCCTCTTATAAGATCAGTTCTCTGTTCTTCAGTTGCATACACACAGAAACATTCATTCTCTTCTCTTCCTTTCTTCTTCCTGGGTACGTGCTAATCTCCATAGCCTACTCTGTTAGTGGTGACAGTTTAGGTTGCTGTGTTAACCTTGGGGAGCTTTTCGGCCAGATTGATTACCACCGTTGTCGGGCCGTAATTGCTTTCAAGTCAGTGGTCTCCTACCACGGCACAGCCTTGAAATCTGTTTTCTTCCTTGCCATTGCGATTGTCAATTAATAACAATTTGAAAGCAATTAAATATTTGCAATGGCAGACGTTTCCAATAAATCTGTGGCTCATCTTTCTAAACTTGAGTCCCTTGACGGGAACAACTACAAACGCTGGGCTCAAAAACTGCTAATGTTCTTTGAACAGTTGGACATCGACTACGTTCTTTTCAAGGCCTGTCCTGCTGCCGTTATTTCTACAGGTGATTCATCCTCTTCTCCTTCTGCTTCTGTTATTAAGAAGAATGAGGACGAAATTCTAAAATATGAAAAAGATAATAAAACTGTTCGTTTTCACCTCCTTAATCTTATGACAAACAATCTGTTTGATTTATTCATGGTTCATAAATCATCTAAACTGATTTGGGAGGCCCTTGAAAAGAAATATGGGGCTGATGATGCTAGGAAACAAAAGTATGTTGTCGGAAAGTGGCTGGCTTTCCAGATGGTTGATGACAAACCTGTCATGGACCAAGTTCATGTCTACGAAAATTTGTGTGCTGATGTCTTAAATGAAGACATGAAGATTTGCGAAGTTTTTCAAGCTAATGTATTGCTGGAAAAATTTCCCCCTTCCTGGAGAGAGTTCCGTAATAATCTGAAACATAGGAAAGAGTTTCTGTCTCTTCAGGAACTCATTAGTCATATGAGGATTGAAGAGGCAAACCGAATCAAGGACAATCAGGACTCTGTTGTTGTTAATGTTACCAAAGCTAACCTGGTGGAATCTGCTGCTGCTTCATCAGGATCCGATAAGTTTAAGGGTAAAAGTAAGAAGTTCAACAACAAAGGTAAGAAGCAAGGGAAATTCAACAAACCTGATGGTAAGATTCAGAAGAGGTCTGTTCTTTGCTATGTATGTGGCAAGCCTGATCATAAGGCTTATCAATGTCCACAACGCCAAGGTTCTATTCAAAAAGCTCCTCAGGCTAACCTTGCTGAATCTGATGACATTATTGCTGCTGTGGTTGTTGAAGCAAATCTGATCGAGAATAGTTTTGATTGGATTTTGGATACCGGGGCCTCGAGGCATTTCTGTGCAAACAAGGAGCTTCTCCATGACTTCCAGGATGCTACTGAAGGTGAGTGTGTCTACATGGGCAACGCGGCAACTGCTGGAGTGCTTGGACAAGGAAAGGTCACTCTAAAACTTACCTCTGGAAAAACCCTCTCCCTTTCAAATGTTTTGTATGTTTCTACTATGCGTCGCAACCTAGTGTCTGGTGCCTTGTTAAACAAAGCTGGTTTGAAAATTGTTTTTGAGGCTGACAAGGTTGTAATGACTCGTGGTGGGGAGTTTGTGGGGAAAGGGTATTTAAGTGGGGGTTTATTTATTTTGAATGTTGCTTCTTCTGTTGTTCCTGCTATTAATAAAACTATTTCTGGTTCTGCTTATATTGCTGAGTCTTTAAATTTATGGCATGGTAGATTAGGGCATGTGAATGTTGCTTCTATTAAGAGACTAAGGACCTTAGATTTAATTCCTAATCTGTCCTCAACAGAGTTTTCTAAGTGTCCAATATGTGTTGAAGCAAAATTTACTAAGAAACCTTGCAAAACCGTGACTCAAAGGACCACACATCTTCTAGAATTGGTTCATACGGACTTAGCTGATTTTCAGAACACTAGAAGTAGAGGAGGAAAATTTTGGTACATTTCTTTTGTTGATGATTATTCGAGGTACACTAAGTTATACCTTCTTAAAGCCAAAAGTGAGGCAGGGGAAGCTTTTATAAAGTATAAGGCCGAAGTAGAAAACCAACTTGATAGGAAAATCAAGAGGGTTAGGTCTGATAGGGGTAGAGAGTATGAGAACTTCTCTTTGAATGACCACTGTGAGAAATTGGGGATCATTCATGAACTTAGTGCACCCTATGTACCTCAACAAAATGGTATAGCTGAACGGAAAAACAGGTCTTTGAAAAATATGATGAATGCTATGCTTGTAAGTTCTGGGTTGCCTGATGAAATGTGGGGGGAAGCAGTCCTTTCAGCCTGCCATGTTCTTAACCGAGTACCTCACAAAAAGTTAGATAAGACTCCTTATGAACTGTGGAAGGGGTATCCTCCAAACTTGAGCTTTCTTAGAGTGTGGGGGTGTCTAGCTAAAGTTGGGCTGCCTGATTATAAGAAGTCAAACATTGGACCCAAGACTTTTGATGCTGTGTTTATTGGCTATGCTCATGCTGCTTATAGGTTCATGACTTTGAGCGATAGGTCTATTTGTGAATACAGAGATGCTGAGTTTTTTGAACATGTTTTCCCTTTGAAAAAGGGTGTTTTGCATCTGTGCCTTCTTGTCCTTCTCCTACCGTTGATTTATCTACTTGTTCTACGCATGATGTTGTTTTGTCTACTTGTAATATTCCTGCTGATTTGACTTTAAGTAGTATTTCAGTTGACATGCATGCTAGTAGTTCTTCTGTTGTAGATGAGCCTAGGAGAAGTAAAAGACCTAGAGTAGCAAAAGACTTTGGTTCTGATTTTGTCACTGCTTTTCTTTCTGAAAGTTCTTGTGTTGACTTGCTGAGTGATGAACTAGTTTATGCTTTCATGATAGAAGAGGATCCAAAGACTTTTGAAGAGGCAATGAGATCTGTGGATGCTAGTTTTTGGAAAGAGGCCATTAAGAGCGAGTTAGATTCCATAGTATCTAACTCTACTTGGGAGTTATCTGACTTACCTAAGGGGTCAAAGACCATAGATAGTAAATGGATCTTTAAAAAGAAACTGAGACCTGATGGGACTATAGAGAGGTTTAAAGCTAGACTTGTCATTAGAGGCTTTACTCAGAGGAAAGGACTAGATTACTTTGACACTTATTCTCCTGTGACTAAGATAGCCACCATTAGGACCCTGCTAGCTCTTGCTGCTATTCATGACTTAGTTATACATCAGATGGATGTTAAGACTGCTTTTTTGAATGGTGACTTAGAGGAGGAGATTTACATGTCTCAACCTGAGGGTTTCGTGGTGCAAGGTCAAGAAGGTAAAGTGTGTAAGTTGAGGAAGTCCTTATATGGTCTCAAACAAGCTCCGAAACAATGGTATGAAAAATTTGACAGTACTGTTGTGTCAAATGGCTTCATTGTCAACAACTCTGACTCCTGTGTATATTCTAAATTGATAGGATCAGATTGTGTTATTATATGTCTTTATGTGGATGACATGTTGATTTTTGGTAGCAACTTAAAGGTTGTTAATGATGTTAAACTTTTCTTGTCATCAAAATTTGAGATGAAGGATTTGGGAGAAGCTGATGTGATTTTAGGAGTAAGACTTAAAAAATTCTCCGGTCGCATTTCCCTTAGTCAGTCTCATTATGTGGAAAAGGTGCTTAAAAAGTTTAATTCCTTTGATGTTGTTCCAGTGAGTACTCCTTATGATCCTAGTATTCATTTGACCAAGAAC
The DNA here is from genome assembly GCA_947646795.1 of Beta lomatogona. NCBI lineage: Eukaryota > Viridiplantae > Streptophyta > Magnoliopsida > Caryophyllales > Amaranthaceae > Beta > Beta lomatogona. Next base: position 2,093,612 of record CANSNZ010000988.1, read on the forward strand.
TTAGGTGAAAGTGTCTCTCAAAGTGAATATGCGAAAGTCATAGGTAGTTTGATGTACCTCATGAACTGTACTCGACCTGACATAGCTTATGCAGTGAGTAGACTCAGTCGATATACTCATAACCCTAGTAATGAACACTGGAATGCTCTCCATCGTCTTCTCAGATACCTAAAAGGAACTGTTGATTTTTGTTTGCATTATTCTAAATTTCCTGCTGTTCTTGAAGGATTTTGTGATGCAAATTGGGTTTCTGGTAATGATGAGATCAGTTCAACTAGTGGTTATGTGTTTACCCTTGGTGGTGGTGCTATATCATGGAAGTCTTCGAAGCAGACTTGTATAGCACGTTCCACTATGGAGTCTGAATTCATTGCCCTCGAGTTGGCAGGGCAAGAAGCTGAGTGGTTGAGAAATTTGTTGTCTGATGTTCCCTTATGGGGAGGACAGGGTGCACCTGTCTCTCTTCATTGTGATTCTCAAGCAGCCATTGGTGTTGCTAAGAACAGTGTCTACAATGGTAAGAGGAGACACATACGGATCAGACATGGAGTCGTCAAACAACTCCTGAAAAATGGGGTGATTTCTTTGGACTATGTGAGGTCCGAAAGAAATCTTCTCGATCCCTTTACCAAGGGGTTACCTAGGAGAGTTGTCCTAGAGTTGTCGAGGGGGATGGGGCTAAAGCCCATTAGTTGAGATTTTAAGGTGGATACCCTTTTGTGGTCAAACGAAGCCATAGAATCTTAACTTGCACTACATTTCTCATCCCTATGGCACATGGTAGTGCTTCTTAAATCCATAGCCTATTGGTGGTGCTATTGAGACGCACTTGATGGATTTATATTGCGAGGTTGAGCTTTGCTCTTAATGGTTCCATATCCCTTCGGGGTGGTGTTATTGAGAAACACTTGATGGACTACCTACGTAAGTGTGGAGGTTAAGCCGCCTTCTATGAAAGACTGGGCTGTCTTTCTAGAGCACTTATGAGACCCAAGGAATGCGCATGGCTATAAAGCGCTTATGATGTATCGCAGAGACTGCACGATCTTAAGGTAGGTATGTGTTGTGGGGGTCTCAACGGAACTCTGGTGAGTTCAAGAGAAATTCACTCACTAGAAAGTAAGTTGTTGCCTCATTTCACTATGTATCAATTCAAATCGAAACATATTGATGCTTAAGTACTTCCCTTTCCTTACCCAGGAATTTCTTTTGCTTTTCAGAGCCTTTGTGGGGGATTGTTGGAATCAAGGTTTGAAAAGCCTTTGTCTTCTTTTCTTTAAATGTCCCACATTGCTTGTGGAAGGGAATACTTCCTTGTTTTTATATTCCCTTCTTCCTTATTCTCATTGAGTTGGTACTTGAGATGCTTTTGTGGTTGGATATCATGCTTTGGTTTGGGCTTGCTATCACACGCGCGCCGCCCGCCCGGACCGGGCCAGGGCCATGGGCCTTGGGCTTTGGGCTTTGGGGAATAAACTTAACTTAACTATCTTTTTGGACCCAGGCTGGTTGCGTGTGTGGGAAGACTGTAACGTTTTGAACGTTACAGTATTTATGGCAATCCCTTGATATCCTCCCCGGATTGAATGCCTTCCGTTTTTTTGGCTGATCTCCTCTTATAAGATCAGTTCTCTGTTCTTCAGTTGCATACACACAGAAACATTCATTCTCTTCTCTTCCTTTCTTCTTCCTGGGTACGTGCTAATCTCCATAGCCTACTCTGTTAGTGGTGACAGTTTAGGTTGCTGTGTTAACCTTGGGGAGCTTTCCGGCCAGATCGATTACCACCGTTGTCGGGCCGTAATTGCTTTCAAGTCAGTGGTCTCCTACCACGGCACAGCCTGAAATCTGTTTTCTTCCTTGCCATTGCGATTGTCAATTAATAACACCAAATATGATCTTACTTTTGGTTGATATAACAAGCTTTACCAATATCTTTTATCATCAGCAATGTTGGTAATTATGCGTATCCATTGCCAAATATTGATGCATTCAGCTATCTTTCTGCAAAACCAAATCAACTTTTATCTCTGTACGATATTATTGTTCGCGTTCATTGAAACTCCATTTCCAAGCAACATATATAATTGAATATAAATCTTCTTACCTGCAAGTGTTCAGTAGCTTTCTGCAAAATATGTTGTTTGTGTCAATTTCTTGCTTGATGTTGTTGCTGGAACAAAGTATTATGTTTCTCTAACAGATGCTATCAGTGGTCGATGGAAAAATGTCATGTTAATAAGAATAAAGAAATCGTGGAGGAGACATCCTAGATCAGTAGATTGTTTGGGTAAGTACCTACTTTTGTAAGATAATGTAGTTATGGGTTGTTAAAAACATAAGAGCATTAAGTCTTATTTACATATTTTCACCCTTTGCCAGGATGAGTTTCAGTGAGAATTCTAAAACAGTGCAAAAGCTACTTTTGGAAGCTTTAGGTGGATGGAAAACTGGAAGGTTTATTTGGTCTTGGAGTTTTGTTGACAACTACTATGTGAAACCATATAACGAGCCAAGTTCGAGAAAGGAGCGAAATGAGCTAGTGACAAATTTGCAAAATTATGTTGAAGAACTCACTTCCAAAAATTTGGAGCAAAGATAGGAGCTTGAAGAGACAAAGGCAAAGCTCGATGAGACAAAAAAAAAAAAGATTAATAAAACAACAAGTGCTATGAAGACTATACAAGATCAAGTTATTTTCCTAACTCTAAATGTAGTTCTTCGATGAATCTTAGATCATCTCCAACTTCACCTATAAACTACTAGTCTTATATGCACGCGATGCGTGCATTAATTTCAAAACTTGTTAATATATACTCCATCTGTACTATAGTTATGATTATTCTTAATATGTGAAAGATTAATGGTTAGCTTAATCTAGATATATTAATTCGCTAATCACTAGTAGAAAAACGACGATTTGCGTCTCCCTATCTCGCGTCGCACAACGAGACAAACGTCGCAGAAAACTCATTTGCGTCGCATGCGGCAGGGAATCGACGCAAAAGACAAAGTATGTGCGTCGTATTTAACTAACGTGCGACGCAAAAGAGCATAGCACAAGCTATGTGCGTCGGATGGGCCAAAAATGCGACGCACATAACAGAAGCTATGCGCGTCGCATGAAGCCCACATGTGACGCATATAGCTTGAGGCCCACTTTGTGCGTCGGACCATTTGGTTCGTGCGACGCAGATAAGGACCAGCCCACTTTCAAACCCTACCTAGCTACGTATCCTTTCATTCTCACAGCCGTTTCTCTTCAAACTCCACCTCTCTCTCTCTCTCTCTCTCCCTCCCAAATAGAATTCTCTGGTTCTCTTCAAATCTCCCCATCTTCGCACAAAAAAACTTCAATTCACCACTACTCGAACCCGAAACACCACCAATTACATCAAAAATTCTGAAATCATATGCTTCTTCAATTCGAACAAATCAAATTTTCTCAAGCTCTGAAGTTCGCACACTTTTTGCATGAAGATTATCGTCTGCTTCTTTGGATAAATCAGGAGAGAGATGACTGCAATTAAGCATCTTCAGCCTGCATAAAAAAAGTTAGTTTTCAATTTCGTTTTTTCATTTTTAGATCTGATTTTCTATTTTAGTTTTCAGTTTTTTCATTAATTTCATATCTGAAAAATAAAAACTGACTTAATTCATCCAATTGAAAATAAAAACTGATTTTTTTGTTTACTTTTTTTGGCATTTTTAGGGTTTATTTTCAGATCTAGAATTTTCTGAAATTTTTATTTTCATTTTCAGATCTGGAATTTTCATTTTTAGGACGGCAATCCCTCGAGCTCATCAAAAACGCCGGCTACTATTGCTATTTTACATTTTTTGAAGATCAATCTTGAATCTAGAAATGAGTGGGTTAGGTTGTATACGAATTTTTGTATTATATTAGTTTTCACGAATTTGTTGCATTATATGTGCTCATGAATTCTTTGTATTATATACGAATTGTTGTATTATATTTCTATAGATTCTTGCTTTGTTGTTTATTTGTCGTTTGTTTCTCTTTCAATTTCATTTTTTTTATGTTTTCCGTTTGGTTATGGTTGAACGAAGTTCATAAATTTAAATTTTTTTTAAAAAAAAAATGGTGATTTGCGTCGCACTTTACTCTTCGTGCGACGCAGATGGTCCATAGGTGCTTTTGTGTGGTGTTGAACGAAGGATGTGCGTCGCACTTTAGTCTTCATTCGACGCAGATGATTCTTTTGCTGTTGTGGGAGTCATCTGCGTCGCATAGTAGGAAGGTCTGACGCAGATAGCGATATCAACTGCGTCGCGTAATTGTCCAACGCAGATCTTGTTTCTTCATCTGCGACGAGGCCTGTGCCGTCGGACCCATGTCCGACGCAAATGGGCGCCTCGCATCCGACGCAAATCGTCTATTCTGTACTAGTGAATGTAAAAAAACTAACAAAGGTTTTGAGTGATTATTAATATTAATTTTTTGTAAATGAATTTAGATATATTAATTCTTAAGATTTACTAAACATTAGACCTGATCAAACACCGGGCCGGGTTCGGGCCGGGCCGCACCAAAAAAAAATGCCCATCTTGCGGGCCGGGCCCAAATCCGGGCCAAAAAATTGTGCCCAAAGCCCGGTATTTCGGGCCGGGCCGAGCGGGCTTTTGCGGGCCAAAACGGGCCGGGCCCAAATTTTAGGCTAAAAAGTGTTTTTTTGCTTGTCCAAAGCCCGCCCAAAAAAAAAAAATTTGACCGGGCCGGCCGCGGGCCCAAAAAAACTGCCCAAGCCCGCCCAAAAACCGGGCCAGGCCCGCGGGCCGTGCTGGAGTTGATCAGGTATACTAAACATAGAACGTTACACATACTTTTATTTTCAATAACGAACTGCGTACCTGATTAACAGAAAAGTATCCGCAAATTTGAGAATGTCATATTTGAGAATGTCGTGAAGCTCTAATTTATGAAGAAAACTGGTTTTTTTTGGTTTGGAATATGTGTTTGTAATTGTGTTTGTGTTATGGAAAAATTATTTTGAGTTTTAATTTGAGTTGTCTATGTAATGAGAATGCCGTGTATTTTTTTATATTGTCTGTGGTATTAATATTTGGTAAGTTCTTGATTATGAATCTTTTTTATTGAATCTTTTTTATTGGCAAGTTTATGTGATTGAGCTTTTATAAGAGTTACGTTGATTGAGTTTAATAGAGATTTGATTGATTTTTTTTTGGTAAGTTTATGCGTTGAATTAGTTTTGATTAACTGTTAGAAGCTGTGTTTGGAAATTTAGAATCTAATATTTATGTTGTGCAGGGGCAATTAAGTAAATACCAAGGGGGACACCGTTGCTCCCCCCTTGGCTTATATAATAGAGATAATTATTAGAAATCACATTAGTTGGATGTTTGGTTATTTTGTTCAAATAGGAAACCTTTGCTTTAGCAAATAGAGTTTTTAGACATAAAAAGCAGGTGCAATGGTTCAAATTTCTATCCTAGGTGGATTGAAGGATGCATATTTTGCAACTTTTTTAAGGTTATTTAAGCAAACTTTGTTTTTTTAGGTTATGAATCGACTTTTAATGAGATTTTTCATTATTTTTTATGATTGTTGTACTAGAAGTTTCGATTTTGATTTTTAAATTTTTGTTTGGGAATCGAAAATTGAATGTAAAGGGCATGTAAATGTTGAAAAAAAAAGGAATGCTTTTCAAATTTCGTTGCTAAATTTTGCAACCAAACAAAGTATTTGTTGTAAATTTTAATGGTCGATTTAGAAACTAAAAAATAAATAATTTGTTGCCACTTTTTGCAACCAAAATATATAATTTGTTGCCACTATTAGAAACTAAAATAAGTGTTTTGTTGCCATTTTTAGAAAATGTATTATGCCATTGTTAGCAACTATTGTGAATAATTTGTTCTTAATTTTAGAAACCAAATCTATAATTCGTTGCCACTTTCAACAACAACCATTGATAATTTGTTGCTTGAATTGGCAACAGATGCATACAACATAGCAACCAATATGGCTACCATATTTGAATTGATGCAATATGGCAACAAAATTGTTTTGAATTTAGTTGCCAAACTCAAATGGGAACAAGCCTTTTAGAAACCATGATTTTTTGTTTCCAATTTGTTGCTAACTCTAGTTAGCAATGAATTTCTTACAAATAGCAACAAATTTTGACTGTTGCTAAATTGAGTTATTTTTGTAGTGGAAGTTTTCAGTTGGGTCTCAATCTGTGAGGGATGAAGATATTGGTGATGGTTCCATATCGTTTAAAAATTCTTTCCAGTTCTGGGATGGCGATGTTTATGGGTAGGGAATCAATGAATATTGTGTTGGAGGCTGCAGGTTTTTGGTGTTTGGTTTTCCGGTTGTGGACGGTTGTCCATTCTGAAAAGGAGTATGAAAGTTATATCATTAATGAGCCAAAGCATTGACTTAAATACAACCTACGGCTAGCATATCAATTACATGAGATAAGTATACAAAAGATAAAGTAAAGCACTAACAATAATATCCTAGATAAGAGAGGATATACATGAGAATAATTATCAGAAAGATTACATTAGATTACAATGAGCTGGTTGTTGTAACAACCACTAGTAGAAAAAATGCTTATTACTGCGGTCATTAAGTGGCCTATTGCGACGGTCTTCACCGCGCAGCAATAAAGGGCGCCTGCGGTTTTGAACCGCAGCAATAGGGCAACCTATTGCTGCGGTTTCTACCCAAAACCGCAGCAATAGGTAGTGTTAATAATAAAAAAAAAAAAAGCAACCTATTGCTGCTGTTTTTACCAAACAACAGCAGCAATAGTTTGTTTATTTTTTTTTTTTAAAAATTCATATATTTCTAATGTCATACTTCACCTACGCAACATTTTCACAAAGAAAACCACACAACCAGATTTTTTGGAATTTATTCAAACATCAAATGAATTAATAAATCCCATAACTAGTGCATTTACATTTGATATTATAAGAAATGAAACTATGAAACACACCAAATCTGAAAAATATAACCAATACCAAAATCTAAAATATCATATTCATTACAAAATTAAAATGGAAATTAAACTAAAATAGAAACTCTAATATAATTCATTAAAAAAAAAAACAAAAAAATAGAAATCCTAAACATGATCTAAACTGAAAATAAAAAAAAAATAAGAAACTAAAAAATACGTTGGTGCAGATCTGGTGAACGGCGCCGGGAAGGAGATGAAGGAGACGAACCGTTGGTCTGAGCGTCGACGAAGGAGACGAACGGAGGCCGGCGAAGGAGACCAACAGAGGCCGAAGAAGGAGATGAACGAACCGTTTCTCGATGTGCTTGTGAATGGCCGGCGAAGGACGAGCGAGCGACGAGGAGAGAACGAATGTTCCGTTCGCCGGTTGAGGAGCAACGAACGACCAGCCGGTTGAGGAGAGATCTGAAGATGAGGAACGACAAAAAAAAAACAGAATTTTCAGATTTAAAAAAAAAAAGAGAAAATGATGATGATGAAGAACGCTGAAAGCAAAGAGAGAATAACGAATGAGTGAGGCACCAAACTCGTCGGAGAGGAGAGAGGGTGAGAGATGAGATGAGATGAGAGGGCCGAAGAGGAGAAAGGGTGAGAGAGAATCTGAAACTGAGAGAGGCGTGAGAGAGAGTTTCAATGAGAGAGGCGTGAGAGAGTACTAAAAACCCTAAGTTGTACAGATATTGTAAGGGATATTGCTGCGGTTTGTTGAAGAAACCGCAGCAATATATTAAATTATTATTAAAAAAATAATATTTTAATCTATTGCTGACCGCAGCAATAGATCTGGTCAAAAAGTCAACTTAAGTTTGAAAATTGTCCCGTTGGAATCTATTGCTGAGGTTTTCGGCCGAAACCGCAGCAATAGGTATATTTTATATTTTACCTTTTCTTTTGACGTGGTTTATTGCTGCGTATGGGTAAAACCGCAGCAATAAGCAAAAATTCTACTAGTGAACCTACGAGAGTTGACTTCGTCAACTTCTATCATGGCCCCTCAAGACGGTCGGCAGCCTGGAAAGACCGATCTTGGACAGTAACATGTGGAGCCGAGGACGAGGCAGTGGTTTAGTTAACGCGTTGACAAGCTGATCATCTTGTGCTACGTGTGTAACGCGAAGAATGCCACTTTGAACTTTTTCTCTAATGAAGTAGTAATCAACACCAAGGTGTTTCATGCGTGATTGAAATATAGGATTAGCACTTAGTCTTGTTGTTCCAACATTGTCACAATAGATAACTGGCGTAGGAAAATCAGAAATGTGGAGCTCATGAAGAACATTGCTAAGAGAGACGAGCTCGGCGGCAGTTTGTGCGACAGACCTGCACTCACATTCGGTGGAGGAACGAGCCACTGATTTTTGTTTCTTTGAGCTCCATGATATTGGATTGCGACCCATGTAAACAATGTAAGCTCCAGTGGAGATAAAATCATCGCGGTCGCCGGCCCAATCAGCTTCCGAAAAGGCATGAAGGTGAAGAGGTGACTCACGATACAAGGTGAGACCACAATCAAGAGTTCCATTGAGATAGCGAAGTGATCTTTTAAGGGCCTGCCAGTGAACCGAAGTCGGACGATGCATGAACTGAGAGAGTCGGTTCGTGGCAAATGAAATATCCGAGCGAGTTAATGCAAGGTATTGTAGGCCACCAACTAACTCAGTACGTAGTGTTATCCAATGCAATACCAGAATCCAACGTGAGATGGCTATGAGCTTCCATAGGTGTAGAAGCAGGCTTGGCATCACTCATAGAAGCACGTTCAAGTAAATCAATAGTGTACTTTCTTTAGTTGAGAAAGAGCCCTTGAGAGCATGGTTGGACCTCGACACCCAAAAAATAAGCAAGAGGACCAAGGTCTTTTAATGAGAACCTTTGAGCCAACTTGTGAATGAATGAGGACACAGTAGACGAGCTCGGACCTATAACAATGATGTCATCGACATAAACAAGGACATAAAGCCTACGGTTAGCATATCAGTTACATGAGATAAGTATACAAAAGATAAAGTAAATTACTAACAATAATATCCTAGATAAGAGAGGATATACATGAGAATATACGTGAGGATAATTATCAGAAAGATTACATTAGATTACGATGAGCTGGTTGTTGTAACAACCTACGAGAGTTGACTTCGTCAACTTCTATCACATTCATCAGGGTCTCTAAAGCTTCCACCCTCTTCTCTCTTCCTAGACTGTCTCACAAAACTCTCTCTCTAGCCTTTTTTTCCCTCCGAGTAGAGTAGTTTAATCCATTCACTGACTAGTTTAATCAATTCGGTAAGACTGTCAGGTTATTTTAAAAATTGTTTGTTGTAGTTCGAGATTCAAAGAGAAACAAAAGAAGGAGAGGAGAAGAGAAGGGACTAGGATGGTGCGAGATGCCTAAGAATAGTTGACTTAGAGTGAAATGGAATGGGTTTGTTAGAAGAATGTAGGCTTGGGTTTGTATAATTTTATGTTAAAATTAGACCGTCTAACTAATAATTATTTGTGCTCAAAAAATAGATAAAGCATATTCTTTTCTAGTTAATTTTAAAATTGTAAAACTAGTTATTTCAGCTATAAATTATAATAATATGATCGAGAAAGCCACCTCATAACTTTTAAAAATGTAAAAAATTGAACCAAAAGGTACGTGTCTTATATACATGATACATTAGTTATGGCACATACGCGTAGCTTGCTTCAAGCCTCGACAGGAACAATTCAATGTTCCATTTGGCAATTGGCATGCACCTCTTCTCTTATAAAAGTAGCATGAAGTAGCTTCATCACCAAAACAACCTAACCATTACTACATTTCCCAGAAGCTTTCTCTCGTGAAATTTAAAAGGCCAAATTGAAAGCACTCAAAAATGAAGCCCTTTGCAGCTTTCATGCTTGTTTTCCTGCTTGTTTTAGCCATAGGTATATCTTCTGATCTTTCGCTTCCCTTAATTAGAATATAGTAGCACGTATTATGTACTATGAGCATGGTGTGTCTCAATTTCTATAGCACACATTTGAGTGTTATCTGGTTCACAAACGTGTCAATAACAAACAATGCACATACATTTTGAGTGTTTGAAACTACAAACGACGTAAATTGATACTCCCTCCGTTCTTAAAAATAGATTTGTAGGTTGTATTTATATTGATGTCATTGTTGTCTTGTACAGGAATCTAGCCAAATATCACAATTGTCCTTCGTTGTACAATTTTTGCTACTTTGCTAGTACTAATTCACTAAAACTATCAACATTCCCAAATAATAACCAGACAATGTTGCATAATATATATTGTGACAAATGATAACATATAAAGTATTTGATTAGGTTTTGTTTTTGGTCTCATCCGTTACAACTTGGCTAGGATTCGGACTTAATTGTCATCTCTATTGCTTAGTCTTGAGACGATATTTGGAAATAATTTTGTTGCGTTTTTTGTCTTACATTTTTCATGTGAAAAGCGATGCTTCCCAATGTAGCAGAAGCAAGGATGTGCACAAATCCTAGTAAAACGTACAAGGGACCATGTGCGAGTGATAGAAACTGCGAATCAGTTTGTCAATCGGAGGGATTTCCCCAAGGAAATTGTCATGGCTTCCGTAGAAGATGTATTTGCGGCAAGCCTTGTGCTTAGACGTCCCAACTAATATCTAGACTCTTGACAATTAGTTGCCAGGATACTACATGCAACTATCTAGCTGCAAGTACTACCATCTTGCTATCGTCATTTTTCTTTTGCAAAAATAATTTCATCTTCTTTTTTTTTTGAGGGGAATAATTTCATCTTCTATGTATTATGATTTATGTGTACCTTTTAAAAAAGGAAAAGAAGGGAAAAAATTTGAAAGCAGTAATGCTTTTAGAAAATTCTACCTTTGTACTTGTTGCGTTGAAAATAGTTGGGCCATTTACTTTTTCATGTTTGTCGATATATTTTTTTAAACGTTAATATCTCGTATAAGTAAAAATTATAAAAACTTGTTTAGGTTTGGTGATGAATAGTGATTAAATGTCAAATAGTGTAACTATTTTGAAACGGAGGTATTTCTTTAGTTGCAGTATTTGTCTTTTATGTCCTAAAATGTTTCTTTTTTTATTAGGATTTGTCCGAAGACTAATTCCTGTTAGGCTACTAGCCTACGGGGCATACTAGCTCATAGGCTAGGTACAATGCTAAACAGTCCAGAATTAAATGTCTAATATATTGTTGGGATGATGACAAATCCTGGGCAATGCCTTAGAATATCTTTAATTATTGCTTATAAGTAAAAATTGTAAAAGATATTTAAAATTTATAAAAAGATATTATGAATCCTTTGGTGTAACTAAAAGAATACGGAGCTTTGCATGAATGAAGTATCTAATTGATGTGACCGATGACACCTTTCTTGTGAAAAGTAGGGAGGTTTGGGCTTCATTTGGGCTGGGCTTTAAAGGCTCTAACCAGGCCCATATCATACCAGAACAAAAAAGAAAATCTAGTACAAAGTAAAACTGAACTCCATTTCACACAAAGCACAAAATAGAAAAATTTAGTATAAGTGAAACTAAACTAATTATATTACCGATTAAGATTAGGCGAATCTAGCCAGCTAGGTTTACTTGTGGTAACTTGCTGAGACGAAAGGCCCAAATTTGATTATGCTAGCCGCCTAGCACCCTCGCCTCTATTGTCATAAAATTCAAGTATGCAAAATGCAACAACTATTGATGTCGGGAAAATTCAGGTTGGCCTAGTGGTTGGAGGCTTTTTTTTCCATCCCTATGATAGGAGCTCGATGCTTACTCGATCTATGTTCCTGCTTCTTATTTGTAATAGATTTCATCCTACTTTTAAAAAAAATGATGTTAAGACACTTGACTGAATTGGAAGAATAAGCAAGGCGAGAATGGTGTTTATGCTTTATCAAATTTTGCTAATACAATCAACCAATCTCATAGATATATGCCTGAGAAATGAATGGGCTAGTACGCTATTCATTTTCTTCGATAATTAGAGTCCATTATATTTTCCTAGTCCAACGCGTGAGAAGCAATAATTATACTACCATATTCCACTTTGCTTTCATGAGTTAGACACTGGAAATTGAAAACGTAATATTATATCTCCATTGTATGATATAAATTAATTGTTCACTATATTTTGGATTGATCAGTCTCATTCTTGGTCACTTGTATGAATATTTAAATATATGTAACATAAGAAAGCAAAAATCTCAGCAAAAAACAAATGGCAAATAGAAAAACTAAAATTTTATTATAATAATTTATACCAATACCATAACAATAGATCTATATAGAATGAACAAGGGAACTACTATACTAGCATGCAGTAACATCAACCATTATTTCACTCTAAAATTAATTCCTAGTAACAGAGATGACCTAGTATTAAAATTTATTCATAAGCTCTTATTAATATAATACTACGTCCTAGATATTAAAAACTTAAGCACTAGGGGGTGAACCACCACCACACAATTGCTTAACAAGATTCTCAACAAAAGGGCTTTCGATCTTCTTAAGAACACCACAACAGTCAGAACTTAATGAAGAAAGCTTGCCATCTTTAAGGAAACTCTGGAAATCTTTTAAACAAGCAGGTGCTCCAGCGCTGCCGCCGCCGCTTGGTGGCTTAAAAGAAGGCAATGGAGGAAGAGTTGGAAAGGGGAAAGATGGGAAATGAGGAGCTGACATTGGTGGAAGAGTTGGGAAGAAGGGGTGTGGGAACACGAATCCGAATCCGGGGTGTGGGAAAAACCATTGAGGGTTTGTAGCAACTTGAGCTTCATCTTGTTGTTGTTGTTGGGCAACTGCACTTGAAGTTGCCAACAAGAAAATAGCAGCTAGGAATGCAATAAAGATCTTCATTTTTGGACGTGATTAAGAATAGAGTGATATATAGGAAGTGTGTTTGTGATGTGATTTTTGAAATGAATGAAGTTTAGTGGGTATTTATAGTGTTTGAGCTGAGTGTTTAAGATATTTTTTCTTTTTTGATAATTTGAGTGTTTAAGATAATTATTAATCACTTAAGATAGATTTTAGTATATGATAGAATTGGATATTAGTTATCATTGAAGATGATTAATTAGATTCTCGTTTATCTTTTACATTTTCACAGCAAATTCGCTGAAAACCTTTTTTTTTTTTTATTTACTATTAAGTGAAGAGTCCATTATATCCAAAATTAGGTGATCAGCAAATTGATAACAGTTTGTGGGAAGGGGAAATGTGTGACACTTATTCTACGTATATTATTTTCTTTTGAGATATATAAATCAAAATTTAGAGATAAATCTCATATTTTATTAAATAAATTATTACTGATATGATAAATTTAACTGTCTACCGATCCCCCCCCTCAAGACCAAATCTAAACTACTCAACTAGCACCATATATTTATATTTTACAAAACAAATCTCAATATATATAGTTTCTAGATTTATCTCAATTTATAACTTATCTTCATAACTTTTATCTAATAGATATTTTTTTTTTGTTACAAATACATATTTTTGGCAAGGCAATCCCTATCTGATTGATACTTGAAAATATATCGACGATCTATACTATGGGTGAAAGTTATTTGGATAAAAATCGAAATCCAATCCAATCCAATCCGAATTAGTAATTCGATTCGGATTGAGATTTTTTCAGAAATTGGATTTTCGGATCGGATTGGATTAAGGGTAATTGGATCCGAAAATTCAATATAACCGAATAGTAATATGCCTTGTATTATGTATTATAGATTGGGTTTAAGTGCTTAACTGGTTTATTTTTAAAAAAAGCCTAGTGCTTAAGTGCTACTGTTGTATTATTTGTTGTTGAACTAAACCTGCTATATTCAGTGTTGTTGGACTGAACATCATGTATTCTGTTATGTTCTGTTGTAATGAATTATGGCCAATGGGTTTGTTATTAGTTTATTAATGGACTATGGGGTTTGTAATGAATTATGAATTTGATAGTTGTGAATCTATTGGGCTGCTGTTATCGGCTTGTCGCGCCTACTTTATTTCATAAAAAAACAAAAAAAAATTAAAAAATTGGATTTTTGGATCTGATCCAATATAGAGTTTGAAAATTCGTATTGGATTGGATTGGATCGGATTCAAAGTCTAATTGGTTCGGATTCATATTGGAAAATTGAAATCCAAATTTTGATCGGATCGAATTGGATTAGGCCCAAAGCCAAAACGTATACCGAACTTTCACCCCTAATCAATATTATGCATTAACAAGTGTGCACGTCAAAACGTTCGGGAACTCCATAATGTTTTAACCATGCTTTACGTCTTACGCGTCTAGGTGACTATGTGGTGGAGTGGAGTCTTTTGGAGACTCTAACAAGGGCTCGCTAGTAATTTCACACAATGGCCATTTAAGTTGTTACCTTAGAGTCAAGTTATCATAGAGTGTTAAATAGATCAAAGTCATTCTGATTTTGACACCAAATCAGATTTTGATAATAAATTTTTAAGTTGACACTAAATTACAACTTAAATTGGTATCAAGTTACACTATGGTACCAAATAGACTCAAGTGGAACCAATTTACTGTATTTTGGTATCAACTTATTGTATTTTGATATCAACAATATTTTTTTTTGGCCCCTTTCGAGAACCCCACGGGTAAGAAGAATTTCCTCCGCCCCGCCCTCACATCGGGTCACTAAACCAGAGGCCCAACAAGCCCCAACCCCCCACCCCCCCCCCCCCCCCCACCTACCCCCACAACATGAAATTTGCTTCAAGATTTAAGCCAAGGGTGAGAATATTGGGAGTCTTGAGGGCAGTCTTGTGGCAAGACTCAACAAGACTTAGGGATATTTGGGTAAAGTCTTGGACAGAGTCTTGGGTTGGGTTTTAATATTCAAGACTCCTCTCAAGACTCTTGCTATGCAAATGATATTTTTTTAGCTAGTAAAAAAATGTCATGTGTCTTCTCCTTTTATGTGGAGTGAGTCTAGAGAGAGTATGAGGGATAAAGTATAAAATTGAAATGAGCCTGAAGTGAGTCTGTAGAATTAAAAATTAGTGGAAAGCTGATGTGGCACAGTCTGAAGTTTGAAGTTGAGTTTGAGGGATAAACTCACCCTTAGTCTCTCATGTGGGAGATAGAAGACCATACCATTAGACCCAAAGGTCCTTGATACCAATAATATGATACTAATTAGAATCAATTCGATACCAAACTGATAAATTGATACCAATATAAAGTTAAGTTAATACCAAACTACTCTTCAACATGTAAAATTACTAGCGTGCCCAAAAGACTCCACCATATTGTCACCAACCGTTCATGTCCATGCTCTACGGAAGGAGTACGAAACAAAAACAAAAGAGAGAATAGGAAGGGAAAAATGAAACGAGCAACAGAAAAACAAACAGCAAAGCGCAGAGTTTAGATTTAGGAGAGAAAAAGAAAATAAGATGGTGGCGTTATCACTATACAGAGGAAACCTCCATAGATTACCACCTGACGTAGCTCGACGATGGCTAATGCCAACCCCCGCCATTTCTATCAAGGATTTCCGCTCTCTCCTCTTTCGTCGCACCAAAGCAATCTCTCTCCTCCCTTCATCTTCTTCCGCTGTACCTTCTTATCTCACTCCTACAATCACAACCGTCGTCTCAAACCCTAACCCTAACCCTAATGTCGTCGTCGATACTATCATTTCTGCGCCACCTGATCAATCGGATTTCAGAGAGCCTGAAAACCCTAATATATGTCCCGAACCTTCTGATAATGCTGTTAATGTTGATATTAAAATGGAGGATGCGAGCGATTTTGCGGTGTTGAATCAGGCGTTGGTGTTGGTTGGTGAAGATGATAAGACGATTGCAGAAGAGGAGAACAAGGAGAAGGAGATTGCTTCTGTTGTAGATAATTTAATTCCGCCTGTTTCAGAGGTTTGAAGTTCTCTCCAATTTTTGTGCTTTTTGAGTAATTTGATTGTTTTTGCTGTGTTTTTTATAAGGTTGTTGAAATTGGATCGCATTTTGTTGTAATTTTATTTTAATGCATGATTATGAATATTTGTGGATGGTAATTGTGTTTACTTGATTGAAAGGGAAGTTAACTGATTAGTCCAGTTCATGAGTATATTGACAAGTTTTTACAGTGAAAATTTCATAATTTATAACCTTTATGCACGTGTTTTTGTACATAAAATTACAAGGTTGTATATTCGACGACAAATCAAAATTTGTATATTGAGTCATAAGTGCTGTATATAGAATCAATAATGTTGCTTATCAAAATCAAATTATCAACATCATCTATTAATTATAAGATGGAAGATGGTGTATATAAATTGTTCATAACCGTTTTGAACTAGGCATCACTCATACTAAGAGGTCATAGTGTTTTGGTATTTTTAGTGGAACACAGTTGTCCGTTGAATTTCTATAGTGAAAAACAATATGGAATGAAGAAAATTAGTTGAGTGGTATGATAATTTGGAATAACAATGAATATTGTGTTGTGATCATTGGGGTGGTTATATTGGATTGTGAAACTATGAGTACCTTTGTATTATGTTTTACTGTTTGTGTCGAATATTCTGCTTTATATGTAAAGTGGTTGCAGTTTTGCTATGTTGTTTGTCCTTGTTTTGGTAACCTCCAGATTCTAGGTGCCATAATAAACACTAGTCTTGCCCATGTTTAGTTTGACGCAACGAAATATCACAGTAATCAAACGTAGCATTATTTGTGGGTATGAGAGTATGATATGTTCTCTCTACTATAAGAATGTTTCTTTATGATGGAATAGTTTTTTGTATTTATCTCTGCAGAATGTAGTATGTGTGTTATTTCATAGCATTTTTTGCACGAGTGTGAAGCTCCTGTTGAAGGCCAGAAACATGGTCTACACCCAAGAAGCACTTAAAAATTGACATTAGCTTAGTGTCTTGCTCTTGCTGTTTTAGGTTTTAGTGTCAAGCATTGCCGTGCAATGATCATTATTAAGCACTGCTTGGTTAATGACTAAAATTATTCATTTTTGTACGCAGGGCAATAACAAAGATGATACAGTTGATGAGAAAGAGAAGCGGAAAAGAGAGGTCGAGGAAAAGTTACAGATCTTAAATGAAAAGAAACACAATTTAGTACAAGCACTTAAGCAGGTAGATCTCATCTATGCCTTTGTGTCTGGGATTTTCCTTGTTCCTGCTTCTATTAGCTCCTTATGGTGGCTTTAAGTTGCTTGATTTTCTTATGTAGGGCTCTGTTCTGGTTTTTTATATGAATGTTTTGCACAGCTTCAGTGGCTTATTGCATCTTTTATATATGAAGTTTGCATCTTTTATTGCATGAAGTTCACATATGGCTTTAGTTTGAAGTTCAGCTTGTAGCAGTTTGCTGTAGAATTAATCCCCTTGTTCTCTATGCCGTGGTTTCTATTTATATTTGTTTGCTTTTAGCTAAAGTCCTGTGAGGTGGCTAACGTTACTTTGTCTATCGTTGCCTTGTTGATACCCGTTTTTGGTGTTCCGAGTTCATTGTTCACGAGTACTGCAAATTTAGGCCACCATGGTAGTTATTGGCTTCACTTATTTTAATATCGACTTCTTATTTGTTCCGTATCTTTTATCCCTAATTAGGCATCTTTTTCTTTGGGCTTGTTTGAAGATTTTGAATGCAGAAGAGGAACTAAAGAGACGAAGTAGTATGCAAGCAAGTCGGCCTCCTCTTCCTCTTCAAGTAGATGCTTCAAACGACTCTGGGTCTATGACGCGGCACGCTACACCTAGAGCAGGGTCAGAGGCAAATCTTACTGTTGATATGGAAGTAGGAGAAGGGGATGATGTTCTAAATAATATCCCACATTCTAGACAATTGCTCCGCATGAGCAGTACATCACCCTCGGCAGAGTCTGCTCTCCGAAGGACACCATACTTCCAGCATAGTGGGGTAAAGCTTCATCGTGTTTCTCATTTTTTCTTAACTTGTTAACGATGATATTGAAAGGATATTAGGAAGTCACATATGAAAAGCTGCTAGATGCTTAGATCTGCAAAACTTATTGGTCCATATCTGCATATTGTTTTGCTTTTCACCTGGGTAGGCTGGTCTAAATATCGGCTGTCATGTCAAAGTACCTATAGTGGTATAGTTGTAATAGCTGCATATCATTGAAAAGTGAGGACATGTTGCTTCTCCATCCGTCCTTGATTGTTTGCTCCATTTCCTTTTTGAGGGTCAAAGTTCACCAACTTCAACAATAAAATTCTATTAATACATGGGAAAAGATCCTATGATCATGTAGGAATTTGTTAGATTCGTCATGACATGTGTTTTCAAAATAATAACTCTTTATAACTTTTACTGTATGTACAAAAGATTTCAATTGCCAACCATGTAAATTGGAGATTGTGAATTAGGAAATGGAGCAAACAATTAGGAATGGAGGGTTGCTTATAAGTTGAACTTTATCTCTGTGAGGAAGAGGGGGGTGGGGGGGAGGGGAGATTCTATGCCTTTTATGCTTTTGCAATATCTAACCTTTTACATTTTATTTTTGCCCCTATTGTTTTGAATATATGACTATTGTTTTGGCTGTTGGTCCTTTTTTATGCCACAATTTGTGGCCAGTGATGGTTGAGTAGTTGTGGAAAGTCAATTTATGCAGAAACAGTTATGGGTCAGGGTGCTGTTAGAGTTTGGTGTAGCAGAATGGACTAATTTGAACTTTTGAAGTGAATAGAGAAGCAAGTTGGGTAACAGATTTGAAGTGAAAAGAGAGTTTATTGTGTTTGGCACTTGAGGGCAAGTGCTAAGTTGATGAAAGGCGATAGATGAAGTATAATAGTATTCTGGGCTGTCATTACTTAATATAGGTGAAAAATAGTTTGTTTTTTAAATGATTAGGATGGCTTCAAGTCACTTTTTGTTGATAAACTATGAAATTTATTTGCAAGGCGTGATCTATTCTTTATCTGATTGCTGAACCTCCAATGTAATATAATCTGGAAAGACCTCTTTAGGTTAGGGGGTAAGAGTGAAGAGGATGTTATTGGTGGACTCGCTGCTTATCACCCTACTGCAGATGAAGGATTTCCCTTTGAATAAGAATGAGGTTTACTTAGATGTATGTTTGTCAGACCTCAAGAAAATTGACTGCTTAAGCCAATATACAATGTGTCGATATGCTTTTTTGCATGGTTGCCATGCCTATGAATATTTGAAGACATATTTTGTATTCTAAGACACCATCATGTGGATGATTCCCAGGAGCTGAATGGTTGTAAAATTGGGAACTAAAGATTAATGAAAGATTTGTTCTATATATAGATTGAGAGTGTAGAATACGTTCCTTATTCAGGGTGAGTACTGGTAAACAGAATCAACAATAGTTAGAAAGGGATTACCCACACGAACAGAAAAGATAAAGTCTAGGGGAAGATGAAAGTTTTTGGTAGTTAATAGATAATGTTGCATTAGATGGATTGGACTGGGTGCCTTGTGGAAGCTGGAGAACTTATGAGGTGATTGGATTCCGCTTCCAA
The DNA here is from genome assembly GCA_947646795.1 of Beta lomatogona. NCBI lineage: Eukaryota > Viridiplantae > Streptophyta > Magnoliopsida > Caryophyllales > Amaranthaceae > Beta > Beta lomatogona. Next base: position 2,113,142 of record CANSNZ010000988.1, read on the forward strand.
CTAAGGGGGAAAGGACAGTTTTATCTAAATTCTAATAACAGGAATTAGAACACGAATATCTTACAATTTTGTGAATCCTGCTATAACCTAACCCTGTTTTATCTTATGTGATATACATGTACATATAGGGTCGTTTTAAACGTATGTATCTGAAATCTGAATGTGAAATGTACCTGTATAAGTTTCGTTAGAGGAATTAATTATTTCTTATGATTTATAATTACTCTATGGTTTAACCTCAATCCTTTGTAAGAAGAAGAATACTAAAAGGGTGTATTATTTTGATTTATGAATTAACCTTGATCCTTTGTAAGAGGAAATGATTATTTGTTATGCTTTTGAATTTATTCTCCAAAGGGATTTGTCCAGTCTTCTCTACTTGATCATTATTTTGATTTTGACATTTTATTCTTCTCTATTCATTGATAGATAGCTTTTCTGTTTAGCTGTCATAACTCAGTAAGTTTTTTGTCCTGACTGATGAAACAAATAGAACTGTCATCTGCGACATGCAATGTTAAGAAATATGCTAGCTGGCATTTCTGTGAATCCCTAGAGCCTAGAGGCCTGTTTTGATGGACATAGGTGCCCTTCTAGTACGAGTCCGCTAAACACCAAACGGTTTGGTAGATAACAAGGTGTTGGAAAGAAAACACCACCTTTCCTGTATGGGGTAGTCAAAGTTGTTAAAATCGAGATTCTAGTTTGAATCGAAAACGACCTTTAGAATCGAATCGTAAAATCAAATCGTATAATCGTAAGATTCTACAAACACGTATAATCAAGATATTGCACTCAATGTTCATTGAATGTGCTAAAATTATAAGTTAAAAAACCTAAAAATTGGAAAAAATAGTTGCTTACCCACTATATTGGCAATAACTAACAATACATATCTATTATTTGCTTTGTTAGCATGATTTAAATTTGCGAGGTTTCGCTAGTCAAAAGAAATGTATAGAATCGTCTAGAATCGTGGATCGAATCGTCTACCATATTTTGAATCGTAAAATCGTAAGATTTTAAGATTTAAATCACGATTTTAATAACTTTGGGGGTAGTAAATATTAATGAAGGGAATCAACAGTTCATTGGTGATGCAATAACTTAGACATGGATATAGGTAATTCAATGTGGAATTGTGCATTAATTTCATTCTTACTCTATTTTTTAGTTAATTGTACAAGGTAGACTAAGCTCTATGTGCTTGTAATGAATTTTGTTAAAATGCAAGAACTCTTTTTGCTTTTCGCGCTGCTGTTATACCAGATGATTATATCTTGCCACTTTTAGAATATAGGTATCACAGCACTTGTTCAAACTTTTTGTTTTTGAAGTTCTCTTTGAATTTTTAGATTTCTACATTGTTTGGGGAAGGGGGACAAGATATTTGTAGCCCCTCAAAAGTTTATGTTTTGTATGTAGTTGTAATAGATAGTAACAATGCTGAATTTATTTCAAGCGAGTATGTTGTGGTGCAGGCTTCGCATCCTTCTCGAGCAGCTTTGGTGGCTGCTGGCAGTCCCTCTCGTTTTGCTCCCTCGGGAAACCAAGGTCAACCTTCAAACTTGCCAACCGTGTCTGTATCTGGGACAAACTATTTTGCATCTTCACCTTCCCCTGCTGCTTCTGGTGGCACATCAGGTTTCAGAGATGCTCGACACCCAAGCCCATGGAACTAAAGCCTGTATTCTCCATCATGTGTCCTGTTTAGACATACTAGGGCATATTAATTAGACAAAGTTTGATGCTCCATTTTGTAATCAGACAAGGCTTGTTCTTGTTGATTGTTGTAATAGTGTGGTATCTGCTGGGTCATATAATTAAGTGGTTGTTTGGTTATACATTGGAAGTAATTTTTCCTAGGAAGATGTTTTTCCCTGTGGTTGCATTTCCTAGAGAATGCACAAAGTTGTTTGGTTGATCAAAGGAAGTACAACTTTCGATAGAAAGTTCTACTTACCTTGAGAGGCCTGGGTAAGCAACTTCTATTTTGTAGGAAGTAAAACTTTTGAGGAAGTGTAAATTCCTATATATTCCTCAGCTAAACAACTTCACCTTCTTCCACTTCCTAGGGATTTTTCTTCCCATGGTTTTATTTATTAACCAAACAATCACTAAATTTGCAAATATAAATAGTTTTACTCTTGTTGACTTGTAGTAGTTTTAAATCGCTTGTACCACATATGGTTCCTTCTATGTGGTATCGAGCCATTGGAATTCATTTTTGTTAGTTCAGTTCTTTTATTTTTTTATTATTTTCATTTTTTTTTGGTATACCAAGTGAATTAAGCGAATGTAAATGTAGTGATAGAATTGTCTGATGTTTTAACACTTTTCCCCATCTTCTGAAGTTTCATATGTAAATTCCATTTTTTTTAGCATCAATCGAATATAATTACTTTGATATTTCTGTTCTCAGATGTTGCAAATTTACATTGTTGTGATGAACAATTTGTTGTTGAATTCGTCTCTCAGCTCAATTCTATATATATTTAATTCGTTTTGGCCATGCATAAGTGACATTATCTGTGTGTGAAATAATATCAGTGTGGAGTGATGGTTCAGAGACCTGAGACTTTCCTGTATTGGTATGTTCTTTTGTTTCTCTAGTGAATTGCCTAAACTCGAAAAATTCAGCAATAACAGTTGTGGAATATCGATATCAACAAAGAAAAAGAAAAGTGTGATATATTGGCATGTTATTGTCCAGGATATCTTGTAGGTACAGCAGTTCATTGTCAAGGCCCTATCTTACTTACAATACTGAACTACTACTATTGCATTTGCAGCCGACCACGTATCTGTGCATGAAAATTTGACACATCCTTGTATCTAACATATGTTTTGCAACTCGACACTTTCTGCGGATGATTTAATCCGTTAAACAAGGATGAGAAGTCTGGATTTGCATTTGCTACTTGCTAAGTCCTCATATAAAGAACTTGGTGGGTTTGAGCACGTATTTTTGTGCTTATTTGGTTTAAGGCATGAAAACGAAAGGTAATATAGAGGAGGATAATGGTAACAAAATTTATTACATTTATTGGGTGTTTGGTTGAAGTTATAGAATAAAAAAGGAATGGTAACCATTACCATTTACTACCAAGAAAAGGATTTAGTTACTTGAGAGAAAAGGAAATATAACAAAGTTGGGAATCCCTTACAACATACTATAAGTAATAATAATGGATTGAGGAGGTTGGTGTTGAACCAAATAAAAAGAAAGGGAGTAGGACATTGATTCCGTTTCTTATAACCCAAAAATGTTGAACTAAACATGCTCTTAACAATTTTACGTAAAAGTTATAAAGCTTTTGATAAATAGTATAAAAGTAAGAATAAAAGAATTGAATGAGAGAAAGAATTAGTGGGGTTCCCACACCTCCACATCGATATTAAAGAGAGTATATGTGATTTTTGGGAGGTCTCCATTATGAGTTGGATGAGATAAAATTTTCATTTATGCTGAACATAATGTTTTGTAGTGGACAACCCAAAAAGAAATACATAGTATTTTGGAATACTATCTAACATCATGCATGCCACTTTTCCATATCAATTTCTCAATCATTATAGCTCTTTGGCCATTTTCCCCTTTGTCTCCAACTCTCCTCCTCTTGAGGAGCAAGAGGGCCATGAACAAATGTGCAATGGCTATAATATGAAGTCAGGGCATGTATATCAGACGTTCGAGTATATTTTATGTATATACCTAGCTCTACACATAATACTCAATGTTATGCGACACATCTTTCAATCTAGGATGCAGTGGTGGAGCCAGTTAGGGGAATGGGGGTGTACGTGAACTCCCAAATTAGAAAAAAAAATTCGCTAAGTCCTGTGCGCGGAACGCAGAGGCTTGTGTGTGGCACGCAATGCCTTGGCGCGGCACGAAGTATTTGTCTCTCGTGAAAGGTTCAAAGGCACATCTCATAATATCACAGGCTATAATTCCTCTTAGCCTTTGGCCTTTTGACTTCTCTACTAATTTTGACAGCATTTGTTTCCGTGGTTTTTAGCCTCTAGTAAATAGCAACAATTAATTAATGTTGTTTTCTTTTTCTTTTTTTACTTTATATAAATAGTGAATAAAAAGCTTTTAACTAAGGGAGAAAAGACATTACCAAAATGTTACAATTTAAATCAGTACAAAATATTAATCAATGTTTATATTATTTTATATATAGTTTTTATATAATTTTTGACAAAATATAAAGTTTTGCCGAATCTATATCGTACCCGTTTTCTAAAATCATGATGTTGCGTTTTTCGTTTCCATATCTTTCTCGATGCTACATAGTTTTCAGTCGTGAACCCCCGAAATGAAAATCCTGGATCTGCCACTGCTAGAATGTACATTTGCCATGTTATTTGATGGTGACATAGGTAGTCATTAATGTTATCAATGGAACTTAATCTATTATGTGGAAGATCCAAATATTAGTTGGTGAAGTCCAGGTCCGTTTGACCAAGTTTAAAGAGTGCACAATCCAACAAATTGTTAGAGAAGCTAACAAGGTTGTTGATTGGTTTGTTAACATTGGTCATCTTATTGATATGGATATTAATTGATTTCTGCATTCAACTAGACAATTTGTATAAGATGATAAGGTAGATGTAATCATGACTAGAAGGGCTACTAACTTTTCCTCTTTCCATTACCAAAAACAAAAAAGAATGAGGGATGGAAGGGTGGTAAGCCCTTTCATCTTCCACCCACAGGTTGTGGGTTCGATTCTATCGGGGGGTTTGGGGGCTTTGGGGTAGGTTGTATTTAGGTGCCCTGTAAAAGGGCGTTAGTGTAATTTATCTTACCAAAAAATTTAAAATTACCAAAAACAAAAAACGTAATACACATTTGCCAAAAGAGTACAAATTCTACATACTCATGTACAAAGAATATGAGTAACCAATGGTCATATAGAAGAAATTAAGCAAAATATAGTTATAAATAAATAAATATAATTTATAACAAGTCATTCTTAATTTTATACATGGGTGTTGTATGCGGATGTAGGACATGTGGATATGAAGCAAGTAAGATTTAGAATCCATCTACTCATACCTATCAAAGTACTCCCTCCGGTCTTTATTAGTTTACCCCTTTCTATGGGGCACATTTGCCGATACACTAATTTGAACCTTAATATCTCTAATTATCAATAAGCAAAAATTACAAAAATTTGATATTTGGATACTTCACAAGATCTCACATGATTATATTTTTCCTTAAGTACAAATCACAAGATATAGTCAAAGTCATGTATGTGAATAGTGTCAAAAGTCAAAAGGGATAAACTAATAAAGACCGGAGGTAGTAATATATATACCGGCTCGGAAAAAAACCGTTAGTGTGAGCGCAATACGATATCCACCAAATCTTACCCATCCAGTATCCCTAAAAAGAGTTCCATAAGAGTGGAGATCAAGATTATGGAGGTGGATCAATATTGATAAATGACATTCATGCACTTGGATTTCCAAATCCTTTCTTCTAAACTTGGGTGAAACTTATGTGAATCGACCCATGTCCAATTCCAAATCCTTTAGTGTTTCCAAAACATAGAATTTGGGCCACATCTAGATTTGCAAATGAAATACACATTTCCCAAACATGATCAATAGATTATTGCAAATAAGTTTTGGTTAATGGGGACAATTAGTCAAAAACTCTCGTAATGTGGCCCCTACACCTCATCCCTTTCTGCACTAAAGCAATGGAAAAATCATGTTACTAAAGGACCCCACTTTACCAATTCCCCATTCTCTTCTTCCTTCCCATTTTCCACACCAAAACAAGTCAAAAATTGAGACCTCATTTCCTCCCACCTCAACCGGCGCAAGTTAGAACAAAAACCTTCCAAAAGTTCTATCTCAACCCCCTCAAATTTCTTCCCCACCCAAAAGATAGCCTTCAAAGTTCAAATTTCTCACTTTTTCTGTCCTAAACTCTCTAAAAAATGGCACACAACCCCGCCAACAGGCGCAAGTTAGCAGCAACTCCAGACCCACCTCCTATCTCACAAACCACCGGAAAAAAACACCCAAAAACTTCAACTTCCACCATTTACAACCTCACTAATCACTTCTCAAGGTTACATCCCAACCCAACAAAATCCTCAAATACCCATAACCCACTTCCTCAAAAACACTTAGATACTCTTTTACAAGCTAAATCACTCTCAAAATCAGTTAATTTAGAGCCCTCAAAATCTAGTTTTGGTCAAAATTTTGGGAAAGGGAAAAGGGTAGTTTTGGAATGTGGAAACAAGAACAAATCTTTGGTGGGTGTTATTGAAGAGATAGAATCTAAGAAAGAATTGAAGAAAGTGGAAAAAGGAGAATCTAAGAAAGACAAATTAATGATGGTAAAACCATCATTAGTAGGAAATGAGATTGGAAAGAGGAGATCATTTTGTGATGCAAAAGTGGAATTGGCTAATTTCTTGATTACAAATTGTGCAAAAGTGGTTTCTGCAGATATGCCTCCATTTATGCAGATACATTCTGTTGGTTTTGCTAGAAAGATTAAAGATAGTCTTGAGAAATTTACTTCCAAAAATCTTGCCTTGTCACTCAAAAAGGTACTACTTTTACTATTATTTCCTCATATTTTGGTCTTAATTTCATATGTTTGTTGTTCTTGTGTTTAATTGTTTGTGAGTAAAAAGCTGACAGAAATGGTCCCATGAATTTGAATTTAAATTTGTTACCTGACACTACATTATCTGAAGCTGAATACCAAATCTGCTAAAGCCATTTATAAATGGTCTGACTATAGTATTAATTAAAGAATAAGTATATTAATCTGAAAAGGATATAGTTTTGAATAATTTAGTTTGAAAATTCTCAATGGTCATAAATAGAGATGATGATGGAAATCTAGTATTCGAGAATGATTCAGGTTTGAAGTGTGGACATAGAATTATTCTACTTCTTCCATTTCAATTTAGTTGTGACACTTTTAAAATCACGAACTCCTAGTCAATTGGAGAGGAGAGAGATAGAGAAAGAAAACAAAACGATCCCATGTGATAGGAGAGAGATAGAGAGATAGAGAGAAAAAATTACCCAAAATGAAAGTGTAACAACTAATTTGAAACTTTCTAAAATGGAAAGTGTCACAACTAAATTGAAACGGAGGAAGTAATTTATTAGATTTTCATGCTCATTTTTATTATAACAACTACCTTTTTTATTATAGGGAATTACTATTTACCGCCCGTATTTACTAAAAAACACTTTGGTTGCATTAATTTTTTTTTTTTTTTAATTTTTGAGTGTTTTGAGAAAACAATGGAACCAAAGTGTATTTTCGTTCCCTCCATGGAGGAAACGAAATGAATTTTGGTTCCCTCCATGGAGGAAACGAAATTTTTTTTCGTTTCCTCGGTGGAAACGAAAAAACATTGGTACACTGGTGGTGGTGGTGTGCGAGTGTGGCTCTGGTGGTGGTTGTCCGCCGGTGGTCCAGTGGTGGTGGTGGTGGTCCCGTGGTGGTGGTGGTGGTCCCGTGGTGGTGGAGGTCCGAGAGTTGGACTGAGGTGAAGTTGGATGAGAGGTGAAAGAGTAAGAGTGGGGTGAAAGGAGAGGGGTAGTTTAGAAAAATCTTGAAAAAAATACAGGCGATTATTAGTAAATACGGACGGTAAATAGCAAAAGGGTTATTATAACAACTACCTTTCAGTTAAATGGGTTATTCAATTAGAGTAAGCATTTAAGTGGTTGCTGGAATGATTTTTGATGATCCCAAAACAAAAATTGAGAAATTGACTACCCTGTTCAATTGAGAGATGATACACATACACTGGATGTATGTGTTACTACTAAAATGCATACCTTTTGTATGTGTTACTACGAAAATGTATACAGTTACTAAACAAATTATAAACTTACAATCATTTGGACATGTTTTGTTATTCAATGATATTTGAATTTACATAATACATAAGCGATTGAAATACTATATATCGAATTGAATATTATTACATGGTAGGGATGAAAATATAACATTATTTTTCTACAAACAAATTAAATAATTGAAAACGATAGGAAAATTTAGTAGAAAATCAATAGTAGAAAAATGGTGAAAATGAATAAGATGAAGCTAATATATGAATAATTTGAAAAAAAAAAATTACATTTCTTTTTTTTAGTTTTAAACAAAGGATTCATATAAATCTAAACAAAGAAAATTTCATAAAACATATTTTTTAAACAAAGATAAAGAACAAATCTTTAAAAACAAAAATTATCCGTCGAAATATTGTAAGTTTGTAATATTTTTAGTAATATTATATATTTTAGTAGTAACACATACCCAATGTATAAATTTTAGTAATAACACATACACCTAGTGTATGTGTGGCCCACATACACCCAGTGTCTGTGTAGCCTTTGCCTGTTCAATTGGTGGGCTCCTCCACGGTCAGAGAAATGATTTGACGATAGGGGTAATTGAATTTTTTTCCATAGCTTGGGTCCACCCTCTACTCTAATTTGTCGAATGAAGAAGTATTTCCTTAGCTTGGTCCACCCTCTACTCTAATTTCTTCATGTACTTGCATTTGTTTGGTTGATCAAAATTAGTTATCTAAACTGTAGCAATGAATGTAGGAAAAAAAATAGTTATCTAACTGTAGGAATAAAGTAGTTGCAATTTTGTAGGGATAAAAAATTAGTTGGTCATACTATTTTGGTCCCTCTACAGTCTACACTATCTTGTACTCCAAATGAATAAATTAGTGTAGGAAACTAGGAACTAGGAAACCCTCTTTAAGTCTTCTTCATATTTCTTGACAAGCATGGTTAATCACTTAATTGTATGATTCATATAATGCTAATGTAAAAACATCAACATTATACTATCAATGCCTAGTGAAATTTGGTTCTCAAATTCGACGGGTTCCACTTCATTTCAATTAAGTAGACAACTTGAGTTGTGACTTGTGTACTTTATTTTCATACGACTATGTTCTCCTCAGCTTTTTCAATTTATTAGAACTTAATTTTTACTTATGTACGTGCACTATAGTAGAGATTTCTGCTCGAGGTCAGGTAAGACTTAAGAGTCTATGAGGGGTCAAATATACAAAACCTTATGTATGAGACTATGCTCTTGCATATGCAATTACAATATATTGCTTCTTAACTAAAAAGAGTCACAAATAAGTAATGTGCTATGTGCCATATTGATTTTATCCATTATGTTAAGAAACTCACGGCGAGTTATAAGATTGCATATATTTCTGAGCCAAGTGGGATCCATTATACATTGTTGTTGGTCCTATCATGTATATTGTATACGTTGCAGTAGCTTTTAGGGATTATGATGGGTCAAATGCGTAGATAATTGACTTTGGTTTAAATGCAGGAACTTGATGGAGTTTATGGACCTGCTTGGCATTGTATTGTAGGGACCAGTTTTGGGTCATTTGTGACTCACTCTGTTGGGGGATTTATGTATTTTTCGTTGGATCAGAAGTTGTATGTCTTAATATTTAAAACAACTGTACAGAAGCTGATTGAAAGCTAGATTATGATATGCTTTCATGTTGTTGATGATGCAGAAAAAAAGCCTCATTACAGGGTGATATAGTTAACAAATTTTGTAGTAGTTTATACTAAAGTTTGTCCGTTTTGTATCTTTGGGTTGGATAGCTTGTAAATGCTTCTTGCTTCTTCATATATAATTAGAACTTAGAAGTGATGTGGCTATAAGTTTCTTTATGTTGTCTAGTTAATTCAATGCTTTATAAAACAGTGATGTGGCTAATTAGATATTGATTTGGGGGTTATAGGAGAGACAATATGTCAAATGTTGATTACATGTAGTTAATTAGCCTACTTATCCTCATTTGCCCCCAAAAGTCCTACTCTTTTGTATCATTATGTCTAAGGTATTTTGGGGCCAAATATTCTCCCTTAAAGTTCATTTATTTTAGCATATTTACGATGTTATTCTTTTGAATTAAACTTGATTAACTCTTATGTAGTACATATTTTATTAATGTGGGACAAGAAACTTTTAATTCTTTTGAAGCAACATCCCTAGAGTACTTACTCTTACGATAATATCAATCATCATTTTCCTTGCAAATTATATATACTCTCTCCATTTTTTATTAGATCTTTCCTCTCTGTCTTTCGATTTAGTTTGTATCCTAGGAATCTTCTCTACTCTTCCACTCTAAGTTTCCCCACCAAATGAGCTCATATATTTACTGAAGTTTTTCATCAACTTTTATCTTTCGTAATGGGATGATAAATACTTATTTTTTATTAACCTCTCCTTCTCCGTGATATTTATTGCTATAATAATGTTCCCTCCTTTTCTTCTTAGTTTATCAAGAATAGACTAGGCAATAGTGTGTAAATTAGAACTAAACAGACCAAAAAGAATAGTGTGTAAATTAAAAATAAACAAGGGAGTAGTAGTTGAAAAGATAGTTGAGAGAGTAGAATACTTTTCATAAGCGAGAGGAGCGGTGTATCCTGTGAATGTGTACCGCCCTATTGGCTAATACTATTAATGCTTGATGAGGAAGCGTCCTAACAAAAAAAGGACATGCACGGTCTTGTAATGACATGTCATTTTCATAATTGCATCATCTACGGATCTTTCATATTATCATAAACTAAAAGTTCCAATCAAGCAGAAGATAAAACAAGACTATTTTGCAATTGCTTAAGCTATGCCTCGAGGCTTTTATAGAAGTATTTCAATATTTCATACTATGATGCAGGACAATCGTTTTTTTGGGCCTCCGAAATGATTCTCTACCAAGTTATCAGTAATCATATTAGTCCTAAGACAACTTGGCGCGTTTAACTGGTTAGTTCTAGAGAGTAGAGAACTTTGGTAATTACACTTGTAATCTCCATCCCTTTTTGTTAAGTAGCAAATCATTTAAGCATCAAGTCATACTATATGGGAAGAGAGACATTTGAATTTTTATGATCTAATACCCGGTATATTAATGTTTTTTTTAATTTTAATATAGAAATAAATTCATCAATTGAAAGCGATATAATATATCAATCTAATACATGTCAAACATTATTTAAAAATAAAATCAAATCTAACTACCTTCGTTTCTTTTTAATAATGGTTACATTTTGCCTTTTGTTGTCAATATTGAAATATGTTAGTCGTAAATTCTCAATAATACAAATATAATATATGTGTGATCTTATAAAATAATCATCGTACTAAGGCCCATGATTCTAAGCTTCATAAAAAAAATTGTCATGTGATGCACTTGTAAGTTGTGGGCTTGGATGACCTAGTCCCCTGGGTCATGGTCCAAGTCAAAACCGCAACAAGGATGTAGAAACTTTGATGCTTAAACATTTAGTTGACTTTGATGTTATAACTTATAACTAAGAGATAGTATGATATAAAAAAAAACATAACACGAGTCAACCTTATTAAGCGAGAAGAAATAATGTACTTCCTCCGTAACAAAATAACTGCAACGAGTTTTCTTGGCACGGAAACCGAAAACCACACTAACCACCATCTTCACCATCGACAACCACGTCAACCACCACTTTCACCACCGACCTTACCAAACACCACTTTGCCACTTTGCACCACTCACCAGTCACCACCCCCACCTCCAACAACCGTTGACCACCACACCAACCACCTTCGCCGACGCCAACCACCATCACCTCGTCACAACAACGTCGGCACCACCACACCAACCATCTTCACCACCGCCAATTCACCCAAACTTTTGAAAAAAAACCCCAAACCCAGAAATTCGAACCCCCAAACCTAGGAAATCCACCGTTATTCTTCTTATTCTTCGAACGGCTAATTGGACAACAAATCGAGCAACTCGAACACAGAAAATCGACCACAACAACCACCTTCGAAATCGAACCCAAGGAAACCGAAAAACGACCCCAACCCACGAAATCAAACCCTGAAAATCGATCCAGAACCCTCACGAAATCGAATGAACGTTTTCAATGGCTAGGGTTTTCGTGGTGGTGTTTAGGGTTTCGTGGTGGTGGTGGTTAGGGTTGAACGTGGTGGATGATTTTGGGTTGAATGTGGTGATGGGTGGTGATAGATGAATTTAGGTTGAATTTGGAGTGATTGGTTAAGGATTTGGTGAAAATTATTAACTTTAATTTACTTTTGTGGTTAAACTATAATGACAATTTAGGATAATTAGATTGTTATGTCAAATATAAGAAACTCTTCCGGTCAAAATATGGCATGTTCTAATAGATATAATAAAGAAACTCTTCCAGTCAAATATATAACATATATAATAATTGCCATATTATATTGTTATATATATATATATATATATTTTTTTAATAAGGTAAAGAGAAACCTCGCATGAGTTGGGGGAACAAGGGGATCCCAATCGAGGTGAGCTCGATCGATCCGGGCCTCCCTCAGGGAGGAAGCTCTAACCACTAGGTTATCCCTCACTCTCTATTATATTGTTATATATCAAATACATGATGACATGTACTATGCAACTTTTCTTATTTCGGTGGCTAACTGAGTATATATATATTAAGTCATTGTGAGGAGATTGGACATCTTTCTCTCGTGTTTTAAAATAGCACTAGTTTTTTTTTTCCAGGGCGATGCCTCGGGTCAGTTACAATAAATTAATATGTTATTATTTTTAAATTTTATAATTTATTTTGCTACTTTTCGTATTTTTTGTCCATTAAGAAATTGAAAAATTCACGTCACAACGTGATAAGTAAAGAAAAATTGAAAGGTTTGAGTTTGAAAACAATACCTTAAAAGGAATTGTGGTAAGAGAATATGACATCAGTATTCTCTTGTAAGTTACGTAATAAGAGTGATAGAGATGTATATACTTGTTCAAGTCTTTTTAGTTAAGTATACTTATTACAAGACTTTATCATATTTTATTTGAAATATTAGACAACAAATTCATAGTGTATTGATGGTTAAGCTCTAGCTTTTCATTTCAAATATCACGTGTTCGATACCTTGCACTTACACGTTTCTTTTTTTAAAGTGAGGAGTACACATAGACATAAAGCATTTGCATTAGAAAGTTGAGGAGAGTGTCACGTGGCATATAGGTTTTTTTTCGCACGCCTTTTAATATATTTGTATAGATTTGATGCAACTATAGCTTATATGTTATGTCATTATTAATTTTAGGGCTCTTGGAGACTAGATTGCTTTGATTTCCAACTTTACCCGTCGTAATGGTCAAGTGCTAGTTTAGGTATGAAATGGTCTCACTTTCATTTCTAATTAGTAGTGTCTTTTAGCCAAACTTTAATCTTTTGTTTGTAAATAAGCTTTCATGTGTGATTGGAACTTTTGAAGATTTTATTAATCATAAAAGTAAAACTTCATACCATGGGATCCATATCGTGTAAGGCTTTATGTACTTCGTATTAATTTGTCTTGGCAGTTGGCACTATGGTAAACATGTCACTATCACTTGTAAATAAAAAGATAATTAGTTTGCATGAAGATGTCCTCTCATGTCTTTACTTAGTATATTTCATTTTGAGTGCAAATTTCTATAAAATGAAGTTACTAGTCTTCACTAGTGGAAAAAACTTAAATGACACAAACAAACTGATCCGGTTCTCCCAAAACCGAATCTGTAAATTCAATTTTTTTTGGGCGGAATTTTTTGGACCATTAATTGATCCGGTTTGGAGGAGAACCGGATCAGTTTTGTAAACTGATCCGTTTCTCCTCCAAACCGGATCAGTTAATGGTCCAAAAATCTTAAGGCCCCGTATCTACGGCCCAACATTCCCTCATAAACCAACAACCGTTCCCTCTCGTCGAACTCTAGTTAGACTCCTTTCTCCACTCTCCTTCAACGCGCATTCTCATCTCCTCTCCAGCCATATGCTCTCCTTCACGGCCTCTTTCTCCTCTCGCCGTGGAATCGCTCCCATCGCCGTTGCTCCTCTCTCCTAACACCATGATTTGCGAATTGGTTCGCCTATTCCTAAAGGCAATACCCTAAATCCCGAATTCTATTCCTGAACAAGTTATGCATTCCGGAGCGACATGCGAATTCTATTCCTAAACCTCCGCCACCATCAACGGACAAGGAAGACTTTTGGAACACATGAAATCGCTCCGTCGCCGTCAAGCAACAGATAAGAGCAAGAATGGAATCGCTCCGTCGCCGTCGAGGTTTTCATCCATAGATCTAGGTTTTCACTTTTTTTGTTTTGATTAATTTTTGTATTTAGATTTCCATTTATGAATTTCTATCTTCATTGTAATTTTTGACTTTTATTTCTTGTATTTGGGATTTGAGTTTATTTTATTTTTTTATTTCCGTTTTTGTTTGATTTTTCCGTTATATCTCAGTTTAATGATTGTGTAATTTCGTTTATTATTTGCTTTGGAATTTCTTGCTTTTTTTTTCCTTTCTTAATCTCGTTTTGGAATTTGGTTCTGAATTTAGTTACATGGGGTTAATTATTTTCGTTTGTTCGTTGTAATGTGTGTGAAGATTTTCAATTCGTTTTGAATTTGGTATGGAATTTGGTCAGTGGAAGATCAAAGCTTTTTGTTATGTGTTAGATGATTTTCAATTCGTTTTGAATTTGGGTGCTGCTCGCTTTTTTTTTTTTTGGCCACAATTGATTAACTGGTCCGGTCATGGTGAAAACCGGATCAGTTAATCAACTTAACAGATCCGATTTTCTGCCATGACCGGATTAGTTAATGCCTAACTAATCCGGTTTTGAACCAGATTAGTTAACACCTCCTAACCACTGCTACCCCATCCGTTCCTGTCAAAAATCGAATCATGTAAGGCCCATTTTGACCGGATCAGATGAGGTTTTTTCCACTAGTGCTTATACATGCTTGTGGTACATCCTAATCTTGTGTTGGAGATGGTAAGTTAAAAGTTCTCTTGTCTTAGGGAATTGTACTTACATGATAAATTGGAAAAAACTTTGTCTACCCACCAAATAGATTACCCACTATTAATAAATAAATATTTTTTTAATGCTCTATTAGTAGTGGGTTGTCTACCAGATGGGTAGGTGTAGCAATGTCCAAATTAAATATCACACTTGTTTTTGAGTTTTTTTATTTGGAGATAATAACATCATAAATGAATGATTTATTCTAGAAATGTTCCTTAGCTAATTTATTCTAGAATTGTTCCCAAACCGTTTTTAAACACAAAGTCTACTTATTTATTTATTCCAAGCCTATTTTCAAAAGCCCAATTAATTATTCATGATAACTAATTGTATTTTTAATAATAAATATTTAATTGATCAAAGCCTATTATGAAAAGTTAGATTTTATCTTTAGGATAATTGATTTTCAAATTGTAAACGGTAATATTATTTAATGAGGATAAGAGGAATCTTTTAAAGATTGGATAAATAATAAAACCCGGTCAGATCTACGATTGCACTTTGCGCACCCGAAAAAACTGAATGGCATCGACCAAAACGGAAAAAAAAATTCGGTCCCTCTATGGAGGAAAGAAAAAAAATTCCAAAAAAAGTTTTGGTCCTTCCATGGAAAAAATGAAAAGAAATTTTTGGTCCATCTCCATGGAGGAACAAGGTTTTTAGTTCGATTCATAACATGGTGGTGCAAAGAAAATTAAAAAAAAATTAACTGACCACAATTTGTTGTGGTGCTCGTGACAGCATTGAGTTCTCTTCATGATACGTTTACACAATTGATGCAGCAACATGTTTGGATTATTACTTATCTATTTTCTTTCACCATCTAAGTTCATGATAACAACAATGTACAAATGGCCAAGTGTCGTGAAACAAATCGTCCACTGTCAAATGTTAATGCAGATTGGTATATTCTGAAAGTCAAAGTTCGTGATTCAAGTCATTCAACTCAACATTTGTATGCTAGTGGCAAATTGAAAAAGCTAGTATTGAGTATTGTGAGGACAGTCTTAGAATTTTGCAACACGTTTTTTAGGCTTTTATTGGATTTACAGTCCATGTACATTGATGTAGGTGAAAAATAGTCTTCACTTACTTTGTATATAGGGGTATGTATTTATAGTTTTTATATTTGATAATAAATAATAGAAAAAATATTTTATCTTGGAAACAAACAAAATCAATTTTCTTTTATTTGATTTATTTTATATTTGTAATCTACAGAGGCAAATCATAATTGCGCATATGAGACAAATGATATGTCTGAATTCTTTCAAAACTTGGGCAAAGATAGGGTAAGGTAAAAAAAACCCTACGCATGAAATTAAGACCATTTTGTGCTTGATTACATACAACTTCGTATCTAGCTCTACAGAGTTGAGTAAGATGATCTAATAATTTCACGGAATAATAAGTTGTTGCCCTAAGTGTGAACCTTATGTCACCCTAATTAATTGACTTGTGATAATGGTAAGAGTCTAGTTTCGTATCCACAACTCTCAAATGTATATCATGTGTATTAAGCTGTCCAAATGTCAAAATTTCATATTTAAAGATCTTTACTCTCCTCATTTAGATGTGCTAGCAACTTATATAATTCGTATTCGTTGTTGTATCTTTTCAAATTAGCAAGTAATTTCAAATGTTGTTTAGATGACTGATGATCTGATTTGTCTTTTGTTAATATGCAAAAATATATTCATGGTCTTTGAAAATGTAATCTTTTGGAATGTTAAGATGCAGATCATGTACGTAATTCAATTGCAAGATTGTATGAAAAATAGATCAAGTATATATCCCACCTGTCAAAATGCGTTTGTGGACGCAAAAGACAACAATCCTACGTCTCCTATGGTGAATTTTCGTGCGAGGATAATGGGTCAAAAATTCCTATCCTGATAAAATTGCTAGAGGATAGTTGTAGACACGTATATATGTCTCCCATTTAAGTACTTAATGATGATACTTACCATTGTCTTAATCGGTCCGGTCCGAATGAAAGCAATCCAAAATCATTTTTAAACGCGAAGTCTATTTATTTATTTATTTATTTCAAGCCTAGTTTTAAAAGCCCACTTATTTATTCATGATAACTAATTGTATTTTTTATAATAAATATTTATTTAATCAAAAGATCTTATGAAAAACTCGATTTTATCATTAGGATAATTGATTTTCATATTTTAAAGATAATATTATTTAATGAGGATAAGAGAAAACTGTTAAAGAATAAATAAATAATAAAACCCGGCCAGATCTACGAATGCGCTTTGCACACGAAAAAACTGAATGGCCGGCATGGACCAAAACGAAAAAAATTCTTCGGTCCCTCCATGGAGGAAAGAAAAAAATTTCCAAAAAATTTTTGGTCCTTCAACAGAAGAAATGAAAAAAAAAAAAAATCCGATTTCTCTCCATGGAGGAACAAGATTTTTAGTCTATTCCATGACATGGTGGCGCAAAGAAAATCAAAAAAAAAATTTAACTGACCACAATCTGTTGTGGTGCTCGTGGCAGCATTGAGTTCTATTCATGATACTTTTACAGAATTGATGCAACATGTTTGGATTATTACTTATCTATTTCTTTTCACCATTCAAATTCATGAAACCAACGATGTACAAATGGTCAAGTGTCGTGAAACAAATCGTACACTGTCAATTGTTAATGCAAATTGGTATTTTCCGAAAGTCAAATTTCGTGATTCAAGTCATTCAACTCAGCATTTGTGTGCTAGCGGCAAATTGAAAAAGCTAGTATTGAGTATTGTGAGGACACTCTTGGAATTTTGCAACACGTTTTTTTAGGTTTTTATTGGATTTAAAGTCCATGTACATTGGTATAGGTATGCAGCAATTAGATAACTAATGATCTGATTTTGCCTTTTGTTAACATGCAGAAATATAAGCATGGTCTTTGAAAATGTATTGTTTTGTAAAGTTAAGATGCGGATCATGTACGTAATTCAATTGCAAGATTGTATGAAAAAAATAGATAAGGTATCTATCCCACCTATCAAAATGCGTTTGTGGACCAAAAAGATTACAATTCTACGTCTCCTATGGTGAATTTTCGTGCAAAGATAATGAGATCAAAAATCCCTATCCTGATAAAATTGTTAGATGATGGTTGTAGACACATAAATATGTCTCCCTATTTAAGTACTTAATGATGATACTTACTATCGTCTTCATCGGTCCGGTCCAATGAAAGCAACCCAAAATCGTTTATAAATCCGAAGTCTATTTATCTATTTATATAATCGAAGCCTAGTTTAAAAGCCCAATTAATTATTCATGATAACTAATTGTATTTTTAATAATAAATATTTAATTAATCAAAAGATATTATAAAAAAAAAAAATATCATTAGGATATATAATTGATTTTCATATTTTAAACGATAATATTAGTTAATGAGGATAAGAGGAATCTTTTAAAGATTGAATAAATAATAAAACACGGCCAAATCTACGAATGCACTTTGCGCGCCCAAAAAAACTGAATGGCATGGACCAAAACGAAAAAATTGTTCGGTCCTTCCATGGAGGAAAGAAAATAAATTCTAAAAAAGTTTTGGTCCTTCAATAGAAGAAATGAAAAAAAAATCCGGCCTCTCTCCATGGAAGAACAACGTTTATTATTTCGATTCCATGACATGGTGGCGTAAAGAAAATTAAAAAAATATATTAATTGACCACATTCTGTTGTGGTACTCGTGGCAGCATTGAGGTCTCTCCATGGTATTTTGACACAATTGATGCAACAACATATTTGGATTATTACTTATCTATTTCCTTTCACCATCCAAGGTCATGATAACAACGATGTACAATTGGTCAGTGTCGTGAAACAAATCGTCCACTGTCAATTGTTAATTCATATTGATATTTTTCGAAAGTTAAAGTTCATGATTCAAGTCATTCAACTCAGCGTTTGTAAGCTAGTGGCAGATGAAGAAGCTAGTATTGAGTATTGTGATGACAGTCTTGGAATTTTGCTACGCGCCTTTTAGGTTTTTAATGGATAGTCCATGTACATTGGTATAGGTGAAAAAATAATCTGCATTTACTATGCAGCAATTAGATGACTGATGATCTGATTTTGCCTTTTGTTAATATGCAGAAATATAATCGTGGTCTTTGAAAATGTATTCTATGTAATGTTAAGATGTGGATCATGTACGTAATTCAATTGCAAGTTTGTATGAAGAATGGATCAAGTATCTATCCCACCTGTCAAAATGCGTTTGTGGACCCAAAAGACAACACACTTCTCCTATGGTGAATTTTTCCAGCAAGGATAATGAGATCAAAAATTTATATCCTGATAAAATTGCTAGATGATGGTTGTAGACACATAAATATGTCTCCCCATTTAAGTACTTAATGACGATACTTACCATCGTCTTAATCGTTCCGATCCAAATGAAAGTAATCCAAAACTGTTTAAACGCAAAGTTTATTTAATTATTCCAAGCCTAGTTTTAGAAGACCAACTAATTATTCATGATAACTATTTGTATTTTTAATAATAAATATTTAATTAATTAAAAGATATTATGAAAAGTCATATTTTATCTTTAAGATAATTGATTTTCTAATTTTAAACGATAATATTATTTAATGAGGATAAGAAGAATGTTTTAAAGATTGGATAAATAATAAAACTCGGACAAATCTACGAATGCGTTTTGCACGTCTGAAAAAACTTAATGGCATGAAACAAAACGAAAAAATTGTTCGGTCCCTCCATGGAGGAAAGAAAATAAATTCTAAAAAGGTTTTGGTCCTTCAATAGAAGAAATGAAAAAAAAAAAGGGTCTCTCTCCATGGAAGAACAAGGTTTTTTATTTCGATGCCATGACATGGTGGCGTAAAGAAAATTAAAAATATATATTAATTGACCACATTCTGTAGTGGTACTCGTGGCAGCATTGAGGTCTCTCCATGGTATTTTGACACAATTGACGCAGCAACATATTTGGATTATTACTTATCTATTTCCTTTCACCTTCCAAGGTCATGATAACAACAATTGGTCAGTGTCGTGAAACAAATCGTCCAATGTCAATTGTTAATGCATATTGATATTTTTCGAAAGTCAAAGTTCATGATTCAAGTCATTTAACTCAGCGTTTGTATGCTAGTGGCAAATGAAGAAGCTAGTATTGAGTATTGTGAGGACAGTATTGGAATTTTGCAACACGCCTTTTAGGTTTTTAATGGATTTACAGTCCATGTACATTGGTATAGGTGAAAAAATAGTATGCACTTACTATGCAACAATTAGATCACTGATGATATCATTTTGCCTTTTGTTAATATGTAGAAATATAATCATGGTTTTTGAAAATGTATCCTTTTGTAATGTTAAGATGCGGATCATTTACGTAATTCAATTGCAAAATTGTATGAAAAATGATCAAGTATATATCCCACCTGTCAAAATGCGTTTGTGGACCCAAAAGACAACAATTTCGTGAGGGTGGCAAATATGTTCGGAAGGGTTTTATTTGCCATATTATATCTGTTAAAAATTGTCATTTTGGGATGTAACACAAAAAATGCAACGATTGAAAACTTTCCATTTGAAGTAAATTTTTATTTGCCATAATTACAAATATGTCATTACAGATATAAGAAAATAATTAATATATATAATATATAACAGATATAAGAAACTCTTTCAGTCAAAATAAAACCCTCAATCCCTTATCCCTAGCCGCACTCTCATAGTCTCATCTTACCAGTATCTCACTCTCGCTCTAAACTATTTTCTTTATTCATATTTGGATGTATGAGACTTTTGGGATATGGAAAAACTATGTATTCCTATGTAATATAATATTTTGTATGCTAATTGACAACTTTATATGTTGAATTGTTCTTAACAATTATATATACACGTGACAATATGAGCGGAATTGTTTTTTGTATTGGGCCCATTCTGGACCCTAAACCCTACCTATACCCTATCGGACCCTACGGGTACGAATAAGGGTCCTAAAAAAAATTTACCCTATGGGTATGGGTTCACATCCAAAAATTAGGGTATGGGTAAGGGTCTAACCAGACCCTACCCATTACCATCCCTATTTCGTAGCTCTATAATGCAAATTTAAGTTGATTCTTGTTGAGTTGGTTAGCCTATTAACTAGACTATGTTGTTGGTTTTTGCATCCGTAATCAAAAGGCCCAAAGTACGAAGGGTCATGAAGCATGATCCAAGTAGGAGAACACCGATTTTTCAAGTGGATGGATCGGAACTCCATATATTATCTGGTCTCATAAATTCTAAGTTTGATTGGGATATTAGTCACCCAAACATAATTACTAGACACTAGTTGAACAAGGAATGTATTTATATCTTAAAGTTCATAGGACAAAATATTGTGAAATACTTCCTCCCTCCGTTCCTTATTGATGTTCCTAGTTTGACTTCGCATATTTGCCAATGCACATATTTAACTATTAATTAGTATTTAGGCCCGGATAACTCTCCGAGGTTTTCTATGCTACAATTTAGTAGTAGTTAAATAAGTCTTCTCATACTCATTTAAAAAAGTCACCTCATCCCCTCAAAAAAAATATCATCTCATTCATTATATGGATTTCAAAAGTTTTTCGTTCATATATCATCATTAATTTTGATTAAATAAGCAATAATAGTAAGGTGGAGTGATGGTTGGATCTATTTCTTTCATACTTGAGGTTGTGGATTCGAATCTTCACATTAACAATACTTCTTTTTTTACTATATGAGAAAGACGTGGATAGAATGTTATTGAATGACGGATGGTGATACGTGGCACATATACGTTCTTAGGAACGCTTTTTAATATATTAGTATAGATATCTGAAATTACGTATTTGTGAAAGTAATAATTGAGACGAATCAAACAAGACCCTACAAGACTATGTTCTTTCTTATATATTGAGAAAATTTTAGAAGATTTTATATAAATTCAAATAGTGCAAATATTCCAACTAGGAACATCATTAAAGAAGGGAGGAGTAGTAAGACTTGTGTACCTTCCAATAACTTTAATTAAGAAACAAGAGTACTCCCTCTGTCCCGGAATGCTCTTTACATTTTCCTTTTTCATCTGTCCCAAAATACCTTTACACTTCTATTTTTGGATATGACCCACTATTATTTTAATCCTTCTACCTTGTAACCATTGGCCCACACTCTCTCTCCTCCAAATAAAATAATATCACTCCTACTACCTACCAACTCTAACCATTGACCCACTCTCTCTCCACCATGTAAATTAATACTACTTTTACTACCTACTAACTCCTATCACATCTACTTTTTCAATAAAATAACAATTGATAACCAAGCAACAACTTATCATCTAAAATTACGTGCCCTGATAAGTGTCAAGAGTATTATGGGACAGAGGGAGTATCATATTTGAACCGACTTTCTTTTAGGTATATATTTGGGTTTGGATTGGATCATCTATCTCATATATAGCTCAACCCAATAAAAGCCTGTCACTCCCCTCCAAACTTAGATCCGCATGTGAACCTCCAATTTTTAAAAGAAGTGAGATGAGTGGTGTTATGGCTAAATTTCCGGGTTGACATTGACGCAGCAGTACAAAGACGCTAACGTTCTCACATCAGACATTGACGCTATGACTGAGTCAACGTTCCAACTGTTTCCAGAAGAATAAGGAAGGTGTGGCTGCTATTGTTCACTAAGTTGCCGTTGAAGACTAAAGTCAAAAGGGGAATAGCATAAGGGTAGCAATTCAGTTGAGATTGTGCGGAGATCATGCGGAGCTACCTCCGGGGATCCTTGGGCGCACGTTGCAGCTATATTAAGGGCATTTAAGTTGCGAAGAAGATCATCACAAGTCTTACACACAAGCTTACACATTGCAATCACTTCTCTGAGATTACTTATACTTTGTATTCCTTCGTACTTTCATTCAAATAAACCACTCTTGTACTTAGATCAATTAAGCTAGGTTGTACTGATTGTCATTCACTCTGAGTGACGATTGCATATAGTGGATTGGTGGACTCACATCCACCCACGGTTTTTTTACCTACCTTCATTGGGGTTTTTCCGCGTCAACACTTCTTTGTGTCGTTCCTACTTTGTATCTCTCTCATATTCGCATAGCATACATCACATAAATCTGGTTGTAGTCGTCCCATATCAAATCTAGTCGCTTAGGCGAAAATCAGCATAAACAAGTGGTACTACCAACTCACTTATACTTTGTTGGTTATGAATTTGTCTTCGACCTCGATGTGATTGCCATCCTATCACACGGTTAGCTTAAGAAGCTAAACCACAGAACGACCTCTGGGTTAAATTAGGCCTTATTGGACTTCCTGTCATCAATACAACTACTTTTGTAAGTTGTTGAAATCATAAGGATCACCACTATATGTAACACCCGACCCATACGGAGTCGAGTCTGTCATCACGAATGCGCATCCAGGGCTAACAAATGTCCTCAATAACCAAAACAAGTTCTTCCGACGCATTTTGTCATCACTCATGCGCACCCTGAGAAACTTTACAGGATGTCCCCAACCTAATACTACTCCCAGCCAAGCACGCTTAACTGTGGGTAACTAAGGAAATAACCTCCCTAAAAGAAAGATGCATCTTGTTGGAATGAGTAGCCTGCTAAATCTCTTTTAAAGCAATCATAAAAAGTATTACACTATAAATCCTTAAACTAATGAATGTTACCACAAATTTGGGTAAATTCTTAACCAACGCTAGAATTTCTATACTAATACTTTTAATGAACTGACTTACGTATCATATATGATATTTTGAGAACACTCAAAGACAATCTTGCAAGATATCAAAGAGGCTAAAAATAGACAACGAACAATCTTTACTCAAAACAATTGTTAAACTTCTCTTTAATAGAAACTAGGAATTAATTCAAAAGAGTCTCTTTTGAATTAATTCCTAGTTTCCATATAGAAAAAAAAAATATATATGTTAGTTTATTTTGAATATGCTAACACTTATTTGAGCTCGCGTGCAGTTTATAAGTCCTTAGAATAGCTTGCGTGCAATTTATAATATACCATAAAGTAGAAGGCCACTTAGCCTCATGGCATACTTAAGTTGCTTATAAATTAGTATAAAGCAAGCTACTCCTATCATCCACTAATTTTCTTGCGGAAAGTCAAAATTACATATTAATGCAATATTGCAATTTAATGAAGTCGATCTTAACTAAAAAGGAGTGAAATTACTCCTTACACAAACAAAAGTTCAGTAATACCCCCTTTAAATAATGGGGTAGGCACGATTTAAAGGCACATGAGTTTAATGCCCAAATTAGGAGCATCACAAAGAGGCTTTTAAGGGATTAAGATGATGTTTAACTGATCTTAATATTAAGAGTAATTGCTAAGACAAAGTTTGGCAGATGTCACAAAATCATGACAAAATAGAAAGGAGTTAGGCAATCAACTGCTCAATCTTCTTAAAATAACTAATAATTATGAAGTATATAGCTTTGTCATCTTTTTTTGGGTATTTTTTTATCACCTTCCATCACCAAACCTTCTGTTTGGCCTCACAATGGCCTGTGATATTTAAGTTTATGATGGTGATAAACACTTCCAATCTAACAGGTCATACTAATACATATCATATATAGGAACAGCTGATAAGTGAGTTATGGTCCACCTAGATTTATAGTCTCCTAACTAATATTGTTTTTTTTTTTTTTTGACATCAGGTAAACTTACAAAAGAAACTAAAAATTAACCCTTATACTACCATTTACGCGACTCCATTGTGCGAGGTCATGAGCATGCTGGACGTGTGCTCTTGAAACCTTGACCACTTGGCACCATTGGAATCCGCGTCCCAAGTGCTGAATACTACTTACCAACCAGTGGATGGAAATGTCCAACGTTGTCGGAGAGCGCAACGATTGAACAAGGTTGGCAGAATCTGGTGTTGATTTGGACATGTGTGTAGCCTTTGGAAGTGACCCAAATTAAAGCAGACAAGACGGCCTGAGCTTCCATTTGTAACGGCGAGTTGGCAAACCGACTAATACCTTCCCTTTCCAGAGGCTGGTTTTGACCAGTAATGTGCACCCAGGCAGCTCCCCACTGGTGAGTCAGAGGCTCCCAAATGCCGTCCGTAATGACTGTCAGTTGGGGGGAGCCATGAGTGAGCGACCCCAGATTGACTAATAGAAAACCCGGTGGATAGCAGGGAGTCATGGGAATAGCATGTTGGGTCTTGGTGGCGGTCTTAAACACCTGTTGTTATTGCCGCAGGCCTTCTGAAATAAGAATCTATGCTTCCGCAGGAGTAGCTGATTGTTGACGAAAAACCACGTTATTGCGTGTACACCAGATACCCCATAAAGTCGCAATGAACCTTGGGTGGCAGGTGCTTCCCTAGGCGTCTAGTTTCTAGAATTTAAATACCATGCAATAAGCCATTGATGGAAGGGGGCATCGGGCTCCCTACTGAGGTCCTGAGGCAGGGAGCTAACAGACCAAACCGCAATGGCACTAGGGCACTTTCGAAAGCAGTGCTGGAGGTCTTCCATTTGGGAAAGACACACAGGGCATGTGTCATTTTCCCCCAAATCTCTTCTAAAGAGATTAGCCTTCAGAGCCAAACTATTGTGCCATAGTTTCCAGATAAAAAGTTTCCATTTGGGCATGATGCTCAAGCCCCACAGGCGCTTAAAGAAGATGGAATCCTGTGGTGCGTTCATGCTATAGATTTCTTGTTCCTTCAAAAGAAGGTAGTACGCTGACTTTGTAGTAAAACGGCCCGACCGATTGTGCGACCAGTAAAGGGTATCAGGGGAATTGCCTTCTTGAGGGAGTTCAGTCCCTAGAATTTGTCTTGCATATTCCGGTGTGAAAAGGTGGGAAATGGCTGACGAGTTCCACTGGTGGGACTGGCGGAGGATCAATTGATGTACTCGAACATTAGCAGCCTGGGAAAGAGTGACATCGTCCAGAACAACTGGAATTCGCCCCTGAACCCATTTCTATTGTGTAGCTAAAATGTATCGACCATTACCAACTTTCCAGGCACTATGCGAGTGCAACATGGTCTCTGCTTTGAGAAGGCCTCTATACCCCCAAGATTGAGAGCCCTTCTTAGGATACAGCTTATACCGATGTGACTGAGAGCCAAAGACCCGGGCTAGCAGAAGATGTGGCTGATTGTAAACCCTGACTATCTGTTTCATAAGGAGGACCTGGTTGAAGATCCCGACATTGCGGATGCCAAGCCCGCCATTCCCTTTTGGTTGGTGCAGTATTTCCTTTTTTCTCCATGCTATCCCCTTGGCATTACTATTAGCCCAAAAGAAGCGCGCAATCAAGGCATCTATTTTGTTGGTAATAGTGCTTGGAATTCTGAAGATGCTCAGAATATGAGAGATGGAAGCTGTTAGCATCGAATTTATCAGGATAAGTTTACCTGTCTGGGAAATGTGCTTGAAATTCCAACGCTCAATGGTCTTGGAGATTTTATCAAGTAGGAAAGTGAAATGTCGAACCCGGGGACCCTGAATGTCAATGGGAGCGCCTAGGTATAGTCCCAGTGATGGTTGACTTTCTATTCTGAGTAGAGACTTTAACATATTCTGTTGATCCATGGAGATGTTGGGGTTAAACTTGATGTAAGACTTTTGTAAACTGACCATCTGACCTGAAATAGTACAAAAACGGGAGAGGAGCGTGGCTAGCTCCGTACAGGCTGGACCTGCGGGTTTGAAGAAGAATAGCACATTGTCGGCAAAGAAAAGATGGTAAATGGTAGGACCCCCTCTTCTAATAGGGATACCCTCAAACAATTTGATATATGTGGCTAAGTCAGTCATGCGGGATAACACATCCATACAAAACAGAAAAAGGTAGGGAGAAAGGGGGTCTCCCTGTCGCAAGCCACATTTTGGTTGAAAGGAATCCGTCATCTTCCCATTCACCAGTACTCGAAAGGAAACTGATGATATGCATTGGTAAATGAGAGACACCCAATGTTCGGTGAATCCATAAGCTCTCAGGACTTTTATTAGGAAGATCCAGCTGACCCTATCATATGCTTTGTTCATGTCCAATTTCAAGATGGCAAGCTGGCGGGAAGCCGCTCTCTGTCTATTGACTAAGCTTGAAAGCTCGTGGCTGACCAAAATGTTATCGTCCATATGGCGACCCGGAACAAAGGCATTTTGGAAGTCATTGATAGTGTGCTCAAGGAGGGGCTTCATATGGTTTACCAAACACTTAGAGGCACACTTGTAAATGGTATTGCATAAGCTAATGGACCGCAAATGGTTGGCCTCTTCAGGGGCTGCGATTTTTGGAATAAGCACAAGTAGGGTCTTATTCCATTCTTTCAACATGTAACCTGTCCTGAAGAAGTGTGAAACTACCTAGAAGACTGGGTCTCCTACCAAATGCCAGTGGGATTTGAAGAACTTAGCCGGGCAACCATCCATACCAGGAGATTTTTTGTCATGAATAGAAAACTTAGCCTGTTTTACTTCTTTCAAAGAGATAGGTTGTAGCAGGGCAGTAGATTGATGAGGGGATAAGTGGGGTAAATGAATTTCTCGCAACACAATATCTATTTGCTCGGCGTGCTGAGGAGGATCAGGTAAGCTAGGAGAATGGGAGTGATAGAGAGCTTGGTAATGCTCCTGGATGACCTCCACAATTTGGTCAGGAGTTTCAGTCCACGCTCCCTGGGGGGTGCGTAACATATATATACGCTTGTGGTGTTGCCGTTGTTTCATTTTATTGAAAAAGTAGCGCGTTGGGAAGTCCGACCTACTAATATGCTGATCCTTGAGACGTTGCTTCCAATATTCCCACCCAATCTGGATTTCATTTAGAGTCTGACGTCGGATGGCCATACTAGTATTGGCTTCGGCAACAGATGAAATGGTAGCGCTACTCTGTATTAAGGAATCAGAAATCTTGTGCCAGTTGAGGCCCCAATCTTGTTTATGGCTAAGACACCACTCCTTAAGTCGAGATCGAATAAGCTCTAGGTGCCTGGACAGTTTATACATTGGCGACCCTGGTATGTAAACAGCCAGCTTTGAAGCAATAATTTCTACAACCTCAGTAAACTCTAGACGCCAATTTTCTATCTGGTAAGGGCGTTTTTTACCTTCAATGGGAAGGGTTGTCTGGAGTAGGATAGGGGCATGGTCCGAGTGGAGAATAGGGAAAATACGTATCCTTGTATGCGGGAACCTATCATACCAAGCAGCTGTTACATATGCTCTATCCAAGCGTTCCATTATTAAACTTTCGCCATCCCTACCATTAGTCCATGTGAAACGAGGTCCGTAAAAGGGAACGGCCTGAAGTTGGAGAGAGAGTTTCCAACGAGTAATTTCCTCCCACCCCGATATTAATGGCGAACCACCCAATTTATCCTCATATTGATCTATTTGATTGATGTCTCCTATGATGAGATATTCGGAGATCGGGTATAGTAGATTAGCCAGGTGTTCCCATAACTGCGGGCGCAAATGATGACACGATTTACCATACAAAAACAACACGTGGAACATGTTTCCATTACTAGGAACTATTTTACAAAGTACATAAGAACTACTAGATTGAACTGTTGTTACTGCAAAAGGGGCCCAACAAAAAACTGCTAAACCACCCCTAGTACCTTCTGCATCTACCCCTATTACATTCGTAGGATTAGTAGCCCTTAAAAGGTTATGTACATCAACTAAGGAGGTCATATTATCTTGCAAAAACAAAAAAGCGGGCTTAAAACTAGAAATAAGCCAGAACAGGTACGGGATTGTCTGGGTATCTCATGCATTCAACACCCGACAATTCCAAGATAACACATTCATGGATGGGTTGGTGATTGATCTGGGTCAATCACAACCCTAGCTGCATCCTCAAGTGAAACCAATAGAGAAAAGTGCATTCCCATTTCTGCCTCCTCATGATCCTTAGAGGAGGATTTGCTGCGTTTCTGAGCCCATGGTCGCGAACCCACTGCAGAAGAGGTAGCCGTACGCTTCTTGGATGGAGTAAGTAGGAGGTCATCGACGACTTCCACACCCATGGTTCTTGCCATTGAAATGTCAGTAAGTGCTTTAGCCCTAAACGAAAAATCTGGAGGAATAAGTTTTAGGTTGAAAGCACCTTTAGATTCCCACCGTACTAATTTCTGACGCTTTTTATGATGAAAATATTCATGAAAATCATCATGTTCACCCAAACTCCCTTCAGATTGGCTCCTCTTGACAGCCCGGTTGCCCCGATGAGCATTAATAGTGAGCGACACACACTTTCCTTGCATGACACGTGCACGAGGTTTTTGAGGGAGGCCCATACCTCGAGGGCTCCCTATCATTGTGTTGTGGAGGCAGGCCCAGCCCTAACTGGAGGAGAGGGTTAAATGGGTCGCCAAATAAAGGGGGAGAGGTACGAAAGCGCGGGCCCACAGGCGGGGGAGAAGGAGCTGCATTAGAAGACACCGCATCGGTCATACCACTTGGGCTTGGATCCATTGGGCTAGGTCCATGGCCCATTAAATCCGATGGTGGGAGAGGACTCGGAGAGGGTGGTTGGGCCATCTAATTACTTGGCCCAGCTTCATTGGGCCCTGGGATATGACGGGGCCTCCATCCTTCCTCCACGAGGGCCTGAAGAGTTTGGGCCTGGGTGTGGTTTTGGCCTGTCATCTCCGGTGAGGAACGACCAAGAGACGCACAAAAACCGAAAGCAGCTCTAAAGGATCTTTGGGCCAAGGAAGATAAACCTAGGGTTTGGAGAATGGATCTGCCACGTGGGGGTTGGGCTGCAGTAGAAAGCTCACTGTTTTGTGGGCTAAGAGGGGAATACTCAGTGGGTGAGATTTGTCGAGTAGGAGAGCGAACCAATCCAGATCTTTCAGGCGAAAACCCAAAGCGCTGCCCCGGGGAGGGGTGCATCTCCCGACGGCGGGAAGGAGTTATGGAGGGTGAAGACCTGTTTGAGAAGTCAGGATGTGGATTTGTATGAGTCTCAGGATCGTTGGGGGAGTAGTAGGGTGCTTCGGGGTTCCTTGGGTGATATGAAGGTTCCGGTTCCCAAAATAGCTCACTTCCATTGGGGTCATGGGATGGGTTTTGATGGGGTTCATATGGGTCATTAAGGTTAGGGATGAACTCAAGCAAATTTACTCTAGTTATTAGAAAAACTGTCACTCAATCCTCTCACTTAATTGGTGTAGAGTGGAGTAGACACTGGCCCATGAATGAAGTTCATACCACTAGCTTCGAATACACCCATTCTTCGATGAAGGCGGTGATGTGCATCATAGGCAGACAAATGGCATCGACTAGTAGGATGTCCCACACACCCACACACCTTACAAAAATGAAACACTCCCTCGTATCTAAAAAATACCCAAATAACTCGGTTGTCATCAAGTGGGACAAAGCAACCTGGGATTAGGGGTTGGGATAGGTCAATTAGGATTCGGGCCCGAAGATAGGGTTGTGCGGCAAGCCCAGGACCCGAATTATCGACACTTTCCACATAACTTATGTGGCGAAGGATGCGACTTGTCCATGAACATTCAAGGTATTTCCAGGGCAAACCTTCAACCTGCACCCACAAACTCACCATATCGAAGTTTATTAATTAGTTGTGGGACTTGTGTTGCCGAACTTGAACGGAAAGTAATAAGACGCCCGTCCATCACAGTAGTATGTTGGACTAAAAGGGCATCCCTATCACTTCTATTATCACACTCAAAAAGGAAATAGTTACCACTCCTTTGAACGTGGATAGTTACCACTTCTATTATCCAGTGGTGGTTAGCTAAGTCCGCCACTAAGTGAAGAGGTGGTGGAGCTATGTCTATAAAACAACCCACCACTACTAGGGTCCAGTCATGGACTGGATGAGAGTGATAGAGGGGTCCTCGGATGAGAAAACCCATTCGATTAAGATAAGCTCGGATGCGAGGTGAAGCCTCCGAGTTCGATGGTGTAACACCCCCAAAATCCATACACGTCCACGACTACGTTGCACCGACTTCGGGAGTGTTACCGCCGTGGTGAAACGCAAGGCAAGATAAAATCAAAATGTCAACAACTCCTTTATAAAACTACATTGCAGCGGAAATAAAATATTAACTTCAAATTACAACTCAGGAATCACCATAGACCCCTTTTTATTCAAACCATTAACTATTCATACTAATTGTTCTATGAGTTCAATAAAAACATTTAAAAGCTTATAAACCAGAAAATATTCCCCGTATGCCAACTCATGCAGCAACACCAGCACACCTAGTCTGCTCCCCATTGAAGCATCAATGGTTCATCACAGGTCAACAAACAACACAATAACACACAATCAGCTATGCTGAGTACATAGTAAAGCAGTAAGTGCATACAAGGCATAAACAAGATAATAAGGATCATTCCTAGACATGATACTACCATAGCATTACATTCTTTACTTTTTATTTAGTTGGCAGCGAACGGGCACCGTCATCTTACTAGAATCATACGGGCTACTGAATCCTTAATAGACAACTTGGTCTATTAGATGGAATGTAAACACGGTTTCGTTCCGTTCCACATCCATCACCTTAGTATGCATACCCCCAAGATCGTACGGAACCTTCCGCCTACTTGAGTTATCAAAATTTATAAGGACACTACTGTCGTCACAGTAGGCCTGCATAGGAGTGTAGAACAAGTCAAACACTCCCCCCATTGTTCATTACTTGTAGGGAGTCCAACTACAAGTTATCGCCAATATCCTTCTTAATAATTTTCATTCATACAACATCGAACATATAATCAATAAAATTCTTAGGTACATTGCTCAAATTCTCTAATTAAAGCAATCTCTTGCAACATCCTTGTTACAACAATAAATCATATGCTTTCAATCCAATTCTCATTTCATGCTTGTAATGCGATAGAATTACGCATACCAATAATAACTCATTTCAACTCACAAGTCATACAACAAGGAAATACATACAGATTTCCAATTGATTTCATGTTACCAAACAATCTCATCAATCATAATCAACCACAGTTCCCTATCATGATTCTAGGTTCCAATATGACAATCACAACCTAACATGATACTAATATATCGAACTGAACTAGTACGCGTACGTACCTTGTAATGAAGAATCTTTGCTGACTATTAAAACGTTCCGCTTATGAAATTGGGACCTAATCGAATAAAATAAACGTTCCCGTTGGTTAGGCTTTTCTTTCATAAACTTTATTGAACTAACATATTTATTACTTACTAATGAGGTGCTTATAAATCTGATTTTTGTTTGACTTTTACACTACTTTGTTTGCAATACCAAAACTTAACTAAATACCCATATAAGAACTACAAAATCAGATTTGAAGAACTAAACCAAAGTAATAATTAGTAATATGTGTAATAAATCTGATTTTGTTTAGTTCATAATATACTTTTATTTAAAGTCACAACTTAAACCAATATACATAAGGATGATAAAAACAGGATTAAGAAATATAATTATCATAAGAACTATATACATAATTCTAATTCTGATTTTTGTTTATATATTATGCCTTGTTTAAAGTCATCAAATTTAATCAAAGATACTCAAAGAATAACCAAAAAATCAGATTATATAACTTAATTTAAATAAGAAAAGAGAGTTTTTTTTTTTTTTTTTTTTAAAAGCATACCGCAGCCACCGACGACCACCAACCACCGGCGGACGCGCGACCAAACTCCGGCAACCACCACTGGTTCGCACGAGCCCACGACGCACTCGAACAACCAAACGAAGCTCGACCCACACTTCGCGCGAACCCCAACGCTCGTGAACCCCCAGCCGCGAACGAGACTGCACTCCGGCAGCACCGCCTTGCGCTCTAGTTCCTGCCGACGACCACCGCACTGCGCTCGAGTTCCTGCCGACGAGCAACCGTGCCTGACGAAGCCGTAGGACCGACGAGCAGCAGTGGAGGACTGAAGAGGGAAGAAGAAACGTGGGAGGAGAAGGAAGGAGGAGAGAGAAAAATCTTTGAGAAAAAAAAAACGGCTGAGTATAGGGTTTGTATTATGTTTTCTCTTTTTTTTTTTTCTTTTCCCTATTTATAGCATGAGAAACCTTAGTTTATTAGGATTCGTTTCCAAATCGACTTCTGATTTACTTAACAAAACCGAATTAAAATATAACTAGGTACCAAGGTAGGTTGTATATTTAAATTATAACTGTATATTTAAATTATAACTGTAGGCTTACCTAAACTATACTATAATTTATTTTCACTTTTACTTTATATTTTCTTATTTATAGCCAAATAACTCCAAAAATACGGAGTATTACAGGCTTCTCCCCTTAAAGAAAGTTTCGTCACGAAACTTTGAGGTAGCCAGTCTTAACGACGAACTTTCACGCTTCTAAGTCCCAAAATTTCACAAGCGTTTTCTCGTTTTCGAAATTCACATAAACAATAATACACATAAATAACAACTTAAGCAAGCTTTAGGGGAAGCGCGAAATTCTATCGCATTCTTCCCCCCTTAAAAGAAAAGTTACGTCCTCGTAACTCGCCTACCTCTTGAAAAAGCTCAGGGTACTTCAGACGCATCGCATCCTCTGCTTCCCATGTGGCTTCTTCGGTATTCTGATTTCTCCACAACACCTTCACGATTTTGACGTCTTTATTCCTCGTACTACGCACCTTGTTGTCTAGGATCTTGATGGGTTTTTCCTCATAGGACAAGGATTCGTCTAACTCGACGTTTTCAGGTTCTAGGACATGCGACTCGTCAGGTACGTATTTCCGGAGTTGGGATACGTGAAACACGTTGTGAACCCTTTCTAACTCGTTGGGCAAATCTAAGCGATAAGCCACTTTGCCTACTCTCGCCAAAATCTGATATGGTCCTATGAACTTAGGGCTTAGTTTCCCTTTCTTCCCAAATCGCATCACTCCTTTCATTGGAGACACTTTCAGCAGCACTTTTTCACCAACTTCATAGTTCTCTTCCCTTCGCTTCTGATCCGCATAGGACTTCTTCCTGTCCTGTGCAGCCCTAATCTTGTCTTGAATGACTCGCACTTGATCAACAGCCTCTTGAATCATTTCAGGACCTAACACCACTGTCTCACTAATATCGTTCCAACACAAAGGACTGCGACATTTTCTCCCATACAACGCTTCAAATGGAGCCATTTTGATACTAGCATGATAACTGTTGTTATATGAGAACTCTATGAGGTCTAAATGGTCTTCCCATGATCCCTGGTATTCTAAGGCACAAGCTCTTAACATGTCTTCCAAGGTCTGGATGGTTCTTTTTGTTTGGCCGTCTGTAGCTGGATGAAAGGCTGTACTCATTAATAGCTCACTGCCAAATGCCTCCTGGACCTTTTTCCAGAAATTCGAAAGGAATCGCGAATCCCGATCAGACACTATACTCGTGGGTACCCCGTGCAGTCGAATGACATGTTTAACATATGCTTTGGCTAGGGATTCCATACTCCACGTGTCTTTCATGGGTATGAACCTTGCAGTTTTGGTCAATCGGTCCACTATCACCCATATTGTGTTATTACCTCCCCGACTCCTAGGTAAGGCTACGACGAAGTCCATGGATATCGAATCCCACTTCCATGTTGGAATGTCAAGAGGTTGAATTTTGCCTTGAGGTCTCTTGTGTTCACTCTTTACCTTCTGACACGTCAGACATTTGGAAACAAACTCGGTTACTGCCCTCTTCATCCCAGGCCACCAAAACATCTTTTTGAGGTCCTTATATAGCTTATCCCCCCCTGGGTGGACGGAATAATTCGTATTATGACCTTCACTCATTATCTTTTGCTTCAACTCCTCACATTTTTGCGGTACACACCACCTACTCTTGTAGCGTATACTCCCATCCTCATGGATTTCAAACCCCTCTGCTTTTCCCTCCTTAAGTTTTGCTTTGACCCGCTCAAGTTTCACATCCCCAGGTTGACTTTCTCTTATTTCATCTAGAAAGTTGGGCTGAATGGTTAGGGCACTCAATAATTTTTCCACTTCCCCTTCATGAACCACCTCAAGTTGGAGTTTAGAGAATTCTTCACACAGTTTGTCAGCAACTACCAAGGTGTTGAGGCTATGGCTAGATTTACGACTCAATGCATCAGCAACAACGTTTGATTTACCCTCATGGTATTGAATATCTAAGTCATAGTCCTTAATGAGCTCTAACCATCTGCGTTGTCGCATATTAAGGTCTTTCTGGGTGAAGATGTATTTGAGGCTTTTGTGATCGGTGAAAATTCGGCAAGTCACCCCGTAAAGGTAATGTCTCCAGATTTTTAAGGCAAAGACAATTGCGGCCAACTCTAGGTCATGTGTTGGGTAATTAACCTCATATGGTTTCAGTTGACGGGACGCATAAGCTATAACTTTCCCATTTTGCATAAGAACACAACCCAACCCATTCTTTGACGCATCACTATAGACATCATATCCCTCATCCCCGTTAGGCAAGGCTAGAACAGGTGCTGAGGTTAATCTCTCTTTGAGTGTTTGAAAGGCTTTCTCACTATCGTCAGTCCAGTTAAACTTGCAATCTTTCTTCATCAAGTTAGTCATGGGTTTTGCGATCTTCGAAAAGTCTTTCACAAATCTCCTATAATAACCGGCTAAACCTAAGAAACTCCTTATATCTGTGACATTCTTTGGGGTAGGCCATTCACTCACAGCTTTTATTTTTGCAGGATCCACTGACACACCCTCCTTAGAGACGAAATGACCCAAAAATGACACCTTTTCCAACCAGAACTCACACTTTGAAAACTTGGCATATAGTTGGTTCTCCCTAAGTGTCTGTAAAATAAGCCTCAAATGTCCCTCATGTTCCTCCTTGCTTCTTGAATAGATCAATATATCGTCTATGAACACGACTACGAATTTATCGAGGTAGGGTCGAAAAATCCTATTCATGAGGTCCATAAAAACAGCAGGAGCATTGGTTAACCCAAAAGGCATGACGGTAAACTCATAGTGTCCATACCTAGTCCTGAAGGCAGTTTTAGGTATATCTTGGTCAGCAATCCTCAACTGATGGTAACCAGACCTTAAATCTATTTTGGAGAACATACCGGCACCCTGAAGTTGGTCAAACAAGTCATCTATCCTAGGTAACGGATATTTGTTTTTCACAGTGACATTGTTCAACTCACGGTAGTCTATACACAACCTCAAACTACCATCCTTCTTCTTCACAAATAAGACAGGAGCTCCCCATGGTGACATACTAGGTCTAATGTACCCTTTCTCTAGTAGTTCTTCTAGCTGGTTTTTCAACTCATTCATTTCTGCTGGAGCCATTCGGTATGGGGCCTTTGAGATAGGTCCAGTTCCAGTGTACTAAGTCAACAAGTGAACTCTACATCTCTCCTTGGCGGCATACCGGGTATTTCTTCAGGAAAAACATCCTGAAATTCGCTAACTATAGACACATCCTCAGGTTTTAATGGATCATCCTCAACCCTTCTCACAGAACACATAAATAGAGGTCATCCTTTGTTCATATAACCCTCAAGTTGCAAGGCATTGATTACCTTAATCCCAGGTTCCCGAGGTATTCTCCTATATGACACCCTTTTTCCCGAAGGATCTCTCAGTTCCACTTTCTGTGCATCACAGTCTATCTTTGCCTTGTACTTCCCAAGCCAATCCATCCCCAAAATGATGTCTAGGTTTGATAAATTAAACTCTATTAGATCGGAAGGAAAGAAGCCCTCCCCTATTTTCAGCGAGACATTCAGGAATTTCTTAGAGCAAGTAACAGTATCCCCAGACGGAATAATTATAGGCATAGAAATTGACTCAGACTCAACCAGTGCTAGAGTTCTAACAGTTGTATGGCCAATAAAAGACAAAGATGCGCCAGAATCGAACAATACTTTAACGAGAATTGAGTTAATAAAGAAAATACCGGTGACCACATCTCTTCGAGCTTCTTCTTCACTAGCCGTCATCATATACAGCTTCCCTTTGCCCTTATTATCATTGTTGTTGGTCACTTGATTCCCAGATGGTGCCTGGTTATTTGCATTAGTTGGTGGTTTGGAATAATTAGAGTTCCCTGACCCATTGTATGCGTTTCCACCATTCCCATTCCCATTCCTAGGCTTGTCCCCATAGTTCCCTTTCTTTTGACCATTGGAGTTAACCTTATTCTTCGAGTAGCACTCATACGCCCTATGCCCCAGTTTCCCACATTCACGACACTCCACTTTGTTACCCTCGCAATCTCTCCCAGGATGGTTGTTTGGGCACTTCTTACACCTGTACACACGCTCAGGTCTGCGGTTGTTGGTGTTATTGTTGCGGTTATTGTTATTATGTTGAGTGTTGTTGTTGTTGTTGGGTCCCTTACCAAAGTTTCGTTGGAAGGTTTGGTTGCTTTGGTTCCCCTGGTGCTTCTTTTCAAACCTTTGAACCTCGGGGTTTGGATTCTCCTTTCGTTTCTCCCCTTGTTTACCCCCTTCCTCTCGTTTCCTTATGGCATATAGGTGGGCAGCTTTGCCAAAGACATGGTCCAATGAGGAGAAAGTATCTCCCCCGTCTCCCCGTAGGTCAAGGGTGAGTCCTAACTCAAAACGTGAGGCCTTAGCTTCCTCAGTAGGGGCAATTTCAGGAGCAAATCTCATCAACTCAATGAATTTGCGATAATACTCCTCAACAGACAGGTTCCCTTGTTCTAGCATCATAAACTCCTGGGCTTTCTGCTTCTTGAGGTATGGAGGGTAATACTTATCCCTCAGGGCTTTCTTGAAGGTTTCCCACCCAAAGTCAGGTTGTTTAAGGAGGTTGTCCTTAGCTTGGGTCCACCAAAAGTGAGCATCCCCCTGAAGGTAATAGCTTGCTAAGGGCACAGTCTTATCATCGGGACAGGAGAGGGTAAAGAACAGTTTATCAAACTCCCCAACCCAGTTTTCCAGTTCCTCTGGCCCCCCTTTCCCATTCAGTATTGGCGGGTTCCTACGGGCAACCTTTTCAGACAAGTCCCCATCCCGGTTATGACCCTGGGCTAGGTTAGCTGTGATCTGAACTAGATCACGAATCGATTGCTCGACATTCAGAGAGGTATCAGGCGTGCTGCCTTGACGGACCATTCTGCGCTGAAAAATGACACAACGGTTGCTTCAGCGATATGCACATAGTCGTTTATTTATTTAACTACTACACATTGGCACATTTATATAACACATCTTTATTGCGAACAATCATTAAGTCTCTATTGACTTGCAATATAAACATCTCAAATAAGACGTTACATCAAATAAAAGAATAAAACTGTTGTATTATTATTGAAAAAGGTAAAACTTATTGTTTCCAAGGAAAACATAATATGAATAAATAAAAGAATAAACGAATACTAATTTGCTACTTGGCATGCAAGCCTTATTAAAACTGAAATAAACGAATAAAATAATATTCTAATCCTAATTATATAATCAAAAGAAACTAAGGACTATAATGGTGAGCTTCGTCATCTGAATTAGGATTTTCTATTCCTTCCTCCATGTCAGCTTCGTCCTCAGAAGACTCGTCATCCTCGATAGGCTCATCTTCCTCCAGAGGTTCCTCTTCTATGGGCTCTTCTTCTGCTTCTTGGTCATTTTCCTCAATCGGATCCTCCTCAGCAGGCTCATTCTCATTAGGATCTCCCTCTTCTTCATTTCCATTAGGATCTCCCTCTTCTTCATTTCCCAAGTCGAGTATAGGTTCAGCATTATCTTCCCCAATCACTGCGATGAATGTCCTATTATTCCCCTCATCATCGAAAATGTAGATAACAGTTCTGAGGTTTGGCGCTATGTGGTTCTCGGGTATGAACTCATCCTCAAAAGTTTGGTACCTAGCTCTTTTTGCAGCTCTAAAGGACGCTTGCGGCCCAGATTTAACTCTAGGATTCTCATAATTCACATTAATTCCCGAGCTTTCCCCCACATGATAGGTTCCTCGAACTAAAGGTGATGAGGTAGAGGGCTCCCAATTCCTTTGCTCACGAATTCTCCATTCATTTTCACAGTATTTAAGATCAGTAATAAAATGTCCTACAGTAGGAAGGTATTGGTTCCAGTAAGTGTGTTTGACCCTATTAAAATTTCCATTTTCTGTCCATATATCCCCATATCTACGGTGTACGAAAAGATAAGGTTCCTCCTTAGGGACGTACTGCAACATAAAATATATTTTCTCCATTTCAGTCTTTAGTCTAGTATCTCCCTGTAAGGTCCTATACTCCATAGCAGCTCTCATCTTTTGGGCCCAGATGTCCCAATCTTCCGCTATTCGGTGTTTCATCAGGTATTCCTTAGGACCTATGTCGTAAACCATCTGCGAATTTAAAGAAGGAAAATAGTCTAAGTTTTGTGAATGTAAGGTTTTTAAGTATACATTATATATAAATATATATAAGAGGTAAAACGATTACTTTCAATTTTAGAATCTCAAGTTCAAAATATTTATGACAATTTATATGATTCTTTTCTAAAATATTCGAAATAAGGTTTTAGTTCAATACCTTTATGAAACATCTTTGGAATATTATATTAATTCGAAATTCTAGGCAATTAAAATATTTTACTATCGAATTTTAGTGCCTTCAACCACTATCCTCGTATATTCTCCTACTCTATTCACATATCAAAGATTCAAAAGAACCCTTCACCAATTCAATCCAACAACCAATCCACATTTCATATAATCAGACAAATAAAGGCAAGAAAGGCAGTACAAATAAAATCATTCCTATGATTTAATGCACGCAAAAGTAATCTATATGCTCTTATCCCATACTACCCATTTTAAAATCTTTTAAACATCTTTGAAGATAGGAACTTTTGGCTCTGATGACCAGTTTTGTAACACCCCCAAAATCCATACACGTCCACGACTACGTTGCACCGACTTCGGGAGTGTTACCGCCGCGGTGAAACGCAAGGCAAGATAAAATCAAAATGTCAACAACTCCTTTATAAAACTACATTGCAGCGGAAATAAAATATTAACTTCAAATTACAACTCGGGAATCACCATAGACCCCTTTTTATTCAAACCATTAACTATTCATACTAATTGTTCTATGAGTTCAATAAAAACATTTAAAAGCTTATAAACCAGAAAATATTCCCCGTATGCCAACTCATGCAGCAACACCAGCACACCTAGTCTGCTCCCCATTGAAGCATCAATGGTTCATCACAGGTCAACAAACAACACAATAACACACAATCAGCTATGCTGAGTACATAGTAAAGCAGTAAGTGCATACAAGGCATAAACAAGATAATAAGGATCATTCCTAGACATGATACTACCATAGCATTACATTCTTTACTTTTTATTTAGTTGGCAGCGAACGGGCACCGTCATCTTACTAGAATCATACGGGCTACTGAATCCTTAATAGACAACTTGGTCTATTAGATGGAATGTAAACACGGTTTCGTTCCGTTCCACATCCATCACCTTAGTATGCATACCCCCAAGATCGTACGGAACCTTCCGCCTACTTGAGTTATCAAAATTTATAAGGACACTACTGTCGTCACAGTAGGCCTGCGTAGGAGTGTAGAACAAGTCAAACACTCCCCCCATTGTTCATTACTTGTAGGGAGTCCAACTACAAGTTATCGCCAATATCCTTCTTAATAATTTTCATTCATACAACATCGAACATATAATCAATAAAATTCTTAGGTACATTGCTCAAATTCTCTAATTAAAGCAATCTCTTGCAACATCCTTGTTACAACAATAAATCATATGCTTTCAATCCAATTCTCATTTCATGCTTGTAATGCGATAGAATTACGCATACCAATAATAACTCATTTCAACTCACAAGTCATACAACAAGGAAATACATACAGATTTCCAATTGATTTCATGTTACCAAACAATCTCATCAATCATAATCAACCACGAGTTCCCTATCATGATTCTAGGTTCCAATATGACAATCACAACCTAACATGATACTAATATATCGAACTGAACTAGTACGCGTACGTACCTTGTAATGAAGAATCTTTGCTGACTATTAAAACGTTCCGCTTATGAAATTGGGACCTAATCGAATAAAATAAACGTTCCCGTTGGTTAGGCTTTTCTTTCATAAACTTTATTGAACTAACATATTTATTACTTACTAATGAGGTGCTTATAAATCTGATTTTTGTTTGACTTTTACACTACTTTGTTTGCAATACCAAAACTTAACTAAATACCCATATAAGAACTACAAAATCAGATTTGAAGAACTAAACCAAAGTAATAATTAGTAATATGTGTAATAAATCTGATTTTGTTTAGTTCATAATATACTTTTATTTAAAGTCACAACTTAAACCAATATACATAAGGATGATAAAAACAGGATTAAGAAATATAATTATCATAAGAACTATATACATAATTCTAAATCTGATTTTTGTTTATATATTATGCCTTGTTTAAAGTCATCAAATTTAATCAAAGATACTCAAAGAATAACCAAAAAATCAGATTATATAACTTAATTTAAATAAGAAAAGAGAGTTTTTTTTTTTTTTTTTTTTTAAAAGCATACCGCAGCCACCGACGACCACCAACCACCGGCGGTAACACTCCCGAAGTCGGTGCAACGTAGTCGTGGACGTGTATGGATTTTGGGGGTGTTACAAAACTCCGGCAACCACCACTGGTTCGCACGAGCCCACGACGCACTCGAACAACCAAACGAAGCTCGACCCACACTTCGGGCGAACCCCAACGCTCGTGAACCCCCAGCCGCGAACGAGACTGCACTCCGGCAGCACCGCCTTGCGCTCTAGTTCCTGCCGACGACCACCGCACTGCGCTCGAGTTCCTGCCGACGAGCAACCGTGCCTGACGAAGCCGTAGGACCGACGAGCAGCAGTGGAGGACTGAAGAGGGAAGAAGAAACGTGGGAGGAGAAGGAAGGAGGAGAGAGAAAAATCTTTGAGAAAAAAAAAACGGCTGAGTATAGGGTTTGTATTATGTTTTCTCTTTTTTTTTTTCTTTTCCCTATTTATAGCATGAGAAACCTTAGTTTATTAGGATTCGTTTCCAAATCGACTTCTGATTTACTTAACAAAACCGAATTAAAATATAACTAGGTACCAAGGTAGGTTGTATATTTAAATTATAACTGTATATTTAAATTATAACTGTAGGCTTACCTAAACTATACTATAATTTATTTTCACTTTTACTTTATATTTTCTTATTTATAGCCAAATAACTCCAAAAATACGGAGTATTACAGATGGTGTTGGAGATGGTCTATGCATGTGTTTTGTGTGAAATGTATACTTAGGACTGGTATAAAAAGGAGTGAGAATAAGTTCGAGGAAGATCTCAGTATATAAAGCAATAAAGATACAACCAAAATAATTTTTTACCTGGAGAAGTAATGCATGGTTGCCATCTTGGCGGGGGAATGAAGACGGAAGTTCAGGCGGCGCTGTATTTTCAGATCTGCAATATTTGCAGTGAATGATTACCCTAAAGGGGCTGATCTCACGCTGAGGTGAGGTGCTGATTCCAAAGTGGGAGTTTTGAGAGGAGAGGATTGTCCAATTCCTAACTAATATTGGTAGTACAAGGCTACAAGCACATTGGTAATGAGGTAAAAATGCTAAGAGATGATGATTAATTTCATTTATACAAGGAGTAATTAGATAGAATCTCTTAAGCAGACCATCATTAAGGGTGCATTCTATTTTACTACCTGATTTTGTTGAAGTGAACTTATTAAAATTTCTATGAACTTTTTCTTTAATAACTTATTTAAATTTATTTTTCTTGAAACTTTTTTTAAAAGGTACTGATAATATATCTTCAACTTGATGTCTTTGTTATACAATAAGTCGTAACCCAAAAGCTTTTTCAATATATACATGAAAGTTAACTACGAAAAGTATAGTGAAGGGATCTGAATAAGCTACCTGAAAAGAACTAGAACTAAGGCATTGAATTGGCATATTAATTATTTGAGTTAGTTAAAAGGTGTGTAATAGTAAAAATGTTGAAAAGCCATGTTGATTCAATGTAAACTATAGATTTTTCATAAATTATATTTTCAGAGAATATGAAGTAAAAAGAAGATAAGAACTTAGAAGGTTAACATTGTTTCCCACATTTAAAAGGACATACACAGGTTGATTGATCAAGAAACCCTTAACTTAATAGTTAAGGATATTCCTTAGGCAAAGGCAAAATAAGGAATAAATTTATAACAATCTCTTCCAACAAATTTTCCTTAGACGTGTAATATACAACATATGGGTGAAAGATGAAGGACTTAACACCCCTTTCTCTTCCTTATTTCGGTCGTCACTTATCTATATGTTAGTCATCCTTTATCTACTTCTTTAATGTGGGACAACTATTTCCTAATTCACATGTGGTTTATACACACAAGCCCACACCAGAGGAGAGTTTGACCACATGTAAGGTTGGTAGGCTTCCATTATCCTAACACCAATTGGTGATAAGTGGAGTAACCCACCAATCTATATGTTAGTCATTCTCTCTCTAATTCTTCAATGTGGGACAACTATTTCCTAACTCACATGTGGGTTATACTCTTAACATTATATCTACACAATTGTACGTTTCAAACTAAAATTTCTAAATAAATTGATTTTGTTGATCAATACTGATGCTTGTTCTAGAATAATCCCAACTTTTTAGGGTGCCTTCTCAAAATAATCAACACTATTATATAATACAAAGTTTGGATTAGTATAGGTAAGAAAATTAATAGTTTGGATTATTTTGAGAAGGTCCTCCCAGAAGTTGGAATTATTCTGAAAGAATACAAAGTTTGGATTTTGAGGATATAGATAAAAGTTGGGATTATTCATGTCAATTATGACCTTGCGGATGGAGAGGGATTCGAACCTCCGGTATTATAAACGTCGTCGCGAAAGAGTGGAGCATCTCAAGAGGGAAGATTTCCTACTTTTTGTTGTCCAAATAAAACTATCTTCAACTATTTAGTATTATATTGGAACGAATCTTACCATGTCCTACTTGGAATTCTTTATATTCTAATCCATATTAATATGAAAATGTTGTCTGGTGCATTCTCTTCACTTGAAAAAACCTGAACTGAACTTATTAGACCTGATTAACCCTTATTGGAATGTATTAACTATTAAGTGTTGAGTTAGACTTGATCAAACTTGATCTGAACTTATTGGACTTGAAATTTATTTTTTAAGGTGAACAAAACACATCTGAGTTTATAAAGTTTAACCTAGTAAAAAGAAGACTAACAGATAAAATATTACGGAAGCCGGGAATATAAATCATTAACCTCTATCCTCTTAATCGTGTCGGATCCTCCAAAACCCGCTTACCAGATTAAACTTGACCCGCTCACCCATGTTCATCTGAAAGCTCG
Source organism: Beta lomatogona (assembly GCA_947646795.1). Lineage (NCBI taxonomy): Eukaryota > Viridiplantae > Streptophyta > Magnoliopsida > Caryophyllales > Amaranthaceae > Beta > Beta lomatogona. The sequence continues at coordinate 2,157,522 of CANSNZ010000988.1, forward strand.
TAATGGCCAAATAAGGAAGGAAACAGATTGGGAAATATTGTTTGTTAAAGAAAAAAAAAGCAATAATTAGTCCATCTAATCCATGATCTAGGAAATGCAGCAGAAGACCATCATAGCAATAATTAAATGGCAGAGAAGGGCCATAACTAATTAATCATAGTTTAATTAATAAATCATGAAAGTATAGAACTAAACAAAGAAAATGAACCAATCACTAGTATGTTTTAGGAAAAATGAATTAAAAAGTATAGTTAGCTCGTGGGAGCAAGCTATATGGTCTTGGCTTTGTGTCTGCAAACAGTTAAGCATCTAATTATTTATTATACTAATCAAAGTACACTGAATTTTCTCTCATTAGAAAGCCTGAAAGTTGCAGTGCGTGATCCCATAAAACTGATTCCAAATAATTGTGCGTTGTCTCCAATTTAAGTGTGCTTCACCTACGTGCTCGCCTTCTTATTTGCTGATTTTTTCCTTAATCTTTTAATAATGTTGTATGTAGACTTCAATATATCATAATCTATTCTTATTTGCATATTTGCTTGAAAATGACTAAATAGGTATGTAATTATGCATCGCCATCTCGGCTTCGCAAAGGGACTGGTAGGTCCAAGTCGAGGCCTCCCAATCGAAGGCTGGGCAGTCCTGGCTCACGACCTTCCGCATCCGAGCCAGGGCAGTTTCCTCGCCGGCTTGGAAAGAGCTCTAACCAACCTCGGTGTTATACGCCAAACACTCGTCTGATTCCTGCCAGGCCTTGAACCATTCCGCAAAGCACCTATCAGCCTTCAGTCGGGCCTCTCCCAGCTTCGTCGAGAGGCGACCCACCTTCCGAAAAGCATCATCACGATCCTTCAAAGCATCATGACGATCCCTCGTCAAACGGTTAATCTGGCCATTGAACTCATTTGACTTCTCGGCGAAGTCAGCCTGATCATTGGCTATGGCCCTCATCGCCCTTGTCAGCTCGGACTCAGACAAGTGAAGCTTTGCCTCCAAGTCCTTCACAATAGCCTGATGCTGCTGAGCCGCAGCCTCCAGATCAGACACCCTAGCGGACAACCTCTCATTCTTCTCAGTTAAAGCAATACGGCGGCGCGCCAGCACAGTCATTCGAATAGACATCTACAAAGATAAGAAAAGAAGTTAGAAAGACATACAAGACAATAAAACATGAAGATGATCACAATACTTACATCCATCCAGACGTGGTGAAGCTCATCCACCTCATTCTCACCAATGGACTCCAGATACTCCTCATCTGTGGTAGAGGTCAGCTCCTTGCAAACCTTCCTCAGCTGCCGACCCTTATCATCCGTAGACAATCTAACGAAAGGGACGTCGGCCCCAGCTATAGGCCCACGCACCCTCTTCGGCGGCGGCGAAGCAGAAGAAGGAGTGTATGTGGGAGTTGGAGGAAGCTCATAGTCACCCCCGTCAAAGTTGGCATCAAGCCCCGACTGGAGGGACAACCCCCTACTCGAGGAAGGCCTCCTCTCGACGCTCGAACGCGGTTGCTCTAAGGCAATTACTGTCTGAGGGCGCTCCGCTTGAGTAGGGGAGTGGTCCTTCCTGCGTCGTGGCTTGGCAGGATCCTAAAGGCATCAAAAGTTAGCATAAATACATAAGCGACAAATAAACTAGAAGTAAGGCGGAACTTACCGAAGGTGGCGGGGGTACCCCGGTGATCGTCCCATCCTGAAGCTCCCTTCTAAGCCTCTGGGCCATGATGGCGCTGACATCAACTCTCTTGGCCATCTTCTCGCTTAAACGTGATCGGGAAACGACTATACAAAAGCAAAAGCGACGCAACATCAGCATACATCAATAACAAAAAAAACTAAGTACGAAAATACAATCCCGACCCATTACCCTGAGGGTAGGCCGGGCTCACTCCAAAGGCTGTTAGGAAGTGTTCATCCGGAGCATATTTCGGCTTGGGGAGCCAATTAGTGGGGACAAAGACTCTTTCCCCGTTGCCCATCCCACGATGAGTCTGGAAGTAGCAGGCAGCCACGGCCTCATCCCTCGACATCTCTGGCACTCTAAAGTTCAAACGACTCTGTGGCTCCTCTCGAGACCACGTGGTGGGTAAATCCCAATCACCGCCGTAGTAAACATTAAAAAACTAATGTCGGAACTTTTTTTTGAGCCGTAGGCATCTTCGGAACTATCTTGTACCCCTTTCGGCATTGGAAATCCCACCAACCGCCGCCGATTTCCTCGGATTTGGGGATCTTTACCAACTTAACCATGTTTCGCCATAAGCGAAGGGTGGGAGTGACTCCCAACGAGTGACAAATCATAACAAAATCCAATATGGTATACCATGAGTTGGGCACCACTTGCGTAAACGTAAAGTTGTACGCTATCATGAGTTCTCTAATGAAGGGATGGAGAGGGAATCTTAAGCCAAAATCTAAACATGCTCGATACACCGCAACACACCCTGGGGGCGTCGTTAACACCGTATTCGTATTCCTTAGCCTATACAAGGCATAAGGGTCACGAATGAACCACTTCACCCCTAAGGAGGACATATCCCTCATCATCACATTCATCCAAGTAGGATGTGGGTAGCAGTTGACCGGTTCCCCGCCGGGCACAAGTGGGGGGTACTCTACTTGATCCGAATTCTCAATGGCGTCACCCTGGTCGACCATAACTACACCATCATAAAGGAAATGATCTAAGTAACTATGTTGTGCATATGGATAGGCCACGGATACCTCCCAGGGGTAGGGCATGTCTCCCTCAGCCTCTTCCGCATAGGATCAGGCAGGGCTCGGAAGGAGGACCGCATCGGGAACAGCCGAAGGGTCGAGGGCCGAGGCAACGAGCTATCTTCGTCACCAATGTTATTCTTACCCCCCCGAGTCTCCTCCGATAATCTGTACACAGGGGGAGATTCGGGAGGAGTACCCGACTCAGACCCTGACCCCATTATTTACTCACAAAAGGGGTCGGCCGTCGGCCATTATTAAAAAGAAAAGACAAAGAAAGGGAAGTCGGGCGTACCTTAAATGAAGAAATCGATCGAATGAAGAAGCTAAGTCCAATTCTAGTGAGATAAACTAGAGAGATAGAGACAAGGAATGCTTTGAGTGGAAGAAATAGGGATGAGAAAATGAAATCTCCTTCCCCCATTATATAGAGGAACGGATGGAAAAGTCTTGGACCCCACTCTTTAGATGGGCTTTCATGAGCAAACTTCCAATTGGGCCACACTATTGAGAAACATTTGATGATTATAAACTCATTGGACCTCGTCTGCGCAAAGGAAGTAATACCGACTCGGCAATTGACTTGAAAACCCCGAGATGCTAAGCCAGAACCTCCCTCGGACATTGAGGAGCGTCCTATACTTAGAAAAACAAACTAAGTATCACAACTTCGTGCATCCTCGGACACAGGGGCTCATTAGCCTCTCCGAAGGGCGACCTTGGGCCTCCCTCGGATAAGGGGGAGCGTCCTATACTTAGAAAAATAAACTAAGTCTCATATTTCGTGCCTCCTCGGACGCAGGGGCTCATTAGTCCCTCCGAATGGCGACCTTGGGCCTCCCTCGGATAAGGGGGAGCGTCCTATACTTAGAAAAATAAACTAAGTCTCATATTTCATGCCTCCTCGGACGCAGGGGCTCATTAGCCCCTCCGAAGGGCGACCTTGGGCCTCCCTTGGATAAGGAGGAGCGTCCTATACTTAGAAAAATAAACTAAGTCTCATGTTTCGTGCCTCCTCGGACGCAAGGGCTCATTAGCCCCTTCGAAGGGCGACCTTGGGCCTCCCTCGGATAAGGAGGAGCGTCCTATCCTTAGAAAAATAAACTAAGTATCATACTTCGTGCCTCCTCGAATGCAGGGGCTCATTAGCCCCTCCGAAGGGCGACCTTGGGCCTCCCTCGGATAAGGAGGAGCGTCCTATACTTAGAAAAATAAACTAAGTATCATACTTCGTGCCTCCTCGGATGCAGGGGCTCATTAGCCCCTCCGAAAGGCGACCTTGGGCCTGGGACGTCGAAGAGCGTCCTATGCTTAGGAAAACAAGCTATCACTACCATGAGCGAGAGGCCTCGTACCGCCTCAGCCACGAGCGAGGGGCCTCGGCCTCGTACACGCCAGGCCGCGTGAGTGCTGCGATTCAGCTCGCGCCTCGCCTCGTACCTCGGCCTAGCGCTCGCACGCTATGGTCGAGCGAGTCCCTCGGCCCAGCAGCACGCTCTTGCCTCGACCTCGACCCAGCGCGTCCCCCCTTAGCCTCGCACAAGCCTCGGCCCAGCAGCACGCTCGTGCCTCGGCCTCCGCCCAACGCTTCCCCCCGTAGCCTCGCACGAGGCTCGGCCCAGCAGCACGTTGGCCTCAGCCTTGGCCCAGCATGCCCCCCTTAGCTCGCACAAGTCTCGGCCTAGCAGCACGTTGGCCTCGACCCAGCGCGCCACCCGTAGCCTCGCACGAGTCTCGGCCCCGCAGCACGCTCGTGCCTCGCCCCTTAGCCTCGTGCATCGACCTCATGCCTCGGTATGTGTTGCGCGCAAGCCCAAGTGCCTCGGCCATGGGCGAGGGTCCTTGGCCTTGGCCTGGGTCACACGCCAGGCCATGCGCTGGGAGCTGAAGGCATGCGCTGGACGCTTCCCATGATATGCTGGAAGCGACCTCCATTGCGCTGCGCGCGGGACTGAAGCCCTGCGCGCAGGTCTGGTGCGCGGCACTCATAGCACCCGCGTCAAGCGCAGCTCGCGTCCCTCCCCCATTTTTGCTATTTGTGCATCGCCTCAGCTCAAGTGAGTCTCTCGGCCTCGGCCAGCGTACAAGGGCCTGCCTCTAACCCTGCAAACTCGCTCCAACAACTTGCGGACCCCGCCTAGCCAAACGGAAACGCAATTCTTTATATTCCGCCAATCAACCGCCCCTGAAAATCAGATTTTCGCTCCGATTAATTGGCGTGGGGCTAATTGTTTGGGCCCATTTCCAGCGAAATTACTAAAATACCCCTACTTCTAGGGCCATAATCCTCAACCAGCTGGAGTTGACCTAGATACCCTAATTTATTGGAATTCACAACCACTATAAATAGTGCTTGTCCCATCAGTCAACGGGTATTCAATTCTCAACTAAAAAGCTAGAGCATCTCTATCTACAATTACTGCTTTCCCTCTCTACCTCAATTACTGACTTGAGCGTCGGAGGGGCGTTCCCGGAAAAACCCCCGGGGTAGTTTTTCAGTGTGCTTTGCAGGTTTACCGGCGTCAAGATCCATTGGAGCTCTCGTACCCTCTCAGCATTCAGTTGGTATCCCCTTCTTCATTACTTAAAGTTTCTTGACAGAAACAATGTTGTATTAGTAGACTTCAATATATCATAATCTATTTTGATCTTGACTTGATTTGATAAGTAATATATGTGTGCATATTTGCTTGAAAATGACTAAATAGGTAAGTAATTATATGGCGTAATATCGAGGAATATATTAATTATATGGCTAAGAAGTGATAGAAGGAGAACGAGGGCATGTTCTCTTCGGCATAAAACAAATGAACTGAACTAAATTGAACTGAACTGAATTAAATTATAACTAATTAATAGTAATGATAATAATTTAGGAACTGAACTGAACTGAACTGAATTGAACTGAACTGAACTAAACATAAGCTGGGGATAACAGGCCCACACAAAATAAAAATTAGAAAGAATAGAATAAATGTCAGTTTAGAGAAAAATTACATGAAAAATCTGTAAGTTATACGAAATCACTTAAAAATGATCAAATAAGAGACATAAAAAGTTAGTGGTTTAAGATATATGATGATACACAAAGTAAACTTACATGGTCCTTAGTGATGTAAGTTTCATTAAGTTATACAAAAGCACCTAAAAGTGATCAAGCAAAATACATAAAAAGTTAGTAGTTCCAAGATATACACCCTTCGTCTTCTTTTAATTGTACCAAGTTTGGGTGCCTATACTCCGTTTTGACCCTCTTGTTTTATTTATACGTAAGGAAAAACATTTGTCTCGACATGTATTTTCCAGATATTCACTTTTTATAATTTTTTCTTATGCATAATTAGATATATTAAAGTTGAGTTGCGCGTTAGCAAACGTCCAAAGTAGTTTTTTTAAAAGAAAATAAAGGAAATATGATGCTACAAAAAGCCAACACACATGATCCTTAGCAATTAAAGTTTCATTAACCGACTAGTTAGTTGTGCTAAGATGATATCCGATTAAATCGTAATATCACATGTCAATATAGTCCTCTCAGGCTCTCAGAACCTCGTAAAAGACGAGGGGTTATCCAAAATTCATGAATAAAGAAAATACTTTTATAATACTTCCTCCATTTAAATGATAAAAAAAATTACTTCCTCCATTTTAAAATAAATTATCCACTTATCATTTTAAGTTGTTACCAAATAAAGTTACTTTATTTGGTATTCACTTCTCTCTATCTCTCTCCTCATTATATAAGTCCGTCTTTATCTTTATCTTTATCTTTATCTGTCTTCTCTCCTAAATTTCTGTACCGAAACTCTACGTTTTATTTAAAACAGTGTGGAGGATCTAATGATGATATGAGAATGGTTTAATTGTATCACAAAGTTTTTTTTTTTTTGAAAGAAAGAGAAATTTCATTAAATGAAGGCCAAACGGCATCTACAATAAGTATTAAAGAAAAACAAGATATAATCAGACAAGATCAAATCAATTTCGCCTTCGAAGAAACTACAATGAACCAGATCGAGCAATACAACGCAGCCCCCTTGTATTTGCTGAATCACGCAGCTATTGATGGGGAAGTCTATCATTCTGACATAGTTTGGGGAAGAAAATTCTTGATTTAACCATGTTGACCGCATCCGAATTTCCAATACTTCCATGTTGATGGTCTTGAACTTCAACCAATAGGAACAATCTCTCATACCAATTTTTAAACTTCCACGTGGGAAGAGACTAGAACTAAACTCCAAACTCCCATAAGAGGAGAGAAAGAACCCAAAAATTGGGTAGAAAACTCTCAAAAAGAGAGAGAATGAAAGATTATTAATAACAAAAATAATAAAAACTAGAAGAAAAAAGAACAATTGGGGGCTTACCATCATCGAAAGGATGATGGCAGCCCCAAACTAGAAGAAAAGGATTAGGGTTTTTTTTGGAGGAAGAGAAGAGAGTGGAGAGGAGGAGGCTATTGTATCACAAAGTTGGTGATGATATTTTTTTCTGTTTTCCTAATCTTACCTATCCAAACAAATAGAAATGAAATTATTTTTGAAGATTATCCAATGAAAAATATCCAAAGGATTTGCCTTGTGTGCGCGAGTGCAACAGTACAACCCTCCTTGCTGCGCGTGGGACTATTCTTTATGTTCGATCTAAAAGCTCTGATCCTCCAAAAAAACAAAGCCTACTTTTTTTCTCTCTTTCTGACCTCACTCACCTTAACGTGCGCAGTGGGCGCAGTATACACTTACCCTTCTAATCCCTCCTGGCAAAACCCCAACCCAAACAGATCTCTCTTTTCTACTGTCTCTTTCTCTCTCCACTTTATATAATTAAGCTCACTCTTCAATTCAAATTACCCAAAACAAAAAAAAACCCAGAAAACAAATTAAGCAAGAATTTGAACTGAATTTAGCAAATTAGTCACTACCCATTTGAGAATTACTTGCTAGTTTCAATACCCACATCTTTATTTCTTCAAAAAGATGGGAAATTTGGCGTTTAGGTTAAGCTAAAATTTCAAATTTTCAATACCCATTTGAGAATTTTGGATGTTAGAGAAGTAAAGATTAAATCTTTTTTGATGGATCCTCCATTGATAAATGAAGGTTCATTTACAACAGCAAATCCTTCATTAGCTGAGATTTGGCCGTTTAGTAATGGTGGAGATTCTGATGTTGGTGGAATGTTGGGACTTAGAATGGGAAGTGGTAGTGGTGGATTTGTGAATAGTTTAATTGATGGGTTATTGAGTAATGGCATTGTTGGAGCAATTAATAAAGATGGGTCAATTGAGGAATCAACTGTTACAGAACAAAGTAGAAGTCTTGTTGGTGGTGGTGGGAAAAAGAGGAGAGAGAATATCTCAGAAGATGAATCTTCTAAGCTTGTTTCAACTACTAGTAGTGGCAATGAATTGGTAACTTTCATTATTGATTTTGTTTTGCTATGTTTGCTCTTTTTTTTTTTTTTTTTTTGTTTAAGCTTGAATTGTTGTGATGTTTGTTTGAGAAGTTTGATTTTATGTTATATCATATTATGTGATATTGGATTTTGGAAGTTTTAGGCTTTGTTTTATGGATATTCATGTGGTATTATTTTGTAAATTGTGTGTTCTTAGAGCTTTGGTTTCCTTAGACTTTGTTATTTGCTTGTTTGGTTAGTTATTTGACTTGTATGGGCTTCATTGATGATAGCTTTTAAACTAGTAATGCCTTGATATTAGTTGAATTACCAACGAAAGCACTACGTAGCTAACACTGTCTAGGAATCGACTTTAGTATGAGGAACAAATGAAGTTCATTTAGTCTATATTTTTCGAAATATTAGGTGATCTTTAGCTTTTGTGGTTGAAACTTGATATGCATCGTAATTAAAATTTTGTCATCTTTTAGCTTGTAAAGAAAAAAAATCATTAACAAGAAGCATGTGGCATCTACGATCAAGAATTGTCCTGGACAATAATAGAAGAAAAGTATTGAAGCTGAATTATCTGCAGACCACTAAAGAAAACCACACTCAGACTTTGGTGCCATACTCATGGTATTAATTTCATCTTAAAATACTTCAAGGATCTAACACAGGTACTCCGGATGCAATGTAGAGTCCATGTAACTTAGGTCGTCTTGATTTTTGATGGATAAACTCAATTTAATTTCAGGATACCCATTGACCTTACATTTGGCCTATTATTTTGAAGTGGCTAACTTGTTTATTCCATATTATGTCAAGTATTAGAGATGACTTGCAAAAAAATTTATTACATTGCTTTGCCTTGTGATAAGTGCGTGGTATAAAATAATTGTTACTTTCATTAAATTACCTTTGGACTGTCCTTTGGTCTTCGTCCAACAATGGTATTGGCTGGAGTTTCAGCATTCAAATGGTTAGCTAAACTCTCTTTAGGTTATCGAATGAATTTGACGTGGGATGTGTAATCCTTTTATGATGTACCTCCTTTGTCCCATAATACATATCTTTTATGATTATGCTTTTGGCATGAATTGTAGGGGTTGTCGAAAACGAGAAACATTTCCGTTGCTTTAGATAATGTGGCCCTCTAAAGAGCATTTGGTACTCCAAACTTCCAAATAATTGAAGGGGTGTAAGTAAGAAGAGTACATAATTTCGATTCCGTGATGATTAAACGCGGGAAAGTTTAACAAAAAAAGTAGTTTTGTCTTGCTTATCATCTATGTCAACCCTTTCCAGTGAGCTAGTTTTGCTTTTGGTTTATTTGTTGGCCAGCCAAAGGGTGTGACACATTGGAGGAAGGTATATGATATAACTAGAAAAAAAAGGTGAACTTTCTTTCAGGATATCCCAACATAGTGATGGAGGGATTATAATTCTGGGGAAATTGGCCCTTGTTTGGCGTCCAACCCGCCACTTTGCGTAGACACATAGATGATCATTTATACCCCTCTAATGTTAGTCTTACTTGGTTACTTTTGTCGAGCACATAGCCGGCAACTTGGCCGAATTATAACTCAATTTGCAAGATTTGGGTCCAGAAAGAAGTGTTATGCTTTAAGCATACATATACATATACTTGAGGTGAGACAAAGGACTTGAGATTGAGAAGGGGGGCAGGGAATATGTTATTAGAAAAATGCATTTCTTCTGTGGGGTGTGAAGTAGCAGATAGATAACGAATTGAAGCTTGCTAACCTGTTTTCCTTCTCTCCCTAGGGATGGACTCATAGTTAGCTATTTGAGACATGCCAAAGAAAGTGGCACAACTTTTGGACGTCAAATAAAGATATGCAAGGTAAAGTTACCATAGCCAAAGGTTGTTAAAGTTATCGTACTAGCTGTGCTTTTGAGGAAGGATGAGGTAACTCTTTGCTGTGGAAATGGCTGCTTAATCCACTTTTCGTTCTTAGGACAACGTGAACTTATTCAGAAGTTTGGACTTTCCGTACGTTACTTATCTCAAACACTTCACATGCTTGCGCTTCATCCTCTCAGTAATAGAGGCAAGGAGATAAGAACGTATTCTAGTAATGTCTGTGGTGGACTTGGTTTGCACCTGTCTCTTGAGAACTTAAAACCTTGGTAAAACTTAAATACTAAATCTGATATGAAGTAGGCTTCACCCAGTACTATTGCGTGCTTGTAGCTTTAGCTTCGATGTACCAGAAATCTAGAATTTCGATTTGGCACCTTACTACTTTTTTGTATCTTGTTATGCAGAAAGAATCAAATGGTAAACGCATCAAAACATCAGGTTCTCAGGATGAAAATGGCAGTTCAAAGGCTGGAGGTGAATCGAGTTCTGCTGATGGTGACAAGCCTGCTGAAAAACCAGCTGAGCCTTTTAAAGACTACATCCATGTCAGAGCAAGAAGGGGTCAAGCTACAGATAGCCATAGTCTGGCTGAGAGAGTAATTTTCTTCTTGATTTTGGACACACTTTCTCCTAGCTTTATGTTCGTCTTGTAGTGACCAGATTAACAAAATTATAAATTATCAAACAATTTGATGCTCTTATGCTCTTACTTTATGAACTTTCTAGTCCCTTGATCTGTGGGAAAAGTTGGTCTGCGTCCTGTGACTTAGTAGCAGTTTTTCTTAACAGTTTTTGTTTCTGGCAGGCCAGGAGAGAAAAGATAAGCGAGAGAATGAAAATTTTACAAGATCTGGTTCCTGGATGCAACAAGGTTGTTACTTGGTATTATTGACCTATAAAGGAGAAGAATTGGTCGTTCGTATCTTTATATGCTATAAGTCACCTTTGAGCACCAAAATTGTCCCTTTTATAGTTCTTATTATCTGGCTGAAATTAATTTCTACTTTTTCTGGGGCAGGTTATTGGAAAAGCACTTGTCCTTGATGAGATTATCAATTATATACAATCATTACAGCGACAGGTCGAGGTGAGTTACGTGGATGTCTTACAAGTCTGACGAAAAGTTAGTTATTGACTTATTGGGTTAGTTATTTACTTATTGGGACTGAGGCTCGCTGTCTCTGGAAATACGCCATTTGTTATCTATAGTTAATACTAAGCATAATTCTTCTTGCGTATTACTCCCTCTCTCCCTGAATAATCTTCACATGTGGGATTGGTATGGAGATTAAAGGTAGTGGTAAGAGTAGAGTAGAATTGTTGGAAGTAGTTAGAGAGAGGAGAAAAAGAGCAAGAGGAAGTGTTGGATGTGAGAAAGGGTTTATGTGATGGAGAGCTAATATTAAAAAATTTATTCATATTGTTGTCTTTAAGTTACAAGAGTAGTATGAAGAGTTTCTTGAACCATCTCTAAAACTGCTGAATTTGCAACCATTGATTTTCTTCCCGCCTTATTCCTAATCCTCTGGCGCCTGCTTGTATTGGCTAAGCTCGAGACCTTATTGCGCTCTTTATCTTCTTTACATTGTAGTTCTTATCCATGAAGCTTGAAGCAGTCAATTCTGGGATGATTCCTTCCATCAACGGATTCCATTCAAAAGATGTAAGTTTGACATATTACTAGTCCTTGACCATACATTACTACAACACACTTTCTTCTAATAAAACTAGTAAAAACCGTCAGAGTTACTCCATAGAATACTATATTCCTATTGAATAATGCAAGTGACCAACTCAAACCTGAAAGAGACTGTTAAACTGAACTTTGTAAAATCTTTGATGATGTCAATAAGTTTATATAGCTACTAATGTAATAAGTTTGTCGGATAATATCCAGGCTAATCAACTAGGGGTGCCCTCATTTGATCCTAGTATGATGTTTAGTGCACAAGCTGCAAGAGAACTCGCATCAGCAGCAGGAGCAGCGCAATCTGAGTGGTTACATATGCAATTAGGTGGAGGTTTCGAACGAACAGCATGATGATGATTTCTTGTAAAAGATCTCTTGTTTGATGATAAATCTTCAAAATTCACCAACTAATCATTTATTTTACACAATCAGGGAACTCTGCCTAAAATCATTCTACTGTTTGGGTGGGGATGTTTATTTCTATAGTTAGTTTTTCCTTGATTTGTAACACAAGAACACTGTCCTCTGTAGAAAGTTAGTGTAACCTGAAGCCTTCTTGTATGATCCTCTAACCAGGTTGGGCCCAAAGATTAAAGTGTCCAAGGTTGGTGAAGGTGTTGAATATTTGTGGTATATTCAAAACATTTATTATGCTTCTAAGATATGTTAGACCTTACACAATCTCTATTACATTGTTAAAAGACCAAGGTTGAACTAGAATCTACGGAAGGTTCTGCCAATTTCTGATTCCACCACGGAGGAACTGAAATCTATAGAAACATTGCTCATGGTGGAACCAAAAATTTCCGGTGGTTCTCTGTATGGGCCAAATTATGACGACGTGTGTTCTATGGTGATGTGGTTTGTTTGAAGGTGGTGATGTGGTCGTTTGAGGGTGGTGATTCTACAATGGTGTTGTGGTATGTTGCTGGAATGGGTCTTGTGGTAGTGCTAATATGGAAAAAAATAGATATGTATAATCTCAGATTTGTGGAGATATAAATTATCAATGGGAATGATGGTACGCAGATTAATGGAGACATATATTTTGGGATAGTGTAACATTATCTTATATCGTAGTTTCTGCTTTATTACTTCATGTAATTTCTTCTTCCACCTTTTTGCCTCCAACAAATACTTGATTACTTATACATTCAGTTTTTGGATTAAGGAATTCCTTGCCTTCAACCTAATTTATTCCACCTAAATTGAGATTCAGGGATTCATCGGACACTATTACACACTATCAAAAATAATAAAACAATTAGATACTCAAAACCCTTTTAATTGGTACTCGCTAAGCCATATTAGTATCATTACAACTTTCTTCGTAACAATTGAGTATCTTATTTATTTTAAATTGAGAAAGGCTTATAACTATAAAACTTTGGTTAGAGGAGGTATATAAACTCGCATTGCATAGGTAACAATAACATGCACCATCTATCTTTGTGTACCTTAAATAGGTATAAGTAAGGAAAAACATCCTCGTTTTCGCAATGAATTCTTAACTACATAAAATTTCGTCCACATTATAACCATTGTGCCTCTTTATGCACAAAAATATAAGACACAATATTCATATTCTTTGATAAAACAACAAATTCAATTACATGTATCATTTCAAAACGAGATTAAAAGAAATTAAAGAACCAATTACATGTATCATTTCCAAATGGGATTAAAAAGAAATTAAAGAATCAACAAGATTCCTAGGGAGGGTAAAAAAATGGTTCCTAATACTTGATGTTGCAAGGTATTGATAAACATCAGCAATATTACAACTCTGAACATCAAAACTCACTTTTAACATCTTTAGCAATATATACCTATTTTATATCATACCATAATATGGGAACTAAATCAAATCAACTAACAGAAACTGCAGATTGATTTATAATTCTTGCAAAATCCAAATGCAAAACTTTGAGGTTGTCAGCAGTATAGACAGATGTCGTTCCATCAATAAGTCTTTGATTTTTGGTCAATATGAGCTTCTCCAACGTAGAGGCATTGTCTAGAAGATGTTTAAGAATACGTATCTCCTCAAGTTCGCCGTAAAAATAACGAACTTCAAGAACTTTGAGATGTGATATATTAAAACTTGGGAGTGCTGATATGTTGGACCATTTATTTTTCTTCGGAGAGAATATGCCCTATTATATTTATGAAAGGGAAAAAGAAGCAAGATCAGGGTGAACTTAGAAGTGGAGTAAAACATGTTCAGGCTCTGTTTTTTTGGACTGAATTAATGAAAATTCAATTCAATTCAGTTCAGTTCAGACAAATTCAATTCAGTTTAGTTCAGATTTATTCAGTTCAGTTCAGTTAGTTTCTTCATTCACTTCAGTTCAGTTCAGTTCAGTTCAGGTTTATTCAGTTCAGTTCAAACATATCAAGTTCAGTTCAGTTCAAACACATCCTGTTCAGTTCAGTTCAATTCAGTCCAAAACCTTAATAATGAAGAATTTCAAAAAGAAAAGGTAGTAACTAGTAGTAAAGGATTAACAAATCAAACTTAAAAATGAATTATTACAACCTAAGAGTGAAATAAAACATTAGGAGAAACATTTTGTGGAACATTGTTTCAATTTTTGAAAATAATTACCTAATAACTTATCTAAAAAAAATACACAACTACCTATTATCAACTTTTTCTTTGAGTGGCACTACCAAACGACATAAACCATTAATGAATTCCGTTACCGGGGTAATGTATCTCTAACTGTTACAAGTTGTTATAGGAGATTTTGGGATGAAACTTAAGGAAAAACTAACAAAGAGATTTCGAGAAGAGTGTAAAAATGTAGAGTGTTTAGGGCTTGTTCTCTTCGGCATAAAACAACTGAATTGAACTGAATTGAATTGAACTGAACTGAACTGAACCTGAACTGAATTGAATTAAATTATAACTAATTAATAGTAATGATTATCATTTAGGAACTGAACTGAATTGAACTGAACTGAAAATAAGTTGGGGAGAGCAGACCCTTAATGTGTTATAAGTTATAACAATCAAAGATATTGAGTTTCACAGTTTTATCACTTGTCGTTGGAATTTCACTAATAAGTAAAACGTCGGTTATTGACCCTCTCTTCTTTCCTCCCTCTTTGTATGTGGGATTCTAGGAAAAAGAATATGTAGATGTGCACGACTTCTACGCACAAAGAGGGATAAAAAAATAGGGTCAATGACTAGAAGTTGACTTTTTAGCCGAAATACAATCAAAATGTGTTTTCTCATTAATATATTTTCTAAGGGTATTTTTGCACAAAATTGTAACTAACAAGGCCTTTTAGAATAAAATACTAAAATTTCAGCTACTTAAATTATTATTACTTTTACCAAGTACCAACCAACTCGATCATGCCATCAGCTACATTACTAAATTGAGTAAACTTTATCAATTTTAGTTCCATTCATCATCAAATAAAAACAAGTTTTTGAAGTTACATTTATGTCAAAGGATAATATGAATGTTTTATTATATTCAATCAACGCACTTAAAGGGTTTTATGTTGAGGGTAACATTGCCTCGATATGATACGGAGTATAGTATGATCATGTACAGAGAGTATAACTGACCTTAGAGAAGATAAGAGTTTCAAGTCGTGGCACTTTTTGAAGCAGATGAGGAATAAAATGAATCCAATCATGGTAGTTGAACCCAAGTTCCAATGTTTCCAAGTTATGAAATATTGGTAGATCCTGCTCCAGGGGAATCCCTCTCTGGAGGTATTGCTTCTCCAAGAAATCGACCAAAATGTCGCGTACCCATCTGGTAGTCTACCCAAAAGAAATAGACTTTAATAATTAATATAAGCCAACTGCAATAAATCTATTTTTATTGTCTATATTATATGGATAACCTAAACACTCAATTGATGTTGGATTTGTTGAATATGATTCGTTAATTAATCGAGGTGTAAACACAAGTTCATGTGAAGAAATGTAAATGCTCGAATGAGCATAATTCTAACTTTTAAACAGGCAGGCTAATGTGTGGAAAAGAAGCAATTTGCAATGGACTAATCTGCTAGATGGGTGGACTTGTGTTTTGAAAGTAAATTAGTGAGAGGTATTTGAGATTTCTCTCTTCTCAACACTTACTGCCATATCAAGTTTTCTATTAGTGTAATAGTGTATGTACACAAGATAGAAAGGAATTATATTCTATCTTGTGTACGTACACTAATTATTAGTGTAATAGTATATGTACACAAAATAGAATGGAATTCTATTCTATCTTGTGTACATACACTATTACACTAATATTATCAACTCCTTGTTTGGGTGGATTTTATAGACTTTATAGTATATGTAATCCCAAATCTTGTGTCTTCTTGTTTTCAAACTAAAGTGTTTTTCTTGTTTATGTCCTAATTACTTTTTTTTAATAAAAAATGGGAAACCGTTAGTATATCTTTCTTAATTACTTCTTTTATTAAGAATTTCTCTAACAATATCTTTCACAATTCTAAGAGTTTTGTTAAATATCTTTGTGGCAACCAATACCAATCTCGATATTGGTCACCCTTTTTCTCATTAATAAATCATATATTTATAATACAAGGTTGGGAAACCTTACTAAATACTAATTCCTAAGATATATCCAACTAGACTCCTAGTTGCTTAATAGATGACATATATCTCCTAATTCTATCTTATTAAGGAGCAATAAAAGTTATCCGAATTGAAATAGAATTTAGGAAGACATACCTCGAGCTCAGGGTAATAAGTTGAGAGATGTACAACTTTAGCGGTAGAAGCACCTTGGAGAAGTCCAAATATAGCATTTCTTGATATAATTTCACCGTGGTAGTAGCTGTTGTGCCCAACACTCATCGACGTCTCAATTAGAGAAGGTGAATTCTTTAGTGAGCAAGTAGTAACAACACTACTAATGAAGGTGAAACACTCTAATTTTGGGGCGTTAATCTCAAATTTACCCTGTTCGAATATATCGATTGATAGCCTTAAACTTTTTACCGTAGGTAGAAAAATTTCACATAATGGATAAGATGATAAATTATATTCACACGTTATACACTCTAGAGACAAATCTTTGAGCGAAGGACACATTGAAAACAGCTCATTTATTGAATTAAGATTGATTATATAGAGTTGAAGATTGAGACATCTAAGGTTTGGTAAATAAGCTAATACGGGAACATCTGAGATGTAATGTGGTAATCGCATGAAAGCATTATTCCATACATGCGAATCATGGGTATAGATAAGACTGAATTTCGTTATATTTGGTGCTTCTTGCAACTTGAAATATTCATTTAAGAAATTATTCCAGGTTTTCGGTTGATGGAAAGGCGGATTTTTGAAGGTGAGAACATTTGTTAATCTATAAACATATCTCCATCTACGCGATAGTATACTGGTTGTAACTGCTGACTTTGTTGGAAGCAAGGATAGTATGATGTTTAGTAATTCATCTGGTAAATCACTCATCCTATCAATATCCTCCTGAACTCCTGAAATTACAATATAATTAAGAATAGGTAAACACACAGCAAAAGCACAAATTAAATTATACACCCATGAGTATAATGTGCAACATGCTCATAAAGGTATAAGAACAAGTACAAAATTGATGAAAATATTTAATACTCATTCATAAACGAACATAATAACATGATATAAGAAAATTAGAGCTAATCATCCAAATTAACACTAACCAAGATTTTTCTTTTACGTGATATGTAATAGTTGATCGATTGATAGTACTCATACAGGAAAATAGTAAAGAAAAGAAAGTATCAAGCAATAATATTAGGTTAAGGACAATGATAATGACTGTCCATGTGATTTTGATTGAAGATTCATCTAAATAACAAGGACAAGGAAAATCGACCGTAACTATAGTCTATATATATATATATATGTACCTTGTGACCAGCGTCCGCCCATATTCAAGTTTTAGTTTTGAAATCTCTCTGTAATAATACTGAGTCTGATAGAGTAATTTAGCAATATGTAATTATTGTTGGGAGAAGCGCACAAACAATTGTTGGCCAACCGTAGTTTTTTTTTTCCCGAGCGGAGGTCAACTATATATAGTTTCGAAAGTTTAAGTAAGATATCTTATGTAGATCCTAATTACGTAGGGATTAGGACTAATAGTAGACCCGTGTTGTTGTTAACATAAAATTAAACTCCTATACCTATTATAATAGTAGAACTTGAAGTATATATAATACGTCTACCCTTATTATAATATCTTTAATAATTTACTTGTTATTATAATATGTTCTAAGGTTAAGGATGTGTTCCATTATTTTGACTAATATGAACTTGATGAAACTTATGTTTATGACTTGTTCAAATTTGTCTTACCTTATTTATTTCTTAAATAAGTTAAATTAATAAGCCAAATATGTTATTACCTAAATCGTTTGATTTGAGTACTTCGAAGTTCGAGTATTATGAATTCTTATTAAATCTAATTAGCAATCGATTGATATGATAAATGACTTAAAACTTCATCTTCGCTTAACTTTTTTTCTATTAGAAATCGATAGTATCCTCATTTTCATTTTGGTTTAAGCACAAAGTTTACCATTAACAAATTGCCATCTAATTTGGAAGCAACAAAAGTTAAATAAAAAATTTCATATTATTTATTGTTTTATTCATACATGCGTAAATCATAATGCATACAACTTCGACATTATTAAATTTAAAAAAAAAAACAAAGGGAACTTTCATAGTAGTATTTTATCTATAATCAAAAGTTGGATTTTATTCCCTCGACAGTGTTCTGATCCACTAGGAAAGCTTGGCTTGGAACATCATCCGGAATTGAAGGGTTTGTATCAAACAGAGTTGAGGATAATCTCACTACTCCTAGATTCTGGCTACTGAAAGCTGCAATAATGACCGCCTTATTTCCCCCAACATTCTTTTGAAAATGAACCAGCCCCCTTGGGATCACAAACATCTGACCTAGAACCAACACCTTCGAATAGTACACATTCCCGGTGGTTACGAACTCTATTAGAACTTTTCCCTTCATCTCCACACCGCTCTCACTTGCTCGTGGGTGAGAATTCGAATGGGGCGGGTTCAACCCATTCGGGGAAAGATCAACCCGATTCATTGAAATCCCGAGCATATTAACGGCGGGAAATGCAAGAAGTAGAATGAGTCTCTAAGGTTTTATTGCGTGAAGCCAGATAATCCTGAGCAAAACACGAGCTTCTTCAATGTCCAACAAGTAGAATGAATCTTACCTTTAACCACTACAACTTACCACATTGAAATTAAAAGCCTAGTTCTTCCCTCGGCAATGCTAAATTTCCTTGCTAAACAATAAACATCACCCCTAGCTCTTTTTCCAAAATAAACAAATTGGATGCCTTTGACGAAGTCATATGTTGATGTACTATATAAACACCTTAATCTTAGTCTTAGAACAATATCAAAAGAAAATATCTTAATCTTAGAACATTATAAACAAACACTCCTACTATTTTCATGGCTGCCCTAGTACTCTACCTTGTAGTGTTCTTGTTTGCTCCTCTCCTCTCCCATGGTGCGGATCCTGATCCTTTGCTAGACTTTTGTGTAGCGGACCTTAACGCCTCTCCCTCATTCGCTAATTTCCCTTGCAAACCAACCTCAAACGTGACCTCTGAAGATTTCTTCTTTGATGGGCTTATGAATGAGGGCAATACATCAAATCCGTTTGGATCAATGGTCACACCCGGGAATGTTTTCGCATTTCCCGCCGTTAATATGCTCGGGATTTCAATGAATCGAGTTGATCTTTCCCCGAATGGGTTGAACCCTCCCCATTCCCACCCACGAGCAACTGAGAGCGGTGTGGTGATGAAGGGAAGAGTTCTAATAGGGTTCGTAACCACCGGGAATGTGTACTACTCAAAGGTGTTGGTTCCAGGTCAGATGTTTGTGATCCCAAGGGGGCTGGTTCATTTTCAAAAGAATGTTGGGGGAAATAAGGCAGTCATTATTGCAGCTTTCAATAGCCAGAATCCAGGAGTAGTGAGATTATCCTCAACTCTGTTTGATACAAACCCTTCGATTCCAGATGATGTTTTAAGCCAAAATTTCCTAGTGGATCAGAGCACCATTGAGGAAATAAAATCAAACTTTTGATTATAAAGATACTAGTATACTACTATGAAGATTCCCTTTGTTTTTTTACATTGTTTCGTTAATTTAATAATGTTGAAGTTGTATGCATTATGCGTGTATGACGTATGAATAAAACAATAAATAATATGAATTTTTTCATTTAACTTTTGTTGCTTCCAGATTAGATGGCAATTTGTTTATGGTAAACTTTGTCACTTAAACCAAAATGAAAATGAGGATTCTATCGATTTTTAATAGAAAAAAAGTAAAACGAAGACGAAGTTTTAACCCATTTCTCATATATATCAATCAATTTCTAATTAGGTTTAATAAGATTTTTGCAATACTCGAACTTCGAAGTACTCAAATAAAATGATTTAGATAGTAATAACCAATTTAACTTAGTTAAGAAATAAATTAAGGTAAGGTAAGTTTTAACAAGTTATAAAAATAAGTTTCAATAAATTCATTTTAGTCAAAATAATGGAACACATCCTTAACCTAGGAACAAGTCATGATAACAAGTAAATTAATAAGATATTATAAGAAGGACATAGACATATATTATATACTTCAAGTTCTATATTATAATAGGTATAGGAGTTTAATTTTATGATAACAACAACACGACTTTAAAAATTTAGTCTTGATTCCTAAAGTAATTTTTTCTATGGCCAAAAGGAAAGTATTGAGTATATTAAATAGGTGAGCATATCCTCACTTGCTAAATCAATTGTAATGTCAGGGAAATCCTCAAGTCAAATGTGTTCAATATCAACTACAATATTGTATTTAGCAACTGAATGGGCTAAAACATTGTCCTTCCTTCTCACATAAGAACAAAAAATTGTGGAGTTAATATCAAACTAGCAAGATAAAGAATGTCTTCAATAATTAAGCCCATAACATTTATTGAATTAAGTTTGATTTTAGAGAGTTGAAGATTGAGACATATAAGGTTTGGTAACAAGCTACTCCCTTTGTCCCAAAATATAGTTCCCGTTCCTTTTTGCACGGTCTCCAACATGTGTCTTTGACTATCAACATGCCTATCATAAAAGAAATTGATGCTCATGAATTAAAAGGCGATCCGAATATAAGAGATCTCATTTATTGGGGTAGTATCTCGAGAGGTAAGTTCTCAGTTAATAAATCTGCTCTGAATATAATTAGAAGAGATGAGTTAGAAGTGAATGATGGGAGTTGGAGTCTAATATGGAAGCTTCGGGTGCAGCAACGTATAAGAGTTTTTCTATGGCTTACAATGCATAATAGGCTTATGTGCAATGCGAATAGAGCTATAAGAAACTTAACCAATGATCCCATATGTGGATTATGCGAGCAAGAAGATGAAACTTTAATCCACGGCTAATTCCAGTGGCTTTAGAACTGGTAACTTACAGCAGTGGCTTATTAGGAACATCAAGTATCAAGCTAGTAATGATCTTGTTATTTGTGACTTGAAATCTTGTGAAATTGGCATAAGGCTAACTTTGAATGCACATATCTCTCAATATATAAATGGTTTTGATGTGATTCAAATTGGAGGTGAAAACTTGTTCCAAGAGCTTTCCAACGACAAGTCATATGCCCAATTCCGCTGAGAAACGAGAAAGTTATGGCTGTTCTATGAAACGCTATCGAACTGGAATTTCGCCCGACTGGGTCGGGTGGATTCCGCCCGATGGGGCGCCCTAGTGAATCACGGCCGGCTGGATGTCGCCCGATCGGGCACGAAACGTCAGCCGGCTTGAATTTGATGACCGCCCGATCGAGCGGATGTCGCCCGACCCGATCGAGCGGATGTCGCCCGACCCGATCAGGCGGCTGGGTTTTTTACGCGGCTTTGCGATTTCCGAATTGGAGTCTCTTTTAGGGTTTTGTGCGGGGTTCCTTATGTTATAAAAGGCCCCTTGGTGTTCATTATTAGTAACACAACTTATGAAACACTTTTAGCCTCTAGAATTTAGGACTCCTTGTATTATTCTCTCTGTTTTTCTCCATCATAGTGAAGATGCTCGAATCCCCCATCTGTGGACGTAGGTTTGTTTTGACTGGACCACAAAAATCCTTGTGTTATTTTGTTTATCTTCTTTATTGTTTTTCTCATCCTTATTATTTCATTGATTTTGTTCCGCATTAATCAAATTACAACACTCTGTTTCCTAACACTCTCACCTGAGACTTGGCCCATATTTTTTGCAATTGTATTATGGTGGATATGGAGGTGGAGAAACTGTGTGGCTTTCAATAACACTCGTGAAATGCCGGTTGATGTTAACTCTTCTCAAATGACAAGATTTGAAGAAGCTTGGAGAAATTTGGGAAATAATGTAATGGAGCAGGAGAATCGAGCTACAGTTCGGTCTGAAAGCTTCATAAGATGGAAGGCCCCACCTGTGGATTGGATGGTGTTAAATTCTGACGGGGCGGCGAAAGGAGCTCCAGGACCTGCTGGGGGAGGAGTGATTAGAGATAATACAGGAAAGCTATACCATGCCTATTCAATGAATTTGGGAGCATGTCATGCTTTTATGGCAGAGGTAAAAGTTGGGGAGTATGGGTTAGAGTTGGCTAAGCGCATGGGAATAATTAAACTACAAGTACAGATGGATAATCTTGCTGCAGTGCTCTAAAAAATGATGAAGCTTATGGTGGTATGTGCATACATATCATTCACAGATGTCGTCAGATGATGGCTGATACAAGCTAGCAAGTAGAAATCAAACATTGTTATCGTGAAGGCAACAGAGCAGCGGATTGGTTAGCCAATCAAGGAGTTTCCCAGAACAACAAGATAGAGTTGATTCAAGCCCCCCCGTTAAATTTAGGTCGTATTTTGTTTGAGGATGTTGTAGGTGTGGGCGTGTGGCTATTCCACGCTTCATCCCCCCTAGTTTCCCCTTTTTGTTTTAGTTTTTTATTTTTGTTATTTTTTTTGTTCCAGCTTTCTGTTCTCGAATTTTCCTCTCATTTGCATAAAAAAAAAAAGAGTTACTCCACGTATTATTAAAAATCATAAAAAGTTTATATTATAAAATTACAAATTGAGACGAATCTAATAAGATCTCACGTGAACTTTATTTTATATATATCAATGAGAATATTTGATAAAAGGTTTTAAAGTTTTACCATAACTATATTTTCGGAACTAAGGGAGTAATACGTACGGGAACATCTGAGATATAACGTGGTAATCGCATGATAGTATTCCATGGATGACCATTATAGTAATTATGTGTATAGATAAGACTGAATTTCGTTTTACTTGGTGCTTCTTGCAACTTGAAATATTCATTTAAGAAGTAAATCCAGGTTTTTGGTTGACGGCCGAAAGGCGGATTTTTAAAGGTGAGAACATTTGTTAATCTATAAACATATCTCTATCTGTGTGATAATATACTGGCTTTAACTGCTGATTTTGTTGGAAGCAAGGATATTATATTATGATATTTAGTAATTCATCTGGTAAAGTAATGTTCTTATCAATATAAATTAAGTAAAATAGATTACTACTTAACAACTTGTTTGGTAGGAGGGATTTGCAAGGAAAATAAAAGAATTGGAAGAAAATATTTTAATTTCCAATGTTTGGTTCAAAAAACACATTATAAGTGATAGGCAATGGAAGGAAGTAGAAGAAAAGCCTCATTACAAAAATTTCATTTTCCTTTCCTCCTAAAATTGGAGGAATTCGGGAGAAAAGAGAAAATTTAAACCAAATATGCGAAATTACGGATTTTTCCTTTCTCTTCTCTTCGTTTTCTATTCTCTTATGTTCCTTTCTCTTCCCTTCCTTTTTTTTTATTAAAAACTTAATAAATAGGCTGTAATTGATATGATTGGAATACTTCGAAGTTCGAGTAATATGAACTCTTCTTAAACCTAATTAGAAATTGATTTATCTAAAAAAAAGGGTTAGAACTTCATTCTCATTTTCCATTTTTAATTAAAATCCCATGGTATCCTCAATTTCATTTTGGTTTTGAATTGACAGAGTTTACTATTAACAAATTGCCATCCAATCTAGAAGCAACATAAGCTGAATAAAAAAAATCATATCATTTATTGTTTTAAACATATATGCATAATGCATACAACTTTGAGATTATTAAATTAACAAAATAATAAAAAAAAAAAAACCAAAAGTAATCTTCATAGTAGTAATTTATTTACAATCAAAAGTTGAATTTTATTCCCTCGACAATGCTCTGGTCCACTAGGAAAGTTTGGCTTAAAACATCATCCGGAATTGAAGGATTTGTACCAAACAGAGTTGAGGATAATATCACTGCTCCTGGATTCTGACTATTGAAAGCTGTAATGATGAGTGCCTTATTTTCTCCAACATTCTTTTGAAAATGAACCAACCCCCTTGGGATCACAAACATCTGTCCTGGAACCAACACCTTTGAATAGTACACATTCCCGGTGGTTACAAACCCTACTAGAACTCTCCCCTTCATCACCACACCGCTCTCACTTGCTCGTGGGTGGGAATGGGGCGGGTTCATCCCATTCACGGCAAGATCAACCCGATTCATTGAAATTCCGAGCATATTAAGGGCGGGAAATGTGAGAACGTTCCCGGGTGTGACCCTTGATCCAAACGAGTTTGATGTGTTGCCCTCATTCATAAACCCATCAAAGAAGAAATCTTCAGAGGTCACGTTTGAGGTTTGTTTGCAAGGGAAATTAGCAAATGAGGGAGAGGCATTAAGGTCCGCTACACAAAAGTCTAGCAAAGGATCGGGATCCGCAGCATGGGAGAGAAAAGGAGCAAGCAAGAGCACTACAAGGTAGAGTAGGACAGCCATGAAAATATCAGGAGTGTTTGTTTGTATTGTTCTAAGATTAAGATTTTTCTTTTGATATTGTTTCAAGACTAAGATTAAGAGTTTATATAGGACATTAACATGTGACTTCGTCAAAGGCATAAGATTTGTTTATTTTCAAATAGAGCTAGGGATGATGTTAGCAAGGAAATTTAGCGTTGCTGAGGGAAGAACTAGACTTTATTTATGTGGTAAGTTGTAGTAGTTAAAGACAAGACTCATTCAACTTGTTGAACATGGAAGAAGCTGGTGTTTTGCTTAGGATTATCTGGCTTTCACGCTCTAAAACCTTAAGAGACCCAACTTAATGAGCCACAACAATCATCTTGACCTGTAGAAACTATCACGGTGCTCTTCCCTACCAATCGCGAATCATTCGAGCAACACTGGTTGATGTACGAAGAGTACAAAAGATAACTCTTGGGGGGTGTAATCCACTCTACTGATTTTGATTTACCTAAACTTCTTATAACTAGTCTAACCTTATCTGTCAAGATAAATTCAACAGAACACTTCCTTATAATCGTATTAGTATCAAAATAACAAGTACAAGCAAATATTACAATGAACGTGATGTATAATAACATTCTATCAGGTAAGAGGTAATATCAAAAGTTTAATAAAAACAATGCATCACAACCTCAGAGATCAAGGAGCCCCAGTTACATTAGACTATTAGAGAATACCACAGGAAGAACAGAGGTGATAGGCCTAGAAAAGTCATGTGCCATGCTCCATCCTGAAATGTTGGACACAAGTAGTTTATATCACTACTATTGACGAAAACAAGTACAGCCGGTGGCGATAATGTTATATCTGATACCTTTGACGTGCAGCTGAGCTAATTGGAATGACACCAGCTGGAGATATTAAAGCATCCACAAAAACATCATTGGGAGTGATTGGAATGACTCCGTCATCCAATATTTGCACAGAATATGACAGAGCAACTACATAATAAATGCAAGTGATCAATATTATCAGATATTGCCAAAATCTCAAACAGATAAGTTAGCTTTAATAGGGAGATATGTAAAACATACCAAGCAGTGGTAGGTTCCAGTTCTGTTTGTTGACAAGCTGTCGGTAGTTCCTTAAGAAAGTGTCGTAGTAACTGAAGTTTTAAGATAGAAGAGTTTGTACTATAAGTCTTTTTATTTTGTTTCATAGACAAAAATTAAGCATTTCAAGGAGAAAATGTCAGAATGTAAGCACTTGAGGCTTTTTAACATACCCTCCACCACGCCCTAAGCGTCTTCCAGATTTGTCAAATGCAAGTCCTGGAAAAGGAGGATTAACATGATTAACCAAAAGGGTACTCTTTCAACTCTATCAATGTGGGCATGTACTGAGCAAGTGATAGACCATATTACCAGGTAAGAGCAAGAGGTCAACTGCTTCACTTGCATGCATAACTGCAACAACAGGTAATTTGATTACTTGTTTGCTAAATATTCATACAGCAAAAAATCAAAGATTTTTCTAAGAAAAATAAACCTTATATTACACATATTATGGACACGTGTCCTCTATACATCATTTGATTTTAATACAAAGCAAGAATGAAAAGGGAACTTCGGTTACAGCTAAGTTCAAAATAGAAACATTGCAGAATGGAGATTAGAGATAGCACTCCCCACCACCAACCCACCCCCCAAAAGGGGGAGAGGGGGGGTGAAACGAAAAGGAAAAGAAATCAAGGAGAAGAATGAGTGGTTACGTGGCTTGAAATCTCATTAGGGTACCACTCACAAACTAACTTCAAGCGAAGAAATATATTAGTGCTCAGCAGGTTTGAATGTGATATCGAGAGACTGAAATTACAAGGAAGAACTGTTCACGTATTCACAAGTGGAAGAGCATGTTACTTCTAATCACATGGATATGAATGTGAAATTGGGACAGAGCAGATATCAGGAAACTAGAATATATTGGTGGTGTTCTCTAAAGCAAGTAAGAAATTGTTACTCCTAATCACACTTAACTTTGACTGGGTACTGGACCAAATGAGCAAGAGTGACAATTACATCGGAACAAGAGATCGATATACTTACCCAACACAGGAATTTGAAACTAGCAATTACAGCTATTGTGTTAGAAATACAGAATTTCAGTAAGATTAACGAAATAGTACTAGAAGGCCATTCAATTCACTGCCACAAATAAAGTTAGCCATAACATAGTTTATATATCAAGCATCATGTCAATCATCTTCATAGAAGCTAAAATATGATAGGCAATCAAGGACTAGAATTTGAGCTACCATCTTCACGTTGATTTCCTCTACTATCCACTGGAGCAGGTTCCAGGATTTCCATCGAGTTTGCAATTAGATCATCCATACTACAGATGTTAAGCATCCGCATATGACTGTTCTTGTCCTCCACCCTGGGCACATAAAGTGTTTTTCCTCCGAGATCTTGTTTGTCTGCAAGCCACAAACTAAAGTTTACAGTTGTCAAAAGAAAATGCAGGTGCTGAACCAGTAGTGTCAAAAAGATATTCAACCACAAAATTACATGGGAGAAACTCAATAATTTATAAATAAGCAGCTTCAGCAAAAGCCTAAAGGGGCAGATTTACCAATAAAGATTAATTTCCATACCAAATTACCACATTCATGATGTAAATTGATGCCAATTCTGAATTCTATAACTTCTGTCACTTCCATATCTCAAAAGACAGACCAAAATGTTCTAAGTGCAAGTGACCTTTCTTGAGTAACACTATATCATTGACCTCAGCAAGAATCATGATACTACCCAAAGACTAATGTTCTTGAAGTTGAGATTCATGGGACAAAGTCCTGAGACAAATCGGCAAAGTACTGAGACGAACCTTTATCTGAAGTCTGTAGGCTCTCTGCCAAAATTTTAGTTGTATCAACTTCTCGCAATGCACGACAACTTATATATGCACATAATCGTCGGCTGGATTTGAACCATGGAGCATCTAGAACCAAGCGCTGAAGAGCATCATCTGAATAGATAGACAATAGTACAAGACGAACAAATAAGGTAACTGTCACCTATCAATGAAACTTTGCAGAATTTGAAGACGGACAGCAGCAGAAACCAAATAATTCATAGAAGCCTACTGTCAAGCCCTATCATTGCAGGTATTTGAGTGTCAGAACATGTCGATAATGTGGGTGAAATATCACATTGAAACACGTCACAAGAGATTCCATTCTTCTCCTGTTGAAATACGACGAGTATAGCATTACCAGACTATAGAATCTCCCAGGCTTGAAGGTTATAAATAAATTATTTCAAGCTCTGTGTGGATTGTTCGTGATGTATATTGCAGAGATGGAGTAATATCAAGCTTGTAAGTCAAGTGTTTATCGTGCAAATCCAAAAAATTATGGGCGGTGATCAATGGGCCTCAAGTTTGATGGGATTCAAAAACATTAGTGCTTAAATAATTACTTGTATAATTTAGTAGTCTTGTCTGTAAGATTCAATCTCAGAATAGTCTTGTTTGTAAGATTCAATGTCAGAATGGATGCCGAGGGACCAATCCAAAACCAAATTCTTTTGGCATATGGAGCACTAGTAACAAAGAATCAGTCTGCATTGATTCTATGAAATTAACCTACAAAGAGCCGCAACGTTTTACAGAGTCACTCCAATAAAGATGTTGTTTTATTCCACAATTGTTACCAGAACATCTTGATTTTCTAAATTAAATATTAAGTCTTAACAAAATAGTTCGATTGGTCCCCAAACCTTATCTTTTGCTTCTACCAAAATTAGAAGATTTTGACAAATGATAACCACGTTCATAAGATTTGACCACTTAGGATTTCTAGATAATAATTATGCTCAATCAATAATGCGTATGCTCTTGCAAAGATTGAAAAAATTGCTTTAAAGAGCGTTTTGTTTCAGAGGGAAAATCTTAGCAAGAAGGTGATTGTCAAGGAGACAAATTCTGAATAAGGTTAAGAGAGCCTCTTCAAGAAATAGTGCATATCAACAAATAAGTTCTTTTGTACATTTACATTGATTAGTGAGAACAATTGCAATTGAAGGTATAAGAGCGTATTCGAGTCTCAATACAAGAGTTTGCATCTAAGTTGCACTGCTATAGTTAATCTAGAGCCATCTTGATTCCGGACATAAAGTAAAGATCTAATATAGTGTTGAACATTTTTAGATTAAAACTTGCAAGAGAAGGGTTGAACTGCAGTTAGACTTTTCAAAAACTATAACCACATAAATCTCGATCTACTATCTATTACATCTATTCAAACAATTTCATTCTAATCAAATGGAACCAGCATAAGATCAATCCCCTTATCCTGATAAATTGTTTAGAACTTCAACATGATAGAACTAGACTCCCGTACTGCTCCTTCGTGCAGCCGTTTAAATAAATTGACTCAACAGGACAAGATTCTAAAACTTTTCCAGATGCAACAAAAACTAAGCAACAGAAAATATAAGATGATACTCATATCTATTGCCTTACGAATTCCTCACAATCAGCTTTCAATCCAAGACATCTTACAGCAAGTTTACACATTTTGAAACTAATCAAAGAAAAAAGAAAATGAGGGACTGGTATTTTTAACAATCTAACACATGCTGCATTCACCTCATGTCATCAGTTAAAGCCAATTAAAACCTACACTTGGGTCCATTTTCCGTCTTAAATCAGATTTTTTCGTCCATATATTAATACATGTACTAGAGTGAACCCCCCTCCCCCTTTCTATCATCAATGTCTCCATTTCTTCAAACTTCTAAAAAAAATTATTACCTCAATACAAGCTACTTTTAATAATCCAATTGCCTCAAAGATAAAGAGAACATAAGCAAATTACACCCAGTTTATTAATCCTCTAACCTTCTGACAAAGTTTTAAATTTTCTTCCTAGTGATCAAACATCCATGTTAGGATGCCTTGAATGTGGCGTTTCGAACGACCCAGCACGGGGACTCGCACTGTCACTGCCCCAGTAAATCAGTATGTTGATTATTTACTCTTTTCTGATTCTTTGATTGCTTGCTATTGTTATAACAAACCAAATTGACCAATTTTTCTGCCCACATTAGTATTTCACTCAAACTAACCCCTCAAGAAAACATATATCAATAGTCTATACATAGCATTTTACTCAAACTTTCCAATATAATCAACATACCAACATAAACCAGCAATTATATCAAAACCCCAATTCACAAATATAATCAAAAAAATTCAAAGTTGAAAAAAGATTGCAACTTTTTACATAAAACATTTATACCTTCAAGAGCACGCTGAGAAGGGTCCATTTCTTTAAGAGATTTGCGGACTTTGGATCGAATGACCCGTTTCTGCTTGAAAATGGACTCCAATTCAGTATCAGTAACATCAGTTGAACTGCTAATATTGGTTCCTTCAATGGTGGTGGAGCTCATTCTGAAGGAGGAGAGAGAATTAGAGAAAAGTGGTGGACGGCGCACGTTAAGGAAGCGAGAATGGGTGGAAGATGGTGGCGATGTTAATGTGCACAGATGGTGGAGGGAAAAGGACAAGGTCATAAGTTTCTTCACTTCTTTGGCCTTTTGGCTTGAAAGTCTCCCAAATGTGTTCATTTTCTTTGGCCCTTATTCATATATGTGTTCTTAAAGCTAGATAGATATGCTTGTTAAATGGGTATAATTTATTCTAATTTACATGAGATGTGATTAGTTCTAATTTCTGCAAATATATGTCAATAAAAAAATTTAAGAGGGGTTTATAGATGTATGAAGAAAAGACATATACATATGGAGGTACGATTTACACTAATTAGTAAATATTCCTTGTATGACCATCTAGTTAATTGGTGAATTTTTTGGAGTATTCCTGAAATCTAAGATTAAATCTTGTTTATGAATAACATTTTTTTAGTAATTAATTAGAATTTTTCATAATATTGTGGGTGTAAATGTATATAATTAGAAAATGTTAGTGCATTACATTAATGTGAAAAAAGGGAGAATTATTAGAATATAAATATAAACTTAATACTTGAGAGTTAGGACCAAATTTTCCCAATATACTATAGCTCCAATTTGCGATAAGTTTCCAGGAAACGAACAAATAGACTTGTGGTGGTATATTGGTAGTCTGGTATCAACTATCTAGAGACAATGATATGGAGTACTTCATAGATAAATTGTGTTAGGAGTACTAAAAATGATAGTGTTTACAAATCTAATTAAATTAGTTAAGCTCTATTATATGATTTAGAATTTAATCTCATTTATAGGTTCCAAAAAAGAAAAAAAAAATCTCATCTTGAGGTGTGTTAGTGCGTAGAGCTATACAAGCTAAGGAGTATTGGGTGGTGTTCTAGTTGTTAAAACTCAAAGTACACATGTGTTCTATTTCCCCTTTTCAATGTCATAATGGATGTTTTTTTTTTTTTTTACTTGCATGCATGTGGTTCTTGATAATTAAGAAATGTGTATGGATTTTATTTCATAGTTCTTTTCAAGTTAAACAATTATAACACAGATTGTGAAGGTGCTCATTAAAAAAAATGTGAAGTCGTTAAACATTAACAAGATCAAAGGTGTAGATGTGGAGCTATACTTTAACTAGTCTTATATGCACACGATACGTGCGTTGGTGTACAGAAAACATAATTGGTAGAAGAAATAGCTTTAAATTTTTATTTCATCACTATAACAATGACATTATTTTAACAATTTAAATAGTAATTACGTAACATAAGGGTATCTTAACCTCTTAGGCATGGTAGGGGGACACCAAAGTCCCCTAGTGTTCTATTTTAAGAATAGAGATATGATCTTAGTTAATCGTTTCATCATAAAAAAAAAATGTTAGTTTTTTACATCATTGTTTTACAAAATGAACGAGGCAAGGGCTTCATACATTATCAAGATTGAGGGTAAACTTATGACAGTGGCATCGGCACAGTAACACAGGCATAATTCAGTGCACAACTGCACCATCTATTCATCACTTCCTCCGCAGTCTGTACCATACTATTGGAGAATCTCCCACAAATATTGCATCTGCCCAACTTGATCATCCCCTTCCATGGCACATCACACTACATTTTCACTTTGCTCAAAATGTAAACAATGAAGACATGATAAAAGTATGTTGTTAAGTACTGTTATTGTCTAATTGTGGTGCTACTTAGCCTACTTCAATCCCATCTCATAGATCAACAGGCACTTTATTATGTACTTGTATGTAATCTCATATCATTGTGTGTTTGTTTAGACAATGGAAAAAGTATGCAAAGAAAGCAGTTAACTAAGTTTTGGAAAAGCTGCAATATCTTAATCACCTAACGGCCTGTTTGGTAGGTGTTACCGTGTTAGTGTATGTTGGTAATGATACATAAATTTGTGAAGAAATTCTTATCGCAATGATCTTCTCCATTATCACAAAGACACAAACAATTTAGATAAACAACCTAATGTTTTGTCAAATCGACAAAGTTCATTCAAAGGTGTTTGAAGTACTCAACTTTGCCTGATTGCTTTGTTAACTCAAAGTGCATTAATTAATCAAAACTAGAGCTCCAGGGGATTTTTATTTGGAGCAACAATATTCCTTTTACACATGATGCATAGAAATCCTACGAATCAAAGCACTTGCTGCAGTAAAAGAAAATCATCATGTGATCAGATTCATGACTAAATTCTGCAGATTCACATAATACAGGGCATTTTCTCAGAATAAAAGGCAAGTACCCTGAGTGATTTTTTATGGGAATCTTTATTTTCTTTGTTCTTCTCTATTATCATCCTTCTTTTTGTGTACAAGACACATATTAACACTGAAAACATTTGGATAATGATACAGGACGAAACACCAATCGGCTGCAATGGCGTGGAGATCATGTGCCGAAGTTTTTTTTTTAAGATTCTCAGCTCTCTTTCAGAAACTTAAGCTCTTTCAGTGTTACCCTGATAAAAAGGAAAACAAAGTTGCACATCTTTTCTTTTTCATTTCTAATTTTTTTGAGGGGAAATGGGAATTTAATCAAGTACCCTATGTTTTCTTCATTACTAGGTACATCAACCTGATTATCATTTGAACTATGGAGTATCCTCAACTTCAAGATTTTTCAGTTGACCTAAGAGAAAAGATCCCTCATCCTCAATTTCAATGAATGAACCAACATCATCTTTTTCATGATGTTGGTGGCAATCATCATCATCAACATCCTGTGTTTCGTAATTTTGGCCACCTTCATATGATGATCCACCAACATCATCATCATCATTATCATCTTCCTTATGTATATCATCATCATTCTTCTGTCCACTATTTTCACCTTCTCCATAAAATGATGCACTGCTACTCTTATCAGAAACATGCTCCTGAACCTCCATTTCTGTATCAGTAGCAACTATGCTAAACAATGGGCTTCCATGCTCGGTAATCGATGAGAAAGACTGAGATTTTTCCAAGACATCACCTCGAGTAACATGAGGGAGACCATACCTATCTCGATAAAGATCTAACTCGGCCTCTAAATCTCTGATTTCATCTTCTTTCTTATTAAGAAAATCCTTCAACATTTGAATATCCTCTTTATCATACTCGGCTTGTTCTTCCATCATCCTCTGATACTGTAAGGCCTCCATTTGGACCGATGCTTTTTCTGCTTGTAACCTCGTGATCATAGCCATTGCATTGTTGGCTGCCACAGCAGAAGCACTTCGCTCTTCATCTAACTCCATGTAAAGAGCTATAAGAGATTTTTTATCTGAACGAACTTGTTTTTTCAAGCGGCTCATAATAAGCTCACTGTCTGTCTCATTTCCCGTGATTGCTTCAACAGGGTCTGAGGCTAGCTCTACTTTTTCTAGGAGTGATTTCCTAGGCCCCCTGTTCGCAAACCTTGGACTTGCAGCAGCTGAATCAGTTAGGCCGAAAAATCTGTTACCCCTCCCAAATGTTGGAGTTCTCCCAAAATCTTCCATTAACTCATCAATTTCTGTTGGCCTTGGTGTTGTTGTAGGTTTGTTTTCATCCTTGCTTGCTGCAAACACACAGCCAAAGATTCATAATGTTAGTTTGCCTTTTTCAGATTTATCCAATCAACCTATGATACTACCATCTCCCATTTTATGTCTCATCTTGTGTCTCAGCCCCTTTTTTCTTCTGACACATCACCAAACTTTTAATAATGTGTCTAAATTGAAAGAGTTGGGACACAAGATGGGATGCAGAATAAGACGGAATTTCAACAGGATAAAATGAGGGGTGCGTTATCTTCACCTTAACAAAAATGAATTAAAAAGTTGATTAGGTCCAATCAGGTGTAAATATAAAGTCCAACCAAATTGAGGAGCAAATTTTTACCACAAACCCAACCACAAGATAGACAAAGACCCTAAATTTTTTTAATCCTCCAAATTAGCCCTGAGTTTTACTGTTTTTTCTTCTTTAGTAGAATGCTGGAAAAAGGTGAATGATCACGTAATTCAAATCATAAAAGAATAAAAGTACATACTAATAAACCATATATAATTAATATGAGCATGTGATTACCAGTTGGGATGGCTACACTGCTTGTATCCTCCTCATCAGGGGTGGTAGTTTCAGACGACTTAAGCTCCTTACATCGAATGTGAGACAACTCCAAGGTGGCCCGAGATTCATCTGGCCTCCATGAAGCAAAAGGAGCGCGAGGGGAAGGAGTAGGAGCCTGCTGCGAAAGCCTACTAGATATACTACTGCTTGATAACCCTGAATTGCTATTGTTTCCAATGCCCTTCTGCTGCTGGTAACCTGTAGACTTAACCTTCTTCATACGTTCCCCACAACATGAGCAGTATATCAAATTCGCGTTACCATTTCCATTCCCAGCATCATCCTCCCAAAGAGGTTGCAACTGAAGCCTAGCCCTCATTTCATCATCAAACAACCCTTCAATATCCTTATTTAAACCCCCATAAAAAGATTTGTTACAATTATTGTTATTATTATTGTCAGTTGCAAAAGAAAGGAGACAACCTTCACACATTGTTCTAATGTCAGAGAGTTTTCTATGAACATGGCAATATGCAAGAGAAGATAAATCATTCTTATGACCATCACAAATGGTTTCATTGTAACAATAACGCCATGATTTGTTACGTGCTAGGATATGATCAATCCTTGTGCATAGAACACATGGGGCTTGTAAATCAAAGAAATCAGCAAATTCACTTGATATAAATGCAAGGAAACCATCAAGGAATAGCAATCCTATGAGGGTCCATTCGAGGACCGCGTAAATTATAAAATGTGGCAGAGTACCTAGCTCTTGTTCAATATAATGCCTTAATGAACGCCCTGCATAAGACATCTTTTTTCAGGCATAGGAGATTCAAGATCACGAATTTCTTCAAAATTGGGATTATTTTTTCACTTTCTTGTAAATTGTAAATGGAAAAGGAATTTGAAATGGGAATTGATGTAAATTGATGATGATTATGTGGGGGAGGAAATAAGGGATGAAATGTTAGATCATGATCAAACGAGGGTTAAACTTTTTTTATTTTTTTATTTTTTTTTTTTTTATGGGAGGTTAGGCTTTTTTTTTAATTGAAGTGAGATTCTTATATTACCCTTTTTTGGGAAGTTAATCTTTTTTAATCTTTTTCTGATCGTTTTGGGTGGTGAGGTTAGTTTGGCTATAAATGGAAATAGTCCCCTTCACTAATGTATGTGCTTGAGACAATGAATGCTTTGGGCGGGTAATATACCTGAAATAACGGTTGATCGTAAAGTGTCCATTTACTCCAAAGTCCAAACTCCAAAATGTCAAAACATATTTACTTGTTTGATGAACTACTAGATTTACATCATACCTACCCTTCTCACTTATTATGTGTTGCATTTAAGTTTTCGTAATTTTGAAAGCACTTATTCAATGATCACGATATTTAATTATATGTGTTAGTTTAAAGGATTTTAGCCAACCTTTTCCTTTAAAAAAAAATTATATCAAATATCACCTCCAAATGTGCGGTCTATTTTCATAACCGCCCTTAACCGAATAAAATAAAATTAAACCACTCATATGGTTTGGAGTAAAAAACTTATATGGACTTGGTCCATACTAAATTAGTGTAGACCTAATACTAATTCATGTAATTTATGAAAAAAAAGGTCACTATATAAAAAAAAAATAGATATAAAATATGAGTAGATATAAATTTTAAAGTTTGACTATGTGAAAAAAAGGTGACTATGTCACAAAGTGAAAATTTCATTATGATAAACTAATGTGAGAAATAATGACTATATTAAAAAAACAATCACTATGGTAGATAGTAACTGTATAGTGTAACTTAAGATTTAAAAAAAAAAAGGTCACTATGTTAAATAAGTGGATTTGGTCTACAATAATATTATTGTGGGCTAGGTCCACGCAATACTGACTCTGGTTTGGAGGGTATAGTACATATTCCATAAAAGAAAACTTCACAATTTTTGCTAATAAGAAATATACATTAAGGAGTTGTTTTCTAAAGACCCATGTCAAGAAAGCATTTTTATTATCTTTATTTTGGATTTATATATTTTTTATTAATACATTTAAGTCCACACAAAAAAAAATTTGTTGTGGCTTGTGGTGTATCTAATACTATGAGAAGGGCCATGAAAAGTTCAGTGTGGTTTGGGTTATTTGTCGTCGTCATTTTGTCATGGTTGCATCAGCCTCATGTGCTATATAGTGAAAGAGGATAGCTTTGTGGAGGGTTGTTAATTCTTTAATTAGATTGTTGTAGTTAAATTCACCAATCAGATATATAGGTCATTCGTTATTTTTACAACTTCTTTTACCAAACACTCATACTTTAAACTACTTTGACCGCTAACCTCTAACAGCTATTCGCCGACAGTTAATAACTACTTCAATCGCTAACAGCTACTGAAACCACTAACTACTACACACACCTACAACTAGTTTTCCAGAACAGGCTCATAGAATTGAAGTCTGAAAATATAAAAGGGGGTAAAGAGGGAATGATGGGTAATAGTGTCCAGTTTCATTCAAGGGCAGAGATTGCTAATTGAAGTGTGAAGTGTCCTGTCAAAATGTGAAGTGGACCCCATATCAAAGTCAATATCAGAACTACAAGTGTCCTGTCAAAATGTGAAGTGGACCCCATATCCAAGTCAATATCAGAACGTTGATTAGTTTCGCCAGATAGTTTTGGAAAGGTAATGTCCTAGTACTATATTGTCCTACTACATATAGTTCCACTGATGGATGCTTCCTCTAATGACAACAATTCAATTGCGCCACGGAATGTTCTTAATGTTAGGTGTAACTTAAAATCTACGGAGTACAATACTATCATATGTAAATGACACAGTTTTCACTCAGTGCTTTGATATTTTTGGTTAGACGCTCTGTCGACTAGTTTTGATGTTGGGACGACATTTGCAGACATGTAAGGTGATATGCAACCTTGAACCTGAAGATCATGAACCCAAATCAGAGTCGAGATTTTGTAGCGAAAGCAATTACAAATTTATTAGTAGTATGCAATAAACGATGATTTCACTTCCATTATACTTCCTCCATTTCGTTTTAAATGCAACAAAGGAATATTATATATCTCACAAAAAATACCCCTTCGTTACTTTTAAAAAATATTGCATCCCAACTCCAAGTCATATACTATAGCATATAGGAAGCAGTTTGCCACAATACATCATGAATTTAGACCACCTCCCCCCCCTCCTGCTTAAAGGGGAAAAAATTACAAAAAGGAGTATACGAATCGTCATATAGATATAGGCATATAGCAAATCTCAATGCTGATCCAAATGTATATACGTATGTAATAAAACTTCATGGATGTATGTTCCAACACCGAGCATGTATACTTTCAAGTAATGTAGCAATAATTTAACATAACAGAGGTGCTAAACATAGTACATAAAATCTCTAAAAATAAACTACGGTAAATAAGGTAATATCTTATCTGACACAAACTGAGAATAATTTCTTGTCAGATTGAGATGAGCTTTCTACTCTGTAAAAGTAATACCTTCTTAATTTTACGGGATAACTTGTAATGTTTTACAGCAGATTATTGCAAGTTCGTTTTACCACAGCCTATTTACTGCCATTCACGATCATCCTTCAAGTTTTTCTTTAACATAGTTGAATTTAAAGAATATATACATTTGGCACGAGTTCTCTTCCTATATGTTTCACTCACAGAATGGCATGCAGCATCGTCTGAGACACAATCATATAAACTTTGACAATCAGTAAGTTCAAACGACTATCCTAAAATAAAATAAAATGAGCAGTAAATGTTCATCCTGCCTCAATCTTCCCTTAATTGATGGTTCAACGTAATTAAGATTTCTTCACAAAAACTCAAAAGACACATTAAGGATA
Source organism: Beta lomatogona (assembly GCA_947646795.1). Taxonomy (NCBI): domain Eukaryota; kingdom Viridiplantae; phylum Streptophyta; class Magnoliopsida; order Caryophyllales; family Amaranthaceae; genus Beta; species Beta lomatogona. The sequence continues at coordinate 2,195,540 of CANSNZ010000988.1, forward strand.
AGCAAATCAGACAGCTCACAAAGTCGAATATAAACCGTACCTGCAGCAAACCAGTTGGGATCTGAATGAATCCTTGTAAAAGAAGATCTACACTTGCAAGAATACTCAAAGGAACAGGTGTGATCAAATAGATCACATTCTTCAATAAATCAATGCCTCTGACGATGCCTGAAAAATTAAGTAAAATTTAAACACCAACTCTTCAAAGAAGCGCTAACAGCACATATAGATTAGACAAATTTCTGCTAGATGGGCTTATACAGTGCGGAATTATAACCACAAGTAATATAATTTGCTATATACTGATCATGAAGGAGAAGAGCCAAATTTTATGTTCGCTGCAAGGATTCAGAACATGCACTCACTTCCTCAGATATAAAGATTCAAGAGTAAACGTTGCTCATATGCCTATGCATTAGGCACCATAAATTCAAGAACATAACACCTGAAATGACAAACAAGCGAGCTTCAATGAAAACCTACGAGGACCAAACAACTTCACTTCGCTATTTTTATGATTGTGTTGGTGGGCCCCATAGCCCACATGCCAGATAGGCCTTTCCCAACCATGGGAGTGGAACCTCAATCTCAATTCAAAGCAAATACAGTCAACACTCAACACATCGACTAACAGTAGTAAGACGCCAAAGCAAGTATTCAGAACATTTCAAATCTCTCTCCATTTAACCTTCTGAAGTAAAAAGGTGTTAAAGATTAGAATACATTTCAAATCAAAGTACTCAGAAGTCAAATGTAATGGGCCTTAGGGAATTCTTCAGAATTTGATTCACCTTCATGAGCTAATATGGATGGTCAAACGGTTGGTGCACATGTGTTAAAGATTAGAATGCATTCCCATATCTTGCTGACCAGAAAAAAAAAATGTCAAGACTTCTTACAACCAAAAACTATGACCATATGCCAATCAATAGTTTGCTTTACGAAAAGACAAATGATTACATCATCTCTTTCAAAACCTGAAAGATGATCTATTGGCATAATTATGAATAACAGTATACAAACCAGTATTGACATAAAAATTTTAATCTAAAGTGGTTTATCTCTTACAGTATGAATATATGACATACCAAGGCCAACACATACAGGCAACGCTTGAGAATCTGTAGAGCTAACAGCCAAGCCAACAATGGTTGCATTCAAACTGTAGAAGACTTCAGTACTTGGTACCTAGCATAAAAATCAAATGAAAAGTAGCCTTAACATAAATGAAGGTGGTTCATTAAAAATCACATCAATCAAAAATCATGTCTCAAATAGTAGGTTTAGTTCAAAAGCATACAAGTAGTCTGTCACAGAAAGTTATTCAATTTACTCAACAGACCTCACAATGGAGATGCTTAATCTTGATACTTGATGTAGAGACTTGGTAAGGAGTATGATCGGCTAGAGCGTGTGCAAGTTCCTTGATTGTGGTGATACTCATATTACTTGGAAAGCACTGCCTAAAGTAAGCCATCAAACGTAGCTCTCTAATAAGACGCGCTTCCTTTGCCACCAACACCCTGGAAGACAGTACAATAAATGCATGAGAAACGATTCTCATAAAGTTTGTGGATGCAAAGAAAGGCAATTCGTAAGAATATACAAAATCTTCAAATTAAGAAGACCAGAAGGCTTCAAAGAGAGAGTTTTGCATAGATAACAAATCGTTGCATGATCAGAGACAATAATCAACGATAAACATGGAATGTTTCTTTCTAAAATCTAAACATCTACCCCGCATGGAGTCAATGAGGTAAACATTGCCCAATGTTGGGAGCATGGGGTGTGGATAGGGATAAGGTAATGACCTGCACTCACTGTAAGGACCACTGTTACTACCCTTGAACATTCTGCTGCGTATAATTTCAGATCAGTTAATAACGTTTAAACAATTACCCCCACATAAGCAACTCTAACCTGGTAGTCAGACATGTTCTTATGTCGGATTAGGTTTGGTTCAACCTTAGTTCAGATAACTTGTGAACTATAAAAAATTATTCAAGGAAAAATATGGGCTGATGTGGATTGAACTTGAATAGTAATGGGACATACAAAACCTAAGCCAGAAGTAAGAAATAAATGTTGTAACTAGAACTAGTTCACTTAGCAAAAGTCCAACAACGATTTCTTCTTCCAAGCCATAACATACGGGATCATCTGGTTCAAAGATCAAAACTATAAGCTTCTGACTTAGTTTTTGTGAAAGGAGTCCAAAGCGCACAACACAATATGTGCTCATTTTTATTAAAAAAAAAAAATCATGCTTATAGTGATTTGCGTAACTGCAGCCACATATCACTAGCAATTGACAGATCCATGTAAATATATATACTATATACAACAGGAACTTACGATCTGTTATAGGAATCCTTGCGAGCAGAAGTGATCTCCACCAAGTTAGCTGAACAATCATCCTTGTCATCCAACCAGAACGCCCCAGCAGGTAGATTCTTAGTCTTAGAACATATATTTATCTTAACCACATGTGTTGCAGCAATGTGTTTTAACATATTGACCAGTGTATTGAAACCCATACCTGTTGTGCAATAGAATACAAGTTGCAAGTCAGCTATACGCCCAAGAAAGATGTAAGATAACATTTTTTAGAACAACATGGGATACTATTAAGATTTACATAAAATGTTATAAAAAGCAGGTAAACCTTTCACCCAGCCGGGAGTGTTAATGATAAGAGGCAGCTCAGCTGCACCAGGACATCCATTCTTCCTTGAAATGTGTTGTTCCTTTCTATAGTGATCGTACAAAGCAATAATGCAATTCAAGTATATCTCAGGGTCCCTTTTTGAAGAGGTATCTCCAAAGAAGTAGCATCTGCAAGCATCCATGCAAAAGAACAACTATCACTGGTCATATTCTCAGAAGCATCATAGTTGAAGACTGGATAGATCATGGGGGAAAATTTCAGCACCAAGCTACCAGAAGTGATGCTGACATATTAGTGATGTTACAAGCATAGAAGAGTAGCAAGAAGCAGTAAAAGATCAGTCAGCAATAGCATAGAGAGGGGTATCATTATACACAATGATATTCATTAGCTCCTCAAGTACTAGTCTCAAACATTCAACAGCAAAACTTGCCTAGATAGTTTATAAATGACCTCTACATAAATACGTTGCAAGGATAAAGCTAAGCTCATGACCTTCCCCAACCCTGTCAACAGCGAGATCCTCATTGCTCTTAGAAGAGGGATTACTTTAGGCAACTACGGGCCAACTGTTTGATTGATTGTTGACTAAAATTCTGATTAACAAAGAGGTCGCAAAGACAATGTTTTCTTGCACTTTTTTTAGATATGATTGACTGAAAAGAACATGGATGCAAAGAAGTCAAGGACAAAACTCAAACAACTTTGACTTCCAAATAATTTGACAAGAGTTAGCAAGCTCAAAATCTTTCCATTCTCCCCGCTAGTGTCTTTCCTATTTCCCCATCCATCCTCCACTTCCCTCAATAATCACAACTTATGCATAAGGCTAGTTAAAAATGATATTCGCCAACTGATTCATTCTTCATATTGCAAATGACACGGCCCCAATTCTATCAACGGATAATTTAATGCTTGCAAATTAACTTCTATCAAATAATGACAAAAAAAGTTAGGACGTGTTATAATGGTAATTTTGTCTTACTTTATTCTTTATATTCCCTTAGTAGTTTCCATCAGTAAACTTCAGTTTCGAAAAAAGTTTCAGGTTAAATAAAACAAAGCAAAAAGGTTGATATTTGTTATCACTTGAGAATAACACTCATTCTAAGTACCCCCTAAAGAAGGGTGGAAAATAAAATCCCAAAGAAAAGCATACAGGTAATGTTGTGAATTAAGCTATGTTACTCCGACACCTTCATTTACCCAAAAAGGGGTTTGGTCTTCTTTTAAACTAAAAACTTGACTTTTTCCTACAAAATAGCGTGGACACTCGACACCGAGTAGACACTTCCTCGTAACATGGAATTAAGTTGAAAAATCCCCTAAAACTACATGTTGCTTAAACACACACATAAACAATCAATTAAAGGGTGCAAAGATATTCTCGTAGTAATAACTTAAAAATTCCTCTTTAACAAGTCCATCAAGTACCACAGCCAATAAGACCAAACACACTGAACTAAAACACTTAGATATAAGATGGCCCCATATTGAACACGAACAAAGAGGGATTAAGATAACAAAACTTCAAAACTCAAACGCATTGTTATACTTCATAATTATTAATAATTTGATATCCACACAACATTACTTGTTCACTGTAAGAATGCATATATAATCATTCAACAATCAATTGACAATCTCTAGACAGCACAATGAAAATAGATTATATAGTAAGACATTCATACCTTTGAGGTGTTTTTAGGCAAGGGATAGTCAAGTCTGATTGAAGGAAATGAAACAAATTAGAAATAAGTAACATGATGATCTCCATACTTTTTAAAACAACCTACAATCTAAATGGAAAAAAAAAAGGCATATAAAAAAACAAAAGAAAACTCATGATTAAGTACCTGGAGTTGCTTCATCAATGATAGTAAGTGATAGACATCCGGGCGGAGTAAACTCTGGCTGTCCAACATCTGTGTCCAAATAAGCTACTCTCTTGTATCTACCAATGAAAATTAATCATATTATCATCAACGCACACTTTGAATATATTGTCTTTTTCTTGTTCGAAGAAATTTCACTCAAGTACAAAAATATTTATATGAATCATAACATTCCCAAATTATAATCTATAGCTTGCTTAAATTACCAACATATATAACTTAAATGACAGAATTAACTACTAGTTGCTTCAAAAGTCTAGCAAGAACTCCCAACAAACAACCATTTAAAAACAAGGTTCATTTAATTCATCAAAATCATAATAGAATTCCTTACATTCAACCTCAAACTAAATTAAGAAAAAAAATGCAACAACTTTGAAAGTCAAGGGTAGACATAAAAATAGAAACTTTATAGCAAATCAACACTGATTAGTTAATGTGATTAACCACATAAAACTTTGATATGTAACCTAATCAACAAAGTAAGGAAGTCACTATGAAAGAATGCAAAAATCAATTGAAGTTTCATACAGGACATTTATGATAATAGCAAAAGCCTGACTACATAGATAAAAAATATTGTGCAAATTGCAAAAAGAAAAAAAGGCAAACCTAGGAAGAAAAGTGTTGAGGAGGTAACGAGAGAAAGTGGTTTTGCCGCTGTTCTTAGCGCCGCATATGAAGACAATGGGAGGAAGTGAAGTAGTGGAATCGTTGGTTATGGCGTCTGCTGCATCCGACCATTCTTGAGAAATGTCTATGTTGGGTTGTGTTGGTGCAAAAGCCGCCATTTGCTTCAATTGAAGAATTGAAGAGGGTGTAGTTGAAAGTTACTCTGTCACGAGAAAATAATGGTGAATGGGTGAGTGAATGCAAGGGTGGAGTATATATTTGGGTTTGAGCGTGTAGATTTTGACATGTTTTCTGAATTTTTTCCCTCAATAATGCTAACGTACAAAGATGTCAACTATCTTAGTTGGTTGGTGAAAGTCTTGGGCCTCCCCCAAGACCTGAGATCGAATCCTGACCCCTTGTGGCTCTCTTTACACCAAAACAAGAATTTCCTTCAATACCGTCCATGTCAGCATGGAGCCGAAGAAAAATAAAAAATTGACAAAATTTACTAACAGAAAACATGCAACTATTTAAACTCCCAATTTCACAATTAAACTTTTATCAATTTCTTTTACAATTAAACTTCATTTGGGTTGATAAATTTGAGAAAGAAAAAATACAAACTGACCTAAGTTTGCTTTTCAGACGACGAAGAGATGGTGGGTGGTGGTGGAGTTCCAACAGAGATGACGGGGGGGTGGTGAATTTGCTTTGACGGCGCCGACCAAACAAAAGAACTTGTTGCTACATGCGGTGGAGATAGAGGGGGGGACAAGTGAAGCAATAGAGCGAATGATTGCATGCGGTGGAGAGGGAGCAGGACGGTAGTTGTGTGGCAGCACCGACGAGATTCAAGAGTGTGACGGTGAGTACTGAGTGGTGAACTGGTGGTTTGTGCGATGAGTGAGAAATTATTGAGTGAATGAGGTGGGAAACTTGGAATTGTGTTTATAACCTACAACTTTACAAGCTGCTACTCAAAATAGCAGTCAATTATAAGAACCGTTTTGTTAGATAAATTTATCTTATCGAACCGCTAATTGAAGTAGCTGTTTTTCCTTAGAGCATGTAGAATGGGCTTCTCCACTAGCTCTCTAAGGAGAGAGAAAATGGAGAGCCACTTCTTACCCAACAATAGAGCTCTTGGTAGTATCTTGGGCTCTTGGGGGAGATACATTTGGGGTTGAAGGAGAGATAGCTCTCCAATGTTAGGGGCCCACGTGCTATTGCAATTACTTAATTTTATTTTCTTCTTGCAACCATTTAATGATCTTTTTATAAAAAAAAAAAAAAAATATGGTAATAATTACTCTCCCAACAACTATAATTTTTCTTTATCTATAAAATGAGCCTAATATTGGATATATTTCATACACAAAATCTACTATATTTATTTAATTTATGAAATTAAATATTAGCATTCAAAATTAATTTTTTTTATAAAAAAATTCCACATTTCATAAATTATGAAAAAGATAATTTTTTTTGTAATTATATTTAATTTACATGAATAACTTTATTTATATAACTTTAATCATAGTATAAAATGAGGTTCATTTATTGACATAGGGACCACAAAACAATGAAAAGTTGAATGGAGAGCTCTTTAAAGAGTTTTATTGTTGTTGGGTGTTTTTAGACATAGTTCTTGAGAGTAACTTGAAGAGAGATAATAGATGAGAGAGAGTGGAGAGCTAGTTGGAGAGTCATGTACCATTGTACATGCTCTTAGTCAAATAAAAAAAATTTGTGTCCCTATCCTAGGTGGACATTATTCAAGAAAATATTTTTGGTTTAACATAAAGTTGGAATATGTTCTTCATCTAGCATTATTTGGGGAAAATTTCATGTTTTGTTTTTGAAATAAGTTTCTTAAGAATGGTATGTGGATTGTGGACTGTGGTTATGTGGAAGATTTTCTATACAACAGTTATGCTAGGGGGTAGGGCAATTCAATATTTTAATATGGATGTTGGATACTTTGTTGGTTACTTGAATTATTTGTTTATGACCCGGCTCGAAAAGATTTTTTAATTTTTTTATAAAGGTAAGAAAAATAAAGTTAGGAGACACTCCACACGAGGGGAGCTCCAACCTTATCGTTTACAAGAATAGAATGAAAACCGACTGAGTACAATTATCTATATAAAACTAGGAATCAACAAGATGAACAACATTGGCAATCCAATCTGCTATTTTGTTTGCTTCTCGGTAGACGTGTCGAATAGTCCAAGAGGTGAAGGAACGAAGAGAAGTCTGGATATCCTGAATGATATGGGCAAGCTGCCATGGTGGAGACCAAATACCTTTGACAAAATTGATAACAATGAGATTATCACCTTCGATGTGGAAGATAGTGAATATTATTTTGCATGGCGAGCCGAACTCCTTGCTGAAAGGCGGTGGCTTCAGCCACCGAGACTGTAGACGAACCAAGGTTGAGAGCTGCTGCTTTGAAGAGATTACCCTCGAAATCTCTGATGATAATTCTCGCTGCTGCCGAAGAATCACGAACCGAGCCGTCGAAGTTGAGTTTGAAGTAAGGTGATGAAGGAGGATCCCAAGCAACCAAGGTGGAAGATGGATACTTGGGAGTGGAAGTATGGAGAGAGGAATGAGAAAACGGGGAGCCAGAGGAATTGCAAAAATCCACTGCACTCTTAATACTCCATTCTGAAAATAAGAATTTAGCTTTGTGAGGAATCCTGTAAATATTAAGAGAGTCATTATCAAAGATTATATTATTTCTCTTTCCAAATACTCCAAATGAGGAAGACAAATTTAGTAGCGTAGGCTTTACTCCTTCTAATATTAGAAAGTACAATTACCAACGAAGTGCTAGTTAAGGCATGTGGTAGCCAATCTTTGAGATCCTTAAGTTGCCATAGGGGAAGAAGTTGGCTACAGTCCCCAAAAAGGTGATCTAGATATTCGTCATGGGTATTACAAAGGGCACAATCGCTAAAAGGGGATGATGTTTCTTTTGGCAAGAGTTGCTCTAACCCCAAGGTTGTTATGGCAGAAAAATCTTAACCTTTGGAGGTATATCAAGATTCCAGATCCAGCGGTGAGGCCATTTATCTTTATTAGAGGGAAGACTGTGAGCCAGCCAATTAGCGAACTTGGCTGTGAAAAGACCTGAGGGGCTAGGACCCCAAATAGGTTCATCAGGGATCGGGGCAAAAGGAATTGGAATACCTTTAATGTAGTTGATGATGTGAGTAGGACGAAGAGTCTTTAATTTTACAAGGTCCCAAGTTCTATTTGGGAGAATGAAATCCTTTAAGAGAAGGTTCAAATCAACCTGGCCTTTAGTTAGATTTAAAAATGGTCATTAGGTTTTCATCGAGACACCAGTTATGGAGCCAAAAGAGAATTTGAGAGCCATCTCCTATTTTCCAACGGATGCCTTTAAAAAGTAATGGACGTTGAAGTAAAAAAAAATCCCAAATGAGGGAATCTTGGGGTTTAGGCTTGTAATTAAAAAGCGATTGATTTTTGAGATATTTGTCTGAGACTAGTTTAACCCAAAAATTATGAGGTTCAGTTAGAATTTTTCCACCCAAGTTTTGCAATAAAATGCTCTATTCATTAGCATCGTTTTCCTAAGACCGAGCCCTCCTTGAGACTTAGGTCTGCAAATTTGGTCCAAGGCTAGGGGTTGCATTTTTATCCTTATTTTGTCGCCAAAAGAATTTTATGTGAAGAGAATCAATGGAGCTAGCAATTCCTGGGGTTAGCATTGTTGAGGCACAAGTATAAGCCGGAAGAGCTTCAAGATTGCTCTGGATCAGGGTGAGTCTCCCTACTTTGGAGAGAAAACAAGATTCCCAGAGATTTATTCTTTGATCTGTTTTTTGGACAATGTGAGTGAGGTCAACTTTAGAGGGATGATGAGAGCTGAAGAAGATCCCAAGGTATCTACCAAGGGAAGAGTTAGGAAGCATGTTGAACTGGCTAACTAAGGCAGTTTTGCGAGTATGGTAGACCTTTTTGGAAAAAATGATCAAAGATTTGTGAAAATTGATTAATTGGCCGAAGAGCATACAGAATTCATCGAGTCCTTTTTAGGTTTGAACAAGGTGTGGTAGTAGCTTTGCAAAAGAGCAGACTATCGTCAGCAAAAATAAGACATGGTATATTAGCAGTTATGGGGTGAAGCTTGAATCTAATACCTGAGTTTCGAAACTGGCTTTGGATACTTTAATTTTCTTATGAGGACTTCCATGCAGATAATGGAAAGGTACGGTGATAGGGGGTCGCTTTGACGAAGGCCCCTAGAAGGGCGAAACCAAGGCGAAGGTTGCCCATTAACTTTGATTGAGTATGAAACATTTGTAACACATTCTTTAATCCATGAAATCCAAGGGGCAAGAAAACCAAAAGCCCGAAGAGTTTCCCAAAGGAAGTCTCATTCAATTCGATCATAAGCTTTTTCCATGTCTAGCTTAAAGACACACTATCCAGTTTTGTTTTGAGATTTTTGGAAGGTATTTAGAGCTTCTTGCGCTATTAAGAGATTATCATGGATAGATCGATCCAGAGTAAAATCATTTTTGAAGGGGGCTTATTTCTTTTTGCAAGATTTGTCGAAGGTTGTTGACCAATTTTTTGAAATTGCTTTATAAATAGTGTTGATTAAACTGATTGATCTGAAGTGATCTAGAGTTTCATGGGCCTCTTTTTTCGGAATAAGAGTTATCAAAGTATGGTTTAGTGAAGGTGGGAGTTTACTATGGAAGTAAAAGTTGTGGATGGCAATAGTTACTACTTTTTCAATGATGGGCCATTAAGCCTGGTAAAATTTTTGCGCCAAAACCATCTGAACTAGGTGCTTTTAAGAGATTGTGGGATGTAATTTTTTAGATAGAGAAAGTTAGAAAGAGAGTGGGATGCTCTTATTTTTCAATCATCAATAATGATGCTCTAAGCAACAAAGTTTAACTCTCATTCTCACCCGCCTACCACCTCCCTCACTCTCACGCTGAAAATCAGAAACGTCGGCCGCTGCTCAGAAACGCCGACAAGCGAATCAGCGTCGCCAGACTCAACGCAAGCCAAGCGAATCAGCGTCCCCAGACTCAACGCAAGCCAAGCGAATCAGCGTCACCTTGTTTATAGTTGGGTAAGTTTTCATTTGTCTGCTTAAGTAACTTTGATATTTGAGTTATCATTTTTCATTTTCCTGTTTGAGTTATCATTAATCTGTTATGTTTTTTGTGGTTGTACCCCCTTCTATATTATTGCAAGTTTTATATTTCAATATTTCAGTTCTATATTTTTTTGTTGTGTTCACGCCAGATTTCAGTTTTTTTTTTATATTTTAAGTTTAAGCTTTATGTTTGGGTTGGGTTTTATCATTTTTCTGTTGTAATTTGCGGTTTGTTATTTGCTTTAGATTTTAGCTTTAGATTTCAGTTTTAGATTTTAAGTTTCAGATTTTAGTTTTTTTTAAGTAATGAATTGCGGTTTGTATAATGTATTACCGTATAATGCTAAGTAACGATTTGGGAGGGAGAACATTACTTTACATAATGTGAAATGTTCTTTTTTTTCCACCAAATTTGAATTTGATTTATTTGTATGGATGGAAGAAGTTTCATCTAGTCCTATAAAAAGTCCTAAGAAGTTTCTACCAAAAAAGTCGAAGTCGGATTGTAACGCCCCGAAAATTTACACTCCTTAATTAAACACAATTGTTTATACTTAGCAACGGAAATGGAACTTAAGCCTTGTAATATGGCTCACTAATACAATGCAGCCTTAAATATTCCTTAATAATGATTTCCCTCTAATACAAGATACCATACAATTTCACTTGAACATATTCCTTACTAACAGCGCTCTTGCAATAGTCCTGCTCATACCTAAAACAGAAAACAAAACATCATGAGCCGAAGCTCAGTAACATACTACCCTAACAACGTAAATTCATTTCAATTCATTTTATTTGCAAACAGGGGGAAGAGAATATGGAAAAACATATTTCAAATCGACGATGAAATAATAGCAAAGTAAACAATTATAAGTAGCATCTTGATATTTCATAAGTTCCCGTTATCTTTTCATCTTTTAACATGGTAACTGGCAAGTATAGACATGCGGGACGTCTCTCACCATGTGATGATCCTCAAGGAGCCCAGCTCCCTTGTTGGATACACCACCATGCGATGATCCTCAAGGAGCACTCTCCCTTGTTGGATACACCGCTCGCACCAAAATAGAGTAGGAACATAACTTGCGGTACCCCTCAAGGAGCACTCTCCCTTGTTGGGTGTACGGCGGGTGCAAAGGTACGTGCACGACCATAAAGTAGATAAGCGTAACATTATACTGCTAGAACCTCTTTCACTTTTATTTATCATGTTTCATTTGTTTAGCATTCATCGGCATAAGCCATAGATCTTTCATGAATCATACTTGAGCATCAATAACTCATAAGATCATCATTTACGAAAATCATTCGAAGGCAATTTAATCCCACAATCCATATAAGAATCACATCGCAAAATCCTTAACATAATTATAAACATCATTTCATAAACACATTTCGAAGGGGATCGTGGGTGTTAGCAATAGATGTTACATGGAATCCTGCTTAACAATCTTGATAGCCGGGGGAGGCTTGTAATATCTCTTCCTTTTAATCTAATCAATTCAGGGATTAATAAAAGACTTGTTAATATTTTATTCTAAAATTTGAGTTTCTTGATCCGTTTCCATTATGTGCCCATTGTAGGAGATACTTAGGAGTTCAATATATTGAGATCTTTGGTGGTTGATAAAAGTCAAAGGCATTCTTTCTACTTAACAGCCTAGCGTCTAAGTCGTACTTCATTATTTGTAAGTATGAACGTCTTGTTATAACCATTTCGTATTTTATAAATTGAACATTAAGATCATGTTATACTTTTGTTAACCTTTAGTTCGAAACTTTGTTCTACTAGTCATAGGATCCTTTTAGACATATTCGCCATTTTATAATTTAAAACAGAGACCTTTAGTCTTGTGGTTCATGATTCATACTAATTTCGTAATCAATTGCTCCATATTATAACTATTTCATTCTTGTAATCTAAACTATATAAGCACTTGTTACTATGTGATTATACTTTAATTGTTATTCTTGCTAATAATTCATTCACTAGAAACTTGAGTGGAACTATTATTACTAATAATCACTTTATTCAACTCATATTATAATTTATACATAACTAGTACTAAACTAAAGTGATTGCTAACATAATATTAATTTGCTCAAACATAATCATAATTAAGACTTGAACATTTGTAATATAAACTAGAGAGTAATTTTACATTAAGATAACTAGATATTATACTCAAATTTCATATTACAAGAATTAGTGATTATTAATTAGTTTAGCCTAATAAAAAGTCAGTTTCGTTTTTATTACAATATTAGTCCAACCATCTTTCTTAATATATGTTTAGTTTAATTGAAATTAAAAAAAATCAGCTTGTTGGCCCAATAAGTTGAGTGAGTAACATGGCCTAATCTATTTGGGCTTAACTCATTTAAACAAATGAAAACAAAGTTGGAGAGGTATTTCATACCTCTGCTCAATTGAGCAGGTACGAAAACATGGCAGAGGAGGGAGATTGGCTGGCAGTGGGGTCGGGGCTCCGACCGCGAGGCGGCACGATGTTGGTTCATCGGTGTTCGTCGACCACGGTGGTCTGGTGCAGCAGTGGCTGCTGCGTGAGACAGGGAAGAGGTGGGGCGCGAGAGAGAGAAAGAGGGCGAGCGAGGGAGGAGACTTCGGTTGGGCTGTGATGTGGGTTCAACGGGCGCGGGTTACGTCGTGGGTTCGGCAGGAGATGGCGTGGTGGTGCTAGTAGGGCGACAGTGCAGCGGCGCTGCGAGGGTGGTGCGTGGTGGCTGACCCGAAACAAAGGAGGGAGATAGAGAGTGCGAAAAATAGAGAGCTTGAGGGTGGCTCTTGAGTGGCGGTTTCCGGCGAAGGTTGGGGGATGAAGATGGTGGAAAGTAGAGTTGTGAGTGTGTGGTGAACGATGGAGTAACTTTGGCTATTTATAGCCATTGTTGAGGCTCCTAATTTTGTGAATGATGTTGATGTAATTGATAGAAAAATTGAATTTTGGGAGAGTTTGGTTTGGATTGGAATTTTTAATTAGAATTGAGTTTTATTGTGTATGAAAATTACATTTGGATTAGAAATCCATAGTTGAGTTTTTGTGAAGGGAAAATTGAGATGGGTGAAAGAAATCAGTAAAATTGTATTGAATTTTCCTTTTTCTCCTTTTTGTTTTTCCTTTTTGTTTTTCTCCTTTTCTTTTTTTCTCCTTTTCTTTTCCCATTTATTTGTCTATTTGAGTTAATATTTTATTACTTGCTATCCAATATTGTATAATTATTTAGTCAAAATCATCAAACTTTAGTCACACCTATAATGAAACCACTATTTATTTAATTTAATCAAGTTTAAATTTTCGGGATATTACATGGATATTCGGATTATCGGAGTCGGATGTTCGGATTTTAAGTCAGATCGGAGTCGGATGTCGGAGTCAGATTTAAAATCCGACTTCTTGTTGGGTCGGAGTCGGATTATGCATAATCCGGTCCAAGTCCGACCCGTTGTCATTCCTACTTCCAACCCTTGTAATTAGGGAATTACTTGTAGAGAGCAGAAAATATAATCTGATTTGCTCCATCTTTCCCAATTAATCTCGAGAATTAGCGGAAGAAATCTCGACTTAAGGGAACAATTCCCCTTTTCCCTCACTGAATTGATCATGGAATTAGAAAATATGGAAGATTCCTTACACTTGCTCTCCTCACTGGATGTAGGATTAAGGAAGGAAGACTTTTGGGAGTGATTTGTTTTCCTCCCTATGTCTTAACTCTTACGTGACTAGCATAAAGTGGAGGTACTTTCTTTCTTTTCTTTTTTTTTTCTTCTTTCCTCCAAACTTGGTTTCTTATTGTTGACTTCGACATTTAGGTTTGATTTCTCTTCCTTAATGAAGTAAACTTGTAAAGTACCTATAATAAAATAACACACTATTTAAGCTAATTATTCAATAAAATATAATATGGACATACATAACTCACTTATTTATTGTATACTTTTTTTTTTTTTGAGGGATATTTTTTATTGTATACTTGGAATATTGTAAGGAGCAATTTTTTAAATTCCGGTTGCCATGTGTAAAATGAGGTTGATTGATTAGAAAATTATACTTTCCATAAGTAATGTATATATTACTAATCAAATAAATTTAAATTGGCAATGTTCTAGGATTGATTAGATACATGGAGATTTCGTGAGATTAATTGTCCAAATCATATCCTATAATCACGTCAATTAGCAAAATTATGGCCGGTTTTTATAACTTTTGCCTATTCAATAACCATGATGCCACTTGTCCAAGACTTAGGACATGTGCACATGGCAAAAAAACCAATTGACACGTAGACAAAAGACCATTGCCTACATGACACATAAACAAATTTTTCTAGTTTTATATAATTGAATGATGTTGACCATAAAAACAAATTAATTTACATGTAGTTGATTAATATGGTTAGAAAATGTGGGTTTAACGAATTCATGTAATTAATGACCAAGTAAACTCAATAATAGAGTTCCTGTAAAAAAAAAAAAACTCAATAACAGAGTTAAGTATAAGGACTTGTACTTTGTTATTTTATTCCATTAAGGATTTATACTTTTTTCGAGTTCCGTTAAGGATTCCAAGCGTAACACCATTAACTTTTTCGGTTTATTTTAACGAAAAAAGCAAACAAATGATTTGGATCCTTTTTCATATATATTACAACTAGTTTTGAAGCCCGTGCGTTGCACGGGTTTTTTTATTTTATGTTTTTCCAAATTTTTTGTTAACATTGTTGATTTTTTGTTGATGTGAAATGAGATTTTTCAACACCATTGTATTTATATACTTTCTCCATTTTTTTTCAATTGCAACAATTACCACTTTGGGAAGTTTTATCTATTGGAACCATTCCACTTTTGGTAAAAAAAAGCAACTATATTTGACAACATCACCTTTACTTTATGTTAATAAAACCATCATTAGTTACTCAAAATGCCTCATAAAGTTTTAATTACTTTATTAAGAAGTTACTTATCCCCTACTCTAGTTAACCCTTCTATGCTAAACTACCCATTTTTTATTTTCTTAAAAACCATGCCCAAACTCATTGTTGCAGTAAAAAAAGACAGAGAAAGTATTTAACTTTATCGCTATAGATTTTAATTTTTGTAATAACAACAAAGTTTTTTCTTAATAAATTTTGTTGCAATACTAAATTGTTTGGTTCAGTTGAGTAAGTCTGGTGTTTAGAACTCTACAATGTAGAGTTTGAGCAATATCAACATTGAATAAAAAATCAATGGCTCATATATTATGTTTCCAAAACCCCTCTATTTTTTCTCATTAAAATCCACCCCCTTATTTCCCTCCTTCCACCAATATCAACCCTTAATTTTAAAATATATGATTCATATACAACTCTACCTTATAGAATTTTAGGAAAACTCTAGAGGATCCGGACTCGTAAGGCTGAAGTTTTCAAAGATAATATGTTTAATCCATGTAAATTGGACCTATAATAAAATGCTATAGTCACATGTAGTATACAATAGTTATACTATTATTATATTTATCTAAAAGAAAGGCTAAATAATGTCTTACCATTCATCTAGTTAAATATATTTCCATAAGTTGTACAACTATATTGTAAATGGATCTTATTTTACTATAGTTTTAACTATTATTATATTTATCTAAAAGAAAGACAAAATAATGTCTTACCATTCATCTAGTTAAATATATTTTCATAAGTTGTAAAACTATATTGTAAATGGATCTTATTTTGAAGCATATTTCAAGCACTTGGTAAAAAATTATAATGTTTTGAATTAGGTAGCAAAAGTTATATTCAATTTACCTAATATAATAATTTAGGTTGTTTATTAAAAAAGAAACTCTAATTTCTCGTTATCCAAACTCCTTTTATGTATTTAAATATATGTAGAACTCTATTTTTTAAAATATATAAAATAAAAATTAATTACATGAAAATCCTACATGGCGCTATCTATTTCATAAGTTGTAGAACTATATTGTAAATGGATCTTATTTCGGAGCATATTTCGAGCACTATCCAATGGAACAAAAATTATAATATTCCGAATTACGTAGCAAAAGTTATACACAATTTACATAATATAATAATTTAGGTTGTTCGTTCAAAACCAAACCCTAATTTTAGCTTATCTAGAACTCCTTATATGTATTTAAATCTATTTAGAACTCTATTTTTCAAAAAACAAAAATAAAATTTGATTACATGGCAATCCTATGTAGTGCGCTATATGGACTCAAAATCTTGAGGAGCTCCCTATGCTCCCGAAAAGTTCCTCCTTTACAGGGTTGTTCCTTATTTTATCTTTTTGTAAATTTTTTTGTTAATATTATTGTCAATTTTGTGTTGCTGTGAAATGAGATTTTTCAGCACTATTATATTTATAACTTTCTCCATTCCTTTTCTATTACAACAATTACCGCTTTGGGTAGTTTCAACTTTTGGAACCATTTCACTTTTCGTAAAACAAAAGCAACTATTGTTGACAATATTGCCTTTATTTTATGTTAATAAAACCCTCATTAATTATCTAAATTGCCTCATAAAGTTGCGTTTACTTAATTAAGGATTATTTATCCCCTACTCTAGTTAACTAAAGGGGTACCTCTATGCTATATCACCCATTTTTTATTTCCTTAAAAACCATGCCCACACCAATTGTTGTAGTAGAAAAAGAACAGGGAAAGTATTTGTCATTATACTATAATTTCTAGATTTGTTATTACGATATATAAATTTTATAATTTTTTAATATCCAATTAAATATTGTAACTAACTCTATTATTAAATGGTATCCTAATAGTAGGTATGACTAACAATAATTAACACAATTTTAACATGAATAATACCCGAATGATAATTTAAGAAAGTAGAGCGAGGGTAATCATTTAATAGATACAGAACAAAAAGAATAGAGAAAAACATGAGTGTCAGCCACAACTTCAACTTTGAATATAGCACATAAACACTAATGCATATAGAATGGAAGATGAAAAAGCAAAAAAGAAGATCATAATGATAGTTTCATGAATAAAATTAATTAAATGTAAAACTAACCTCTATTAATAATTGAAAATACTATTTAAGAGAGAAAAAAATACATCTTCATCAATCATGACCATATCAAGACTTATCAAACTTCCCCCTTTTTTAAGATCCGTGACCTTAAACAGTCTAGAAACGCGAATCTTGATTTTCAAATAGTTTTAGTAGAATTAAGTTCATGGAGAAAAGAATAAGATCTTACAAATAGATATATGGAAAAAAAAACATAAATAATTATGTATGCAATAAATATTCTAGGAATAAAATAATTAGTTAATTGCATAATACCTCTGCAATCTCGATGACAAACTTTCATTTGATTCTTCAAGTAATGCCATTATGGAATGCTATAGGTTCAAAACTATGAATATGAATTTTTTATCTTTATATAACTCAATTTTTAAAAGTATGATTCTTAAAGACATAATTAGTATTGTCAGGTATAATACGCTATTTTTATATATTTAAAATAAAGAATAAATAATATGTTATTGTTCATCTAAATAAATACATTTTCATAAGTTGTAAAACAATATTGTATATAGATCTTATTTCAAAGCATATCTCGAGCACTCTCCGATGGTAAAAAAAAAACTATACTATTGCGAATTATGTAGCAAAAGTTATAATGAATTTACATTGTATAATAGTTAAGATTTTTTATTTAAAATCAGACTATCGATTTTACATTGTTGTTTATTTTATTATATTTCATAAGTTGTAGAACTATATTGTAAATTGATCTTATTTCAAAGCATATTTAGAGCACTATCCAATGGTACAAAAATTATTATACACAATTTAGATAATATAATAATTTAGGTTGTTAATTCAAAACCAAACTCTAATTTTCGCTTATCAAAAGCTCCTTATATGCATTTAAATCTATGTAAAACTCTATTCTTTAAATATTTTCATGATTTGTGACCCTATATTGTAAATGGATCTTACTTTGAAGCATATTTCAAGCACTCTCCAATGGCAAACGAATTATAATGTTTTGAATTAGGTCGCAAAAGTTATACACAATTTAGGTATTTAAATATATGTAGAACTCTATTTTTTATAATATTTAAATTTAAAACTAATGACATGGCAATCCTACGTGGCGCTCTCTATTTCATAAGTTGTCGAACTATATTGTAAATGGATCTTATTTCGAAGTATATTTCGAGCACTATCCAATTGTACAAAAATTATAATATTCCGAATTACGTAGCAAAAGTTATACGCAATTTACATAATATAATTATTTGGGTTTTTAATTCAAAATCAAACTCTAATTTTCGCTTATCCAAAACTCCTTATACGTATTTAAATCTATGTAGAACTGTATTTTTGTAAAAAATAAAAATAATAATTAATGACATGGCAATCCTACGTGACCTCTCTTTCTCATAAATTTTCAAAATATATTGTAAATGGATCTTATTTCAAAAGCACTATCCAATGGTACAAAAATTATAATATTCCGAATTACGTAGCAAAATTTATACGCAATTTACATAATATAATTATTTGGGTTGTTTATTCAAAACGAAACTCTAATTTTCCCTATCCAAAACTCCTTTTAGGTATTTAAATATATGTAGAACTCTATTTTTTATAATATTTAAATTTAAAACTAATGACATGGCAATCCTACGTGGCGCTCTCTATTTCATAAGTTGTCGAACTATATTGTAAATGGATCTTATTTGAAGTATATTTCGAGCACTATCCGAATTATGTAGCAAAAGTTATACGCAAATTACATAATATAATTATTTGGGGTTTTTAATTCAAAATAAACTTATTTATATATATATATATATATTTTTGATTGATTGATGATTAAGGATTAGAATGAATATTGTTATAAAAAAAAAAGTCTTCAACCATATTTTTTTTTTCCACTTTTCACACTCCTTAATCCTTATAACATTAACCAAATTTCCCACCCAATAGCCATTAGGAAAAAAAAAAAAAAATTGCACCCTCTAGGAAGGTTCAAGTTGATTTGACTGTTTGCTAAGACTATTCCCAATACCAAAAAGAATATATGTATACGCTTATAAATACTCAACATAACCCTCTCCCAAACTAAAAGAAAAGAAACTCCTTTCAGTCCAATTAAGAGTTGATAGAGCTATAAGCCATTAACATCTTATTGGGAAAACTGATAAGTGAGGTTTTTAAACGCTGAATACAAACTCCTATCAGGTCCATTGGTTTAATCCAGGAAACTGATTAGTGAGGTGTTAAAAATCTGAATACAATATGTACTCCTTAGACTGCCGCTATGTCATCGTGCTTGTTGTAAAACTTTGTGACATCCATAACCATAAGAATATCCCTGATGCCTCAGGCATCACGGTTACTTTTGAAACAGTGAAGTTAATGTTTATGATTCTTCTTCTTGTAGCATTTCTCTTCACATCAATCAGAGTCCATCTCACTCGTTCGCGTGACAATGTAACAAGTATACGTTTACAGTGCGGAGATTTCTCTCTGCTTCTAGCTATATCATTATTGACTACAATCATACAACCCTCATATCTATTTTGGTATGTTTTCCCTCTCTTCGCAACTCTATCCATTTGCGCCGAGTTACTAAGCTCCTTGTTTTGGCGTGCATGGAATTGGATTCACATTGTCCTCTCTACCATTCCACCATATAATATCAACATTAGAACCACAATTGTCCACGATCTCGAAGCGGATTCTCAAGATGAAAATGCTCAACAGCTCGTAGGGCAACGTTGAACATGTGCTATATACGCAATTGTCCACAATTGGCCACAATTTAGTCTTTTACTGTGGAAGACAAAAGTCCTCTCAAGGAAACTACATGAGATCTGTAGGAATTTATTAGGTAAAAGCACTGCACTGTGTTAATTATAAGCAAAATCCTATTATTATATTCACAATTGAAAGCCCGCTTTCAAATAAAACTAGTATTTGGGCCCGGGCGTTGCCCCGGGTGGTATTGTGTTTCCAAATTTGATATGCATTTTTTTCCATTCGCACTAAAATATATCAAAGAAAACTCGAAATTTCAAAGGTACAAATATAATACAATGAACATTTAAAGCATGATTAAAAGTTGGTTGAGATGGTAATTGTGCTATGTATAATAGTAAGAGGTCACGTGTTCAAATCTTGTTGCAAGCCAATTTTACTTTTGTTAATTGACATGACATATGTATACACTGGACAATTCTAGTAGAATAACAGAGGTGCCACGTGGCGTGTATACGTTGTCACGCACGCCTTTTAATATATTAGTATAGATGTGCCCATGGAAATATGGATTAAATACTTAGTCATGGATGGATGTTTCCCCTAGCTAGCTTAATGACAGCAACTTAATTGCACCACAAAATGTTCTTAATTTTAGTTAGGAACTAAATAACTTAAAATCTACGCAAAGTATTACCTCCGTTCCTTTTTAATCTACACACTTCCTTTTCAAGTTGTACCTTTTTCATAGTTATACACTGTTACTTTATCAATAAATCACATTCTTCAATAAATCAATGTCTCTAAGAATGCCTGAAAAACTGAGTAAATTTAGACACTAACTCTTCAAACAAGCGCATTAGCCGCATCTCTCAAATTCTCTCTACACTCCAAACCCTAGGTAAACGAAAGTCGCGCAGAGCAGGTCGCTGGTGACCGGCCTGCGCGCACGCTGCTCACCCGGTCGCCGGCGACCTGCTCCACCATCGTAGCTCCAACACCCTACGTAAACCGCTTGTTAGTTTCGCCGGTTTTAAGTTCGTGTTCTTCCATCGTCTGAGAAGAAGAACGGGAGGATTTTCGTGGCGATTTGGCGGTGGCCTCTCTCGCCTCCTCTTCGTTTCTCATTGCTTCTCGCCGGTGCTTTCCAATTTGGGTTGTTTTCGTCATTTTATTTGCTTTTAGTCAGTTTTTGGGAGAACCTACTCAGATCTAAGTTCACAAACTCGGGCAGCCTCTCTCCAAAGCTTCCCCAAACGCCGCCGTCGATAATCTCGCCGGTAAAGGTAACGTTTCGGGTTCTTGTTTGGGTTAGGAAGTGCTAAATTCGAGTTTTGTGGGTCAGTTTAGATAGCGATTTTGGCAACCTTTTACCGCAGCTAACCTTGTCGCCGCTGTCTTGTGGTTTCGGGGTGACCCCGATCTTGACGGTAAAGGTAAAGATTAGGTTAGGGTGTCTAGTTTGGTATTGGGTCCTGTTCATTTTCTGCAATTCTGTCTTCCTGTTTGTTTGAGTATGATTACTGTTAGTTGTTACTGGTTGTTCATTTTGTTGTGCTTTCTCGTTAGATATAGTAGATGTATCCTCGTTAAGAATGTTGTTTTGAGTGATAATGTGTGGAACCAGTCGGATTTAATGCCTAGGCTAGAAGAGGCATTGTTAGTTGGTGTTTGTTCCTCCTCCGATGAATGGATTTTGCTATTCGGAGGAGTTGTAATGTGGTATTGTGGGTCGTCAAGGAAAAAAGACTTGAGTGGAAGGGGATCTAGGGTTTCAGGGGTCGGGTTTGTCAGTTTATGTGTGGAATTAACGGAGGTTCATTCTCCGTCTCAGTTAGCGATGATATTGCTTGTCATCACTCTCAAAAAATTTTATCTGAACGCTGCTCCTCATTTTATGGGGGTTCATAGCATGCTTCCTGAGTCACTTGTAGTGACTCTTATGGCTTGTGCGACAATCATAAGCCTGTTGTCAGTATTACCGGCTCGCGTCTTTACTACCCTTTCGGTTCTTTCCTTGGTTTTTAAAGCCCCCAGGTTCTCAAGAGTTTATCCATCCAACTGGAGCTCAATCTCCTATATTACAATCACTATTGATGGTTTCGGCAAGCTTGAACGTTGTCAACCACATCATCTTAACAATCAAGGATCCATTGGAGAAGCGCTTGTTCCTATGTTAGTTTCTTGTAATCTGTTTTTAGTGTGTTTTATCAGTGTTGTAAGGGTCTTTAGTGACCCTAGTGGTAGTATGTAAACTCTGTTTATCTATGCAAATTTTCGCGATGTCAAAAAAAAAAAAAAAAAAAAAAAAACTCTTCAAACAAGCGCTAAAAGCACTGCTAGATAGGCCTATACAGTAGAGAATTATAACCACCCAAATAATATGATTTGCTATATACACTATTTAGCAGTAGTTCCAGGCCTGAGATCATGAAGGAAGAGAACCAAATTTTATGTTCGCTGCAAGGATTCAGAACATGCACTCAGCCACTCACTTCCTCAGATATAAAGATTCAAGAGTAAATGAATTGCTCATATGCCATAAAATCAAACTGTACTCTTTGTAATGAGATATACAAACAGACAAACTAGTTTTAAAAACTATATCTAATAGACTCAAGATTGAGTCTATTAGATATAGTTTTTGAAACTAGTTTGTATATCTCATTACAATACACCTGGTTATTGGTTGGGTCGGGTCGGGTCAGAACGGGTCACTAGTGGGACAGGGGTCTAGCGGGTCAGGCTAAAATCAAAGCAGGTCATTAAAGGGGCAAGCCCACTTGAAATTCATGGTCTGAACATTATTTACATCGGGCAGCAGCCAGCAGCTGTGTAAGACAAAAAAATAGTCTTCCCGTACACAACCTATTATAATCCACAGATAAGGCAACAGAAGGCTTGAGCAAAAGCAACAGCATTCACTGGTATGAGCTGCAGTAGCTGTGTACAATCCCTTGCTAATACAAAAATTTGCATGTGAGGGCAATTTTCACTAAAACAAGCTTCAAATCACACCACATATGGTAAACTAAACAAACCCTCATCACATACTTCCAATTAATTACTTTAATAGTCAATACTAAGCAACTAACTAGAAATTAAAAAAAAACAATTTTATTTTCTAAAAATTGACAAAACCCATGTCTCAAAATCAATAAACAAATCCAAGAAGATCAAAACACCAACATAACCCATCATTAAAAAAACAATAATCAACAAAACCCATGTACCAAAACAAAGGGAAAAATCAAGAATTATACCATATAAATGATTAAACAGGATCTGAGATGCACCAGTTGACTTGACAACTTCAAGAAGAGATGAAACACTATCAGTAGATCTCTTGGTGATAAGACAAGTACCAAGACTGGGCAAAGATGAATCAAGTTGATCTAAACTATTTTTAAGCCACCACCTTGAAACTCTTCCTGGATAATAATGACCTTGAAAATTTCAAGAGTTTTAGGCAATCAGCTGCTAATTCACAAACTAAACACAGCTCATAAAGTAGAAGGTTAACGCTAGAACCCCCAACTCCCCAAGACTGACTACATACATGTGAATTAAGAACATGGTGAGATCTTAACCTAATCATAAAGGACAAAAGAGATATTAATCCCTAATTTGTCACCCATTACACAAAGGGATCTAGGCATCACTCCTGCAGATGTAAAGTTGGAGAACAAATGAAGATACCATAAGAGAATCATTTTGTAAACCGCAAGCCACAAAAATTTCGATATCAAACTCCTACAACAAGATCAAGGCCAAACCAAGTCTCAACCCATTATGCCTCTTAATATCCCATATTAACAGATACGTTTATAAGCCTCTCTAATCAGGCTACTGCTGGAAATTCGTCATTGATATCAGCTACTATAATCCTGATTTGATCCCCTCAGTTTGCAACAGATGCTTAGGTACTGCGTTAGGCGGACTTCAGACTTGTGGTTATCAAGCAGGGTACTTCTGCAACCAAGTTGTCGACAACAACAGGAGCACAGACAATCAATAAAAAATGAGTAGAATAAAAAAACCGGAATCAATAGTTACAGTAACAACTAAGGACATAAAAGCAAGTGTTTGGGCCCATTTCGGGGACCAGCCCACCTATGGCGAAGTTACTAAAATACCCCTACATATAGGGAAGCCAACCCTCCACCAGCTGGAGGTGACTAAAATACCCTCATTTATTGGGGCTCATATCCTCTATAAATAAGGGTTGTCTCATCAGACAAAGGTATGAAATTCTCACCTAACAAACTAGAGCATCTCTCTCTAGACTTTACTTCTCTCTCTACCTCAATCACATCTGACTTGAGCGTCGGAGGGGCGATCCCGGAATCACCCCCGGGGTAGTCTAACCTTGTTTTGCAGGATTCCGGCGTACGGATATCGGAGCTCAGGCGATCGCTCTTGGGGCCCACATCACATATCTCAACCAATCACAACCCTTAATTTCTTAGCAGAAACAGTTTGGCGCCGTCTGTGGGGATAGTACAAGAAGTTACTTCGCCACCACTCAGCAAGATTCACCTTGTTGCTACTCAGCAAAACTCACCTCATTGTTGCTCAACAATGGCCCCAACCAAGAAGACACGCTCCCAAGCCAACCGTTCCAGGAGAGCTCAAGCATCCCATATGCACCTACGGTGCTATCTCTCTATCCCAATGATGATGATTCCACCCCAATGGAGAATCCATTGCGAAGTCGGTCATCTCGCAAAGATCGGGTTAGACATAAGTAGCCGACCCTCCACCCATAACCGCAATGACGTCACCTTGATTGCGGCTCATCTTCAACAAACTCTCCAAAGAAAGTCTGATGGGTATGTCTTCCACTCATCACGAAGAGATCATTCGTCCCTCCCGAAATGCTCAGCCTAACCGGCTGGGACTTAAACAAAGGGAAGGATCTTCCAAGGGAAACTCAGCTAGGCAAGCTACTCACACCTCTTCAAGGTTGTCCAGAAACATGTTATCACTCGGAAGAATTTGTATCGAAGAACACAACTCATGAAGGCTAATCCGAACAAGGGATGTGGTAACTCGGAACCGCAAAACCCCTCCAGAATACACAGTGGCACCCTCAAGTTTACGGTCCGGCTCAGCCAGAGGTGCCTATCAAAGGCACCCGATCATCAACGGTACCTACTCATTCAAGGTACCCACTCATCCTTGGGTGCCAACTTGGTCAAAGGCATATGCTCAGCTAGAGGTGCTTACTCATCGAAGGCACCCACTCATCAGTGGTACCTACTCATTCAAGGTACCCACTTGGCCAAGACATATACTCGGCCCGGAGGTGCCTACTCATGAAAGGCACCCACTCATAAACGGTACCTGCTCATTCAAGGTACCCACTCATCCTTGGGTGCCAACTTGGCCAAAGGCATATGCTCAGCTAGAGGTGCCTACTCATCAAAGGCACCCACTCATCAGTGGTACCTACTCATTCAAGGTACCCACTTGGCCAAGACATATACTCAGCCAGAGGTGCCTACTCATGAAAGACACCCACTTATAAACGGTACCTGCTCATTCAAGGTACCCACTGCGCCTACTCGGCCAAGGAAACGTACTCGGCCATAGGTGCCTACTCATTAAAGGCACCTACTCATCAACGGTACCTACTCATTCAAGGTACCCACTTGGCCAAGGCATATACTCGGCCCGGATGTGCCTACTCATGAAAGGCACCCACTTATAAACGGTACCTGCTCATTCAAGGTATCCACTCATCCTTGGCGCCTACTCGGCCAAGGAAATATGATCGGCTATAGGTGCCTACTCATTAAAGGCACCTACTCATCAACGGTACCTACTCGTTCAAGGTACCCATTCATCCTTGGCGCCCACTCGGCCAAGGAAATGTGCTCGGCCATAGCTGCCTACTCATGAGGGGCACATACTCACCAACGGTGCTGCTCATTCAAGGTATCCACTCATCCTTGGCTCCTACTCAGCCCAGGATATGTACTCGATCATATGTGCCTACTCATCAGATGCACCTACTCATCCACGGTACCTCCATCAACTTGGCGTGTGCGAGCTACCTCCATCCAATCACGACCCCCCTTGGTCTAAAGAGCGAACTTGGACAAAGTAAATGAACTGCACATCAGGGCACCTAACTCGAAGTGATTCATAATCCCGAGTCCCTACCCCCCTCTCGGGACCGGCGGGATACCCCCGGAACATGGGTCTCTCTCGATTTCCGCCGGACGACCGCCTCGGGAACGAATGATGCTACCCTATCCGTTCATCCAGCGTGGGGCTAATTACTTGGAACCCATTAGTTGGACAAATAAATACTCTCAAAGGAGGAAGGATGGGGCTAATAAGCCTCAGAAGTCCAAAATTTCTCCATCAGGACCCCCTCAGTCATAAGAGGAGCGTCCTACTAACTTAGCCAAAAACGGCTAAGTATCGTTAATTGAAACGTACTCGATATTCGAATAGTGTCATGAAACCTCATCGAGAAACATGGAGCCCCTGAACTCCCCCGAGTCGAGAAACATATTCATTGGCACCTCTTTAGCATTTTGAGTAGCGTCACTCAAATAGTAAGCCAAAATAAGGCTAAGGACCTCCCTCGACCACTGGAGGCTCATAAGCCCCCAACATCTCGAGGAGCGTCACATGACCTCACTCAGCAATTTAAGGAGCGTCGCTCAAACACCTAGTCAAGTATGGCTAAGTACTCATGGCACCCGCTCGGACAGCATGAGGCTCATCAGTCGTCATCCGAGCGGCGTCCTACTCCCTCGGTCAGCATGGAGTCCACGTACTCCTCTACCGAGCCACTCTACACTTAGTCAAATATGGCTAAGTACTCATGGCACCCACTCGGACAGCATGGGGCTCATTAGTCATCATCCGAGCGGCGTCCTGCTTACTCGGTCAGCAGGAGCTCCCCTCCTCGCCGAGTCGCTTCTATACTTGGTCAAGTATGGCCTAGTATCAGCTAGCACTTATTCGGACAGCATGGGCTCATTAGCCCCTCATCCGAGTAGCCTCATAACTTACTCGGTCAGCAGGAGCTCCCCTCCTCGCCGAGTCGCTTCTATACTTGGTCAAGTATGGCCTAGTATCAGCTAGCACCTATTCGGACAGCATGGGCTCATCAATCCTCATTCGAGCGGCGTCCTAGTCCCTCGGTCAGCATGGAGTCCACATCCTCCTCTACCGAGCCATTTTACGCTTAGTCAAGTATGACTAAGTGCTCATTGGCACCCACTCGGACAAAGCATGGGCTCATCGGTCCTCATTCGAGCGGCGTCCTAGTCCCTCGGTCGGCATGGAGTCCACGTCCTCCTCTACCGAGCCATTTTACGCTTAGTCAAGTATGACTAAGTGCTCATGGCACCCACTCGGACAGCATGGGCTCATCAGTCCTCATTCGAGCGGCGTCCTACTCCCTCGGTCAGCATGGAGTCCACGTCCTCCTCTACCGAGCCATTTTACGCTTAGTCAAGTATGACTAAGTGCTCATGGCACCCACTCGGACAGCATGGGCTCATCAGTCCTCATTCGAGCGGCGTCCTACTCCCTCGGTCGCCAAGAAGACCCCCTCTACTTCGCCGAATCGCCTCTCAACTTAGCCAAGTATGACTAAGTACCTCATTGGCACCCACTCGGTCAGCATGTGGCTCATTAGCCTCTCATCCGAGTGGCGTCCGACCCACTCGGCCAGTAGGAGATCCCCTCTTCTTCACCGAGTCGCTCCTCATACTTAGCCAAATCCAAGCTAAGTACGTCATTGGCACCCACTCGGTCAACATGGGGCTCATTTGCCCCTCATCCGAGTGGCGTCCGACCCGCTCGGCCACTAGGAGACCCCATCTCCTTTGACGAGTCGCTCTTATACTTAGCCAAATTCAAGCCAAGTCTTTTATTGACACCCACTCGGACAACATGGGGCTCATTAGCCCCTCATCCGAGTGGCGTCCGACTCGCTCAGCACAAGGAGCCGCTCGGCACAAGGAAGCCTAAAAGGAAGCAAATCGGCTCAAGGACCTACTCGGCTTGGGCACCTTCTCGGTCACTTGGCCATGGGACCCCGGTTGGCTATCCTCGCGTACCCGGTCGGCCAGCATCAACGCACCGGCTCGTCCTGCTCAATATCGGCTCGACCCGGTCGTCCATCCTCGAGCAGCAACTCGGCCAACCTAAAAAGCCCGCGGTCGGCCCGCCTCGAGTACCTAGTCGGCCTTTCGATCATCTCGACCAAGGTACCCGCTCGGACTCGGCAAGCAAAGCTCGAGAGAGCTGCTCGGCCACTCGACCAAGGTACCCGCTCGGACTCGGCCAGCAAAGCTCGAGAGAGCTGCTCGGCCACTCGGCCACTCGGCCAATGCACTCGCTCGGACTCGGCCAATGCACTCGCTCGGCAGGGAAGCCAATGCCCCCGCTCGGCCAGTCGGCCAATACCCCGGTCGGCAACATGGCACCTGCTCGACCCGGTCGGCCATCTTCGAGTACCCGGCTCGGCCAGCCTTAGAGTACTGCTCGCCTCAGGCACAAAGACTCGGCCAGCCTCCAAGGCACCTGCTCGACAAAAGCACCCCCTCAGCTCGGCCAGCCTCGAGGGCACCTGCTCGGCAAAAGCACCCCCTTAGCTCGGCTCATTAGTATACCTTGAAAAAGGAGACCCCCGTGGTTGGTTAATCCTAGCGACAGAAGATTTTTCTCCACCACGAACCGGCGCAGAGATCCGCGGGTCCTCCTTAATATCGACACAAATGCAATCACCTTCATTCCGCCAATCAACCGCACTAAAAATGGCGATTTTCACTCCGATTACTTGGCGTGGGGCTAATTGTTTGGGCCCATTTCTGGGACCAGCCCACCTATGGCGAAGTTACTAAAATACCCCTACATATAGGGAAGCCAACCCTCCACCAGCTGGAGGTGACTAAAATACCCTCATTTATTGGGGCTCATATCCTCTATAAATAAGGGTTGTCTCATCAGACAAAGGTATGAAATTCTCACCTAACAAACTAGAGCATCACTCTCTAGACTTTACTTCTCTCTCTACCTCAATCACATCTGACTTGAGCGTCGGAGGGGAGATCCCGGAATCACCCCCGGGGTAGTCTAACCTTGTTTTGCAGGATTCCGGCGTACGAATATCGGAGCTCAGGCGATCGCTCTTGGGGCCCACATCACATATCTCAACCAATCACAACCCTTAATTTCTTAGCAGAAACAGCAAGGTATCTAATTTTAAAACTACCTACATTATATTATTGGTATGAGGACATCATTGATGCAAAACTGAAAAACGTAAGACAATACAAAAACTAGCTTTGAAATGATAAAATCACAATTTTCAAGCTTAGGCACAAAGGCATGAACAAAAGAAGCCTGAGAAGGATCCACATAACCACAATGTAACAAAACTAACAATGAGGGTCATGAATACAAAGACAGAACTCATGAAACATATTCAGGAGTAAAATCAAATTGCAACCAAAAAATTAGCAGAAAGAACTCCAAATAACGGAATCATATTACCTAAAAAAGGGATCCACGTCGTCTTCCTCCTCTTCTCCATCAATTTCATCGTCAAACCCATAAGCAACCTCCTCCAAATCTTCAATTTTGTACTTTGCACGATGCCAATCTTGCAAAGGTACTAGAGCTTGAACTGTTTTTGACTTCAAGGAGTACGAGAGGCCGAAACACTAAAGGCGGATTCCGAAGCCACAGTACTCACGGGAATAGTCAACAATTCTCGTGCCATTTTGAAAGAACAAGATATCTCACAAAACTTTGATGCCAAAACTCTAAAATGTCTAACTCGCAGTTGAGATCAAGAACATCATCATCTAAATACATGTCGAGTTGTGATTTTCCCATTTGGGAATTGGGATCTACTACTACTAACAAATTGGTCATAGTCATCAAAATAATTTTTAGTATCTAACCTTGAAGAAAGGAGAATGCAATGCTACAACAGGTCAGGCGCCAGCGTATTGCATCTTGTAATCATTATACAATCCAATCAAGGTACTCAATACGTCATTAACTCTTCTTGAACCCTCGTCATTACCGAATAACTTACAGCAACAATATTCCATAAACTTAACACCTAGGGTCAAGAATTGCAGCAAGACAAGTATATGTTATATTCTAACCAATATTTGTCAAATTTCGAAAGCCTAGGTTCGATCATTTCCTTTAGAAACACATAAGGACCATTTGCCGCCTCAACTAAGTGATATGCACCTTTAAAATACAAGTTTCAAGTGGGATGGTTAACAACTGAAAACATGCAAGTAACTTGATAAAACAACTCCAAGAAGTCATGAATTACCCTCACTTTATCCCACTCGTCTTCTAAAGGAACATAAGTTTTAAATGGTGCATAATTTGAACCCAAATGAATGAAGACATCCTTGAAAACAGTGCAGTACCAAGCATATGATAAGTAGAATTCCACCAAACCTGCATATCAAGATTCAATTTCTTTTTCCCATCCAAG
This sequence comes from Beta lomatogona, assembly GCA_947646795.1. Classification (NCBI taxonomy): domain Eukaryota; kingdom Viridiplantae; phylum Streptophyta; class Magnoliopsida; order Caryophyllales; family Amaranthaceae; genus Beta; species Beta lomatogona. The sequence goes on from CANSNZ010000988.1 coordinate 2,226,136, forward strand.
TGGAAAATTCTTTGGGAAATTCTTAGTTGTAGCCTTCAACTTTAACTTTTTATCATTGGTAGCCAAAAAAAAGTTTGATTATCATAAATAGCCTTGGGCCCTTGAGATTTTGACTATACTTGAAAATGTTGCATTAACAACGATTTTTCGTTCAAAACAATTGTTGAAAGGGTTGTTTTTGAACTAAGTATGATTCCATAAGCTAGAATGATATGAGTTTCCTTTATAAAATCTATTTTGCCTTCGTCTCTTATTAAAAACTTATTTCACTCAATTTTACAAAAGATAAAAACAAAAAATAGTTTGTCAAGGACAATTTTACACACTGAAGACCTTAATTACAATGAAAACCTCAAGGCTATTTTTGATAATCAAACTTTTTTTAGATACCAATGATAAAAAGCCAAAATTGAAGGCTACTACTGAGAATTTCCCAAATTCTTTCCACACAATCATAAAATTCATTACTTCTATGAGAGGATCTAAAAATCATTTTTATCAAGGAGCGAATTTTATCCAAAATGTCAGTTAAGTAAATCAACCCATTTTGCACAACAAGATTCACAATATGTGCACAACACCTCACATGAAACAAACACTTACCATAAGCTAATCCTCCTCTAGGAACAAGACGCTTTTTCAAAGTATTTTGTTATCCAACTTTTATTGAGTAAAAAACATAGCAATTTCATTAGCAATACTTATACCATCATATGGGGGAGCTAAAGCCCTAAATCTAAGAATCCTTTTATGGAGTTTCCATCTATCATCAATAAAATGGGCAGTCACAAAAATAAAATGTTCCCTAGTATGATTACATTTCCAATTATTTGTTGTTAAAGAAACTCGACCCGAAACTTTAGACAACATATCTTTCAATTCATCCCTTTCTAACACATAAGAAGACAGTAAATTCCTTTTTGCAGTTGCGCTACCAAATGGAACAAAATTACAGTTAGCTCTAGCCATCATTCTCTTGAATCCATTTTCTTCAACTATAGAAAAAGAATGAGTTCCTTCTCCTATGAAACTAACAATATATGCTCTAAGCTCAGCCATATTAAACACATAATTATCCCCATCACTATCATTCTCATGCCTAAGGCCAAGAGGCCTAAGCAAACATCTTTCTAAGTGACGCTTTAAGTGAGAAGTGTCATTATCACGTTGTGCTGACAATTCCAAATTACAATTCTAAATTACAATGCTAAATTACAATGCGTGCAAGAAGCTATTCTCTCACCTTGAGCATTCTTTCCTTCGATAAGTTCCTTCCAAACTTTAGACCTTTCCTTTCTCTTCCGCTGCTGAGGCACACCAAAACTCAGTATACCCATCATCACGTTCTAGCCCATTAAATTAGTAGCATCATCCCCCATCATTCTTAAATTTATGATGTTGCATATAAACAATTTGAGAGGATAATTAGTTTATGAATTGTCCATGATTTCCAGAAATTAGCAATATTTGATCACGAGAATCGAATATAGATAATACATAGAAGAAACTTAAGACAGTGCAAAAGATGGGTTTATTCATACTTTGACAGAAACCCAATAATCAATAACTAACCGAACTAAGACAGTGCAAAAGATGGGTAAAATCAAATACAGATATACATAGCTTATGTAAAATTCTCAATCAACTCTCCATAAATCAACCAACCAACCAAAATCCCCATAACACTTCCAAAGACCCCTACAAAACTGAAACCCCATAAAAAATTACAATAAACAAACAACAACAAAAAAACCAAAAAAACTTGAGAAATCTAAGAGACAAAAATAGTACCTGAAATTACTACTTCACAGAACAACTGATGAATTCAGATAAACCAGAAATAATATGCACGCAAAAATTCCCAGCAACGAAAAGATTCAAACTTTTTTTCCAGTGACAATCAACCAACAAAAAAAACCAAAAAATCTAAGAAATGTAACATTTTGTTCTAAAAAAACCTAAGGAATAAAAGGGTAATAAGTCCATTAATTATTGGCCCAACCCTTATACCATTGGACAACCCTGTCCAATAACCAGGCCTAGTTATTAGTGAATGTCAAAGTGCTTTTATCCCCTGGAGGTTGGTAACAGATAACATGATTGTGGCATATGAATTATTCCATTACCTCCGAAATAAAAATAAAGGTTATATGAGCAAGGCTTATAAGAGGGTGGAATGGAAGTTTATGAAGGAAATGATGAAGAAATTGGGTTTCTATGCTAGATTTTATGAGCTTACTTATCGATGCATCTCCTTGGTGTCTTACACGCTACTTTACAATGGGTTTCCGTCTTAGAATTTCATGCCTACAAGGGGCCTCAGACAAGGGATCCTGTTTCTGCTTTTTCATTCTTAATTTGTGCTGATTGTTGAAGGCTTCTTCTCTCTCCTTCAAGAGGCGGAAGTCAAGAAAACTATCCACGGAGTCAAAATTGGTAGACATGTTCCTCGGTTCCTCCCATTTTGATAGAATAGGTTTAGGGCAAAAGTGTATGTTGTGTTCTCATTGATTAGATCAAGCAATATATATATATGATACAAGAGATATGTTTCCTAAATGAAATAGGAAACAAGATATACTATAAGGAAACTCCTTATTACATAATACTTCCCTAACACCCCCCTCAACTTGGAGCATGGGATGGATCGAGAATGCCCAACTTGGACAGAAGGAACTCAAACTGTGCCTTGCCAAGAGCCTTGGTGAAGATATCAGCAAGTTGTGCCTTGGTAGAAACATAAGATGGAGCAATGAGACCATCAAGAATAGCATCTCGAACAAAATGACAATCCACCTCAATATGTTTGGTGCGTTCATGGAAAACAGGATTATTGGCAATGTGTAAAGCAGACTGACTATCACAAAAGAGAGGGATAGCTTTCGGATGATTGATGCCTAAGCTCAATAACAAACCTTTCAACCATTTTAGCTCACAAGTGACGGCAGCGATAGATCTGTACTCGGCCTCTGCAGAGGAGCGAGATACTGTATGTTCTTTCTTCGTTTTCCATGAGACAGGGGAATTCCCCAAGAACACAATCCAACCAGTCAGGGAACGCCGAGTAATAGGACAAGCAGCCCAATCAGAGTCACACCACCCCTGTAGGGAGAGAAAACTGTCATAACGAAGAAGAATACCCTGACCCGGAGAGCCTTTTAAATATTGGACAACACGCAGAGCCGCATCCCAATGTTCCTGTCTGGGTGCCTGCATAAACTGAGATAGTACATGAACAGAATAAGCTAAGTCGGGGCGAGTGACCGCAAGATAAATGAGCTGACCGACTAGGCGACGATAGGTGGCGGCATCTGGTAATAAATCACCAGTGGCGTGGGCTAGGCGGTGATTCTGTTCAATAGGAAAAGAACTAGGCTTAGAGCCTAGTAAACCTGCTTCTGAAATGATGTCAAGAGTGTACTTGCGCTGACAGAAAAACAATCCCAAGGTACTTCTGGCAACCTCAATACCCAGAAAATACTTCAGAGAACCCAAATCTTTCATTTTGAAACAAGCACACAAATAGGACTTGAAAGCATGTAATGCAGCGGAATCATTACCAGAAAGAATCAGATCATCAACATATACCAAAACATTGATCTGAACTGTGCCCTGAGTGTAAGTGAAGAGAGAATAATCAGAGTAGGATTGGAGAAAACCATAGTCTTTCAAAGCGGTAACCAATTTGGCGAACCAACAACGAGGTGCCTGTTTAAGACCATACAGAGACTTGCGGAGTCTGCAGACAAGATTAGGATTTGAGCCTTGAAAACCAGGTGGGGGGTTTCATATAAACCTCTTCTTCAAGATCTCTATGAAGGAATGCATTATGAACATCCATCTGATGAAGCTCCCAGTTTTTGGAAGCGGTTATGGCAAGAAAAGCACGCACAGTAGTCATTTTAGCAACAGGAGCAAAAGTTTCATTATAATCAATACCTGCTTCCTGATGATTGCCTAAAACAACAAGGCGGGATTTGAGGCGCTCAATCTCACCATTGGCGAGATATTTAATACGATAAACCCACTGACTCCCCAAAGCACGCTTACCAGGAGGTAAGGGCTCCAGAGTCCAAGTTCCATTATCCTCCAAAGCTCGTATCTCATCCTGCATAGAAGCTTGCCACCTATCATCTCGCATAGCCGCTTGAAAAGACTTCGGTTCTGTATTAGTCACAACAGCTGCAAGAAACTTTCGATAATTCACAGAATAATTTGCACAATTGATGTAATGAGCTATGGGATAAGGAGTACCTGAAGTAGCCGAGGAGGAAAGCCGAGGAGGAAGGAGAAGCAGAAGAAGATGGACTAACGACTTGAGCATTGTGGGTGACAAAATCCTTAAGTAACACCGAGGGATATTTATCCCTAAATCCGCGGCCCAAAGGAGCTGGGTGCTCGTCTGAAAGAGAGGGAACAGAAGTAATGGGATGTGGCCCAGCAGGATCTGAGGGACGCGTCTCATCAGGGACTGGAGATGGGCTGGTCAGGGGGCCCAAATCCTGCGAAGAGAAAAAAGGCGGGTGAGCCGGGGAAGTTTTAGGAGGAGCTGTGTGAGGTGGACTGGGCCCAGAGAATAGGGGTTGGGGTCAGATTGCGTGGGCTTAGTAAGGAGGGTAGATGGATTGGACTCAGTAGGTGTAGGAGGGGAATTATTTTGTGGAGTTGGCGCAAAATAGGTGGGAGTAATATTTGGTGGTGTGGGCTCAGGAATATGAGGGGGTGGATTTTGTGGTGGGGGCTCGAGAGTGGGCTCAGAAAAGTCAGGAATGGCAAAATCTTCATGGATTGGTTCAGTAGATGGAAGAAATAGAGTGAGAGAATCAATGTTTACATCATCAGGAGTGAGAAAGGGGAAAACTTCTTCATAAAATTTAACATCACGAGAGACAAAAAATTCTTTGGTGTCAAGATCATAGAGTCTCCAACCTTTCTTCCCAAAGGGATAACCCACAAAAACACACTTTCTACTCCGACTTGTGAATTTATCACCCTTAGTTTCGTGATTATAAGAAAAGCAAAGACACCCAAAAGTACGAATAGGCTCATAAGCAGGAGAAATGCCTTTAAGAACATCAAAAGGAGTTTTATCGTGGAGTATAGGTGTGGGAGTGCGGTTAATGAGATGAGCAGTTGTGAGGACATTCTCTCCCCAAAAATAGATTGGAAGGTTGGCTTGAAAAAGGAGAGCCCTACTGACATTCAGAATATGTTTATGCTTACGTTCAACACGACCATTTTGTTGTGGAGTAGAAACACAAGAGGTTTGGAAAAGAATTCCCATAGCATTAAAATAGTCATGCAAGCAATTAAATTCCGTCCCATTATCACTTTGAACTATTTAAATGGTGGTAGAAAATTGGCAAGCAACCATAGCAACAAAATTCATGAACATTTGAAAGACCTCAGTTTTATCAATCATCAAATAAACCCAAACTGCTCTAGAATAATCATCAACAATAGTCAAAAAATATCGAGCTCCACAAGAGGAGAGGTGCCAATAAGGGCCCCACAAATCACAATGTATCTTTTCGAAAATTCTAGAAGCTTTATTTGTACTAAGGGGGAATTTGTCTCTAGGATGCTTTGCACAAAAACAAGTCTCACAATAGCCATGTAAACTACCCTTATGACCACATAAAGGAGGAAGTAACTTCACCACTTTCTCTGAAGGATGACCCATCCGGCGATGCCACAAATCAAACTCCGAAACAACACCGTGCACTGAAACTTGTCGAACCATGTCACCGCCATTGAAGTAGTAAAGTCATCCTTTCTACGTCCCATTCCAATCAGCTCCTTCAGTTGGTCCTGTATAACACACATAGAAGAGGAAAAATGAACAACACAGTGCAAATCATTAGTAAGTTGTGAAACCGATAGTAAATTGCAACTGAACTGAGGAACATACAGAACATCAAAAAGTGTAATAGTAGGAGAAAGGCAAACAAAACCCTTCTTAGTAGCAACAACCGCATCACCATTAGGAAGCCCAACAGGACATGGTGAGATATCAACCAAATCAAACAGCCATGTGATTTCACCAGTTAGATGATTCGTAGCCCCTGTGTCAATAATTCAAAAATTGAAATCAAACGTACCATTTAACCGCTCCTCAGGAAGGCGAGCATTGCCAAGAAGCCCGGCAAGGGCCTTCCATTGGTCTGCCGAGAACAAAGTAGATGAACTGGAGAAATTGGCAGGAGATGAACTTGCGGCCTAAACTGAATTAGCTTGGGGCAGGCTGGGCTTAGGAGAGCCACGCCCACGTGCAGCTGGAACACGCGGCCCACGAGAAGATGAAACACGCTGGGAATTGGGCTAGCTGATAAGAGGTTTTTAGTGTGTCGTTAAGGCACCAAAAATCGCTTTTCAAACAATATTTATAAAACCTAACAAGCAATTACTAAGAACGTAGTAAAGGCAAGTCAAGGGTCGATCCACAGGCAAAAATGGATTAATTAAAGTCTATCAAGTCTAAATTACTTAATTGAAGGGTTTTTGGGGGGGGGTTTAAAATGATTTAGTATCAACTAATGACTAACTACTATCAAAGTACTAGCAAGTAATATGAGAAGAAAATATGAATAAGGAAGACACTAGAGTTAAGGTTACTAGTATGGATCAAAGTGGACAACGTTTAGTAATGCAATTGTGAATCAAATGTGACGATTAGGCAAGGTTTAATTTTCCTCTAAAATACCCGAGTCCTCTCTCGAATGGTCCTCGAGAATGATCGCTTAATCAATCAACTAAATCCTCTTTCGAATGGTCTTTAGTCAATTGATTAAGAAGTCCAATGAATTTAGAAAACCCCTAATATAGGATCCCCTTAATTTCTACCCAATATCTTGGCCTAGAAATTAAGTTGATTCATGGGGATGATAAAAGAGTTCATAATTCAATTAAGAAAATTTGAAATCAAAATACCAAAGCACAAATGTGATCAATATCTATCCTAAGGCCTCAAAATACTAAGATCAATGCATAAACGTTTTTAAATCATCACAATCACATTAACAAAACATTTAAACTCTAATCCATACTTTCACCCTAACCCTAGATAGGGAACTACTCACTAATCATGGATGTTAAGCAATAAAACATGAAATCTATAACTAATCTAGGGCTAAACATGATTTAGAGATAATTAATCTAATTAAAATAACAATTATGAAACTATAATAAAGTAGATCTAATAAAAGGGAAGAACAAATAATAGCAATGAAAAGAGATAATAAAAACCGAAACTTTGAAATTAAATCGAAAAAAAGTACCTTCAATGTTGTAGAAATCACAAACTATAATCTACGAATCTCCAACCTTGATCAAAAACTAAGTGTTTTACTCTCTAATGTAAGCCCTAATAATCCTCTCTAAAACATAGAATAAAGCATAAGTTCAAAAACTAATTAACTCCAATGTTATTAAGGCAAGCCTCGTTTTTTTCCTTCGCGGATTTGAATGGTGCGGGCGCACCATTTCTCCTGACTTTTGGGTTTCAAAAGTTCCAGATGGTGCGGGCGCACCAGTTTGGTGCGGGCGCACCATTTCCTCTGCTCTGGTCGGACAGTTCAACTTAAAACGCGCATAACTCTTTCGTTTTAGATCCAAATCAAGCTTATGACCAGTCGTCGGAAAGCTATCGAAACAAGATTTCACCTCCAACTGGAATTACCTTCATCCGATTTGTGATTTGAAAGTTATGTCCATTTGAAGTTCTCTGTTCAAGATTATATTGTGCAATGTGCTCCATTGTGCGAGCGGACAAGGGGTATGGTGCAAGCGCACCACTTCTCAACGTGTGCTCTATTTTATTGCTTTCTTTGCCGACTCTATAACTCGTAGCCATCTTAGTTAGTTCCACCTATATTGAGAACATGGCAAAACAGTGTGAAAGCAAATGTACTAGAAATTCGGTTAAAAATGACTGAAAATCTAGCAAAAAGTCACTATGATCAAGAATGATCAAGTGAATGAAATAGAAGGGGAAAGGGAGAAGAAAGAGGGAAGAAAGGGGAGAAAGAGGATCAAAATGAGCTGAAAAAGGAGTCCATAAAGTGCGTAAGAAATGCACTTATCACCAGCCCTCAGGATACCCATTAATTTCAAAGCAGCCCTTAATGTCATGACCCTTCTTATTGCAGTGGGTACAAAAAGAAGCGAGTAACAACGAGCAGATTCATGACCCAGTTTGTTAAAATGAGTGCAGGTGGGTCGGTCAGCAAGACCACGAGCACGAGACGGGTCTGGGCGGGCAGCAAACCCAACGACATCCCTGGGTTCAGGTGGGTCAGATTTGGCGAGACGAACTCGCTCGTCTTGGGCCACAAGTTGGTAGGCTCGGTCTAAGGAGGGGAGGGGATCCATGGACAGAATTTGGGACGAAGACGCGAGTAATAATCAGAATGCAAGCCCATAAGAAAATCATGTAATTTTTCATTTTCACGACGAGTTTCATGAAGAGAACCCGCGGTACAATTCGAACAACAAGTACAGTTTATTAATGGAACAAGATGAAATAAATCCTCCCATAAAGCGTTAAGCTTGCCGTAATAGGTGGAAACAGGCATATTTTTGGTTTGTTCACAACGGGCTATGGAGGAACGAAGTTGTTGTATGCGAGGGCCATTAACAGTAGAAAAACGGGTTTTAAGATGCACCCACAAACGATGAGATTCTCGATTTTTTGTTAACGTACCTTTGACGTCGGGATCAATGGTGTTAAGGATCCAAGAGACTAACATGGCATTCACCGTTGTCCAATCTGCATCAGTGTGGGGAGGAACGGCAGAGGTGATGGTGCCATCTAGGAACCCATATTTGCGGCGAGCCTCTAAAGCGAGTTGGATGTCGGCGCTCCACTCGTCATAGTTATCGTGTTTGAGGCGGGTGGGAGGTATAAAATCACCGGGGCGATCGCCATTACCGAGATACAAAGGTGAAGTAATATCAAGTTTTGTAGGCGGTGGTGGAGGAGGCTGTTCCTCACCGTCGCCAGCCATAGTGTAGGTTGTTAAAAAAAATTGTTATTATGTCCTTGCTCCGATACCATGATAGAATAGGTTTAGGGCAAAAGTGTATGTTGTGTTCTCATTGATTAGATCAAGCAATATATATATGATACAAGAGATATGTTTCCTAAATGAAATAGGAAACAAGATATACTATAAGGAAACTCCTTATTACATAATACTTCCCTAACACATTTCTCACCTCTTTTTTGCAGATTATACATCATTATTCACAAGAGCAAGTGAGACAGAGGTTGCTACATTATTATGAAAAATCGAAAGTCTCTTTTAGCCGAAATGTTAGTCCTGATTTGCAGAATATGCTTCTTTCGAAGTTGAATTTTCAAGTTGATGCATCGCATGAAAGATATCTTGGGCTTCCTACCTCCATAGGAAGATCTAAGAAAGTTGTTTTCCACGTTATTCAACACCGAGTTTGGAAGAAAGTTACACGATGGAAAGAAAGATGCTTTCACGAATAGGAAGAGAGGTTTAGTTGAAGGCGGTGGCTCAAGCTATCCCAACCTATGCTATGCAATGTTTCAAAATTCTGAAGGCGTTATAAATAATATGAATGCGACTTGTCGGAATTTTTAGTGGGGACAAAAGGGGAGTGGAGCTATTAAAAGGGTGATATGTTCGGAGAGTGGAAACCCATACTTCTTGGAGTGGAGCTACACAAAAAATGGTGATATGCGGCGGATGAATGTGGATTAGCTCTGTCCACGATGAAGTGAGGCCCCGGAAACGGTGAAGCACATCGTGTTGGATTACAAAGAAAGTGAGGTGATAAGGCGCCTCTCCCGTGCTCGGGGTGCTATGGAACACAATGGGGGTATAAGCTTTGTTGAGTGGTGTTGTGTAATGGTGGAGAAATGCGTGATTATTAGGAATTTGGGAGATTGTAATGATGCTGATTTGGCAAGCGTGGAATATGAGAAATTTGTGGGTGTTTGAAAGGAAGAGGGTTGATCCGTGGATAACATGTGAGAGAGCAATGAAGTTGTTGGGTGAGTTTGAGGTTGCTATGAAGAGGGAGGAAGACAGTGTTACTCAAGAGGTTCAATGTAGGTCTTGTATCTATTAGACTATTACTATGAGAAGGGCCAACGAAAAGTTCAGTGTTGTTTGGGTTATTTGTCGTCGTCATTTGGTCGTGGTTGCATCAGGCACTTGGTTTGGGTTGTTTGGGTCTAGGGTTGTTAGATCTTTAATTAGATTGTTGTAGTTAATTTCATTAATTAGATATATAGGTCATTCATTTTTTACAATTTCTTTTTCCAAACACCCATACTTTAAACAACTACTTTGACTGCTAACCTCTAACAGCTACTCGCCGACAGTTAACAATTACTTCAATCGTTAAGAGCTACTGCAACCACTAACAACTACTCTTACACCTAGTTTTACAAAACAGGCTCGTAAAATTGAAGTATGAAAATATAAAGGGGGTCAAGAGGGAATAATGGGTGATCATGAACAGTTAGACAGAGATTGAGATTTGGAGCTAATTGAAGTGTAACGTGGATCCCATATCAAAGTCAATATAAGAACTTTGATTATTTCCGCCAAAAGTTTGGGTAAGGTAGTATCCTATTATATTGTCGTACTACGGCCCCGTTCTTTTGGAACTTATTTTGACTGAAATTAAATTAAATTAAATTAAATTAACTGAAATTAACTGAACTAAACTGAAATTAAATTAACTGAACCGAAATTAAATTAACCGAACCGAAATTAATTGAACCGAACCGAAATTAAATTAACCGAACTCGAAATTAAATTAAGCGAACTGAAATTAAATTAAATTAACTGAAATTAACTGAAATGAGAGAAACTGAACTGAATTGTATATTTAATTTTCTAAAATAATAATTATCGATAATAACCAATAAGTATTAAAATAATATTATCAATACTTATTATTATTGTTATTATTTATTATTAATATTATAAGTATTATTATTATTATTATTATTATTATTATTATTATTATTATTATTATTATTGTTATTATTTATTATTATTATTTATTATTTAATTTAAGTTCAGTTAAGTTCCACTTTATAAAAATAATAATAAATAAATTATCAATTATAAATAATAATAGAAATAAATAAATAAATAATAAATAAATAAATAAATAATAATAATAATAATAATAATAATAAATAATACTAATAATAATAAATAATAAATAATAATAGTGAATAAATATTGATAATAATAATAGTAAATATAATAATAACTATAATAATAATAATTAAATAAATAATAATAATAATAAATCATAAATAATAAATAATGAATAATAAATAATTATAAATAAACAATAAATAATAAATAATAAATAATAATAAATAAATAATAAATAATAATAATAATGATAATAATAATATTAAATAATTATAATAATAATAATAATAAATAATAAATAAAAATAATGCATAATAAATAATAATAATAATAAATAATAATAATAATAATAAATGATAAAAATAAATAATAAATAACAAATAATAAATAATAAAAATAAAAATAATAATAAATAATGATAATAATAATAATAAAATAAATAAATAATAATAATATAATAATAAATAATAATAATAATAATAATAAATAATATTAAATAATAATAACATTAAATAATATTAAATAATAATAATATTAAATAATAATAAAAATAATAAATAAATAATAAAAATAATAATAAATAATAATAATAATAATAAAAATAATCATAATAAATAATAAATAATAATAATAAATAACAATTATAATTATAATAATAATAATAGTAATAATAAACAATAATAATAAAAATAATAAATAATAAATAATAATAATAATAAAAATAATCATAATAAATAATAATAATAATTATTATTATCATAAATAATAATATTAATTATTATTATTATCATAAATAATAATAATAATAATCATAATCATAATAAATAAAAAATAATAATTAAAACATTACATAAGATGAACTAAACTGAAACTAATTGAAATTAACTGAAATTAAATTAACTGAACTGAAATTAAATTAACTGAACTGAAATTAAATTAAATTAACTGAACTAAAATTAAATTAACTAAACTGAAATTAAATGAAATAAACTGAAATTAAATTAACTGAACTGAAATTAACTTAAAATAAGTTCAAAAGAACAGGGCCGTCATATAGTACTTCCACTGATGGATGCTTCCTCTAATGACAACAATTCTATTTCGCCACGGAATGTTCTTAATGTTGTGTAAAAATTAAAATCTACGGAGTGCAATACTATCGTATGTAAAATACACAGTTTTCACTCAGTGCTTTGACATTCTTGGTTAGACAAGGCTCTCTCGACTAGTTTTGATGTTGGGAGTTTGGGACGACATTTGCAGACATGTAAGGTGATATGCAACCTTGTACCTGAAGATCATGAACCCAAATCCGAGTCGAGATTTTGTACCAAAAGCTATTACGAATTTATTATATGCAAGAAAAGATGATTTCACTTCTATTATAAATAATGTAATGCATCCCAACTCCAAGTCAACAGACCTGACCACTGGGTCAACCTGATTCTGACTTGACTTGAACTTGGTTCGACCTGTGAGGGTCAGTCCCCAGACCTGACCGAAACCTGACCTGGAATTACCCAGACCTGACTGGCACCTGGCAAGATTATATTATGACCTGACCAGACAGACCTGCATTCAAACCCGAACCTAACCGTACTCAACCAGGTAGTACTAAAATTCAATTATTTTTTTATATCTACAAAATCATATAAATATGTTAATTTATAAAATTGCTTACATTTAATAATTAATTAAATAAATAAATCCCATTCGCTCCCCTAGCTTTCGTCTCTCAGTGTCAGTGTCGGCCCAGCAGAGTGCTTTCGTCGTTGGTGTTCTTTCCGATCTCTACGCATTTCACCGCTCCACCGGAAATTCCCTCTGCCCCTACCGTAATTACATTTAATTTAAGGGTTAAACTTTGAATACCATGTACATGTTTATATTTTTATTTTCATTTATTTTTGAATTATTTGTGTACATTGCTCTCTTGTTTTGATTTGACATCTATTGATGTATATATCATACAGGCTACAGCTAACAAGTCACAACATGTATGTATATACATAGTATTTTAACAATTTTCTAAAGTATCTAAATATTTGATGTAATTTTGGTACATGTTATAGTATTTTAAGTGTTGATGAGATTATTTGGTTGCTTTTTAGTCGTTAATTTCTTAATGCTTACTATTGAATGTCTTCTTATTAATTTTCCTATTGCTTTGAGTAATACAAGACAACATAAGGAATAAATGAGAATAAAAAAATCTACAACAACAAATATGAGAATTAACATAACAAACTTGAACCTGCAATCAACATAAAAAAATGAGATCAAGATATTACAAAGAGCCCAACCTTCAACATAATTTTTTTATCCACCGAAAAAAAAGAAAAAAAAGAATCACTCAAAAACAAAATCAGAGAACATAAAACCTTCAACATAATTTTCCAATTATTGTTCCCCATTTCTCCATGATATTCACCAAATGCTCATAACAATTCAGTTATCCAGTACTAATAATTTGTGAAGACAATAAATTTTTCATTGATCAATTTGATTTTAGTGAAGAACAAAAAATGGCATGGGAAAATCCATGTCAAGAAGCTGCAAAATCAAAGCCATTATTTGTCACAATTTAAGGAACTGTGGTAATCGAAATCTTCTTCTCTTCAGTCTATGTTTTCTCTGCTATCTACTCGTCTAAGCCTCCTGATGCTTGACCGGGGCTGCGACCTTCATCGGAGCTTTGAAAATTCGTATTTGAACGACGGCGAAGGCGAGAGGGTGTTGGTTCGAAAAAACAGCGGCTTTAGGTTGAGATGAACAAGGTGTGGCGAGAGAGGAGTGGTGGTGGTGCAGTCTTCGACGAGCAACGCAGTTGGGTGGTTGAGAGTGTGACAAGGAGTGGGTGGTTGAGGGGATGGTAGGCTGAGGAGAGATAATGACAGAAGGAAGAGGAGGTGGGCGGATGAGAGAGGGATGGGGATTAGGGTTTTAGAGAGGAGAGATGAGGGAGATGGGTTTGAGTCTTTGAGAGATTGAATGGTTAGATTTTGATCCTTCTCAAATCAAGGGTTCTAATTCATAATCCATGATATTATTCTTTGGCCAATAGGAAAAGAGAATGACCTATCACATGGATTCATGACCTATCACATAATTGGCAATCTTATAATCTCATAAATCATAATCTTACTAATTCTTGTCTTGGTTTTGTAACTTCTAACTTTAATAATTAGACAATTATTTATTAATTTGAAATTTTGGTTATTTTTATTGAAATTATTATAATTAGTGTTTAAGTATAACTATCATTTATTAATAAGCATAATATAACCATCATCATCATCATCATCATATTTATATTTATTATTATTATTATTATTATTATTATTATTATTATTATTATTATTATTATTATTATTATTATTATTTAATTAGAGTTATGAATTGAGTTTTTAAATTTCAATTAGACCCCTTATAGCATTACTTATACAACTATCAGTCTATTACTCAATTAAGTAATATTAGTATAATTATATTTTCTTAAGTAAATTTATAGGTAGTGTTACATTGACTTAGCTTATTGACTTACAATGATACATTTATTGATCTCGTCCAATAACAACTTGTTTCAATCCAAATACATATTTTTAGTTTCAGAATGCATTTCACATGAATACTATTAGCTAAAATTTGTGTATTATTCTTGAATTAACTTATAATCTATATTGATACATTTATTAATCTTATATAGTAACAACTACATTCAATTATCTTGGAACAAGTTAGTGAGATACTGAGCCGGTATAAGTCTAAGTGAGTTGTTGTTTTGTTATTATTATTTTGAATCATAATACTTACCATAATCGAGTCATTTATATAAATCCAGTAATAGATCGTATATTCGTAGTTAATATATAATACTCATTATTATTATCGTTAGTTATACTATTAGAGCATATTAAGAGTCGATACTCATTAATATTCATTCACGTATTAGCTAGAATGGTTCCAATATTATTATATCGTACTAACATATATAAGCCTACTGATAAAATAGTTTCTTTATAGTCACATATATATACAAAGTTAAGAGAAGATCGTAAATACTATACTAGTATTAAACGATAGTATAACATAAAAGCAATTAACTTAAATAATCTTATAACTTATAGAGATAAGGGAGTGTTATGGTTGTTAATCTTATACTAGTATTAAACTATATGGTTGTTAACAAGTTACTATTTAGTAACTAGTAAGTACTTGTTAACTATTTTACTTATGGTTGTTACTTGTTAACACTTAACTTATTTTAATAAGTTATGGTTAGCTTTTATAAGGGATAATGATTTGGGGGTATAATTTTTTATTATTATTATTGTGCAACATATGAACCCTCGTTATAATCACTTAGGCATCATATGAACCGTCGTTGTAAACATATGAATGTATGATTGTCATTTGTTATAATATTATAACATATTAAGAATCGTTATACTAATTTATAATCAATAGAGTATTAGATTGGTTTTACAATTATTTTGATATCAATCTTATATTAAAATGATTCAACATATTAGTATTTATATTGTTATTGTTATTGTTAGTATTCCTGTTCTTATTTGTATTGCTATTGCTATTGTTAGCCTTGTTACTATTACTGTTATTATTTATATTTTTACCTATTATCATTGTCGCTTTATGTTTATTAGTATTATTATTCTCATTACCATCATAGCTATTTACAAACTTATATATCAATCATAATGCTTATAATAATAAATCATTTATATAAAGTTTGGAATTATCGTTTACTCGTTATTATTGTCGTTGGTTATAATATATAATATTAAAACATATGAAGAGTCGTTCTACTCCTTTACTCATTAGAGTGGTTTTACGCAGTTGATTATTCGAAATAAGAGTTGACTAAGAGACTACACTAAACATCACGGTAATCAATATAGTGTTTTTATTGGTTTTTCGTTGTCATCCATATATTTATCGCACACACACATATGTATATATATGTCGATCTTAATACTTTTATTAATATGATTCGTTTACAAAATCCATAACAAAATCAAGATGGCACGATTAGGAGTTACCCGAAGTTGAATTGACGTTCAATAGCGAATGGACCCGATGTTTCACAATGATCGAACTAAAGTCATTACTAATTCAACCCGAGTACATTTGACTTAACTCAACCGTACACGAAACCTAAATACGACCAGCGCAAACCCGGTAAAAAAAATGTCAACGGGCGATCATACCCGGGGATGGATCGACTTGTAAATGGAACGCTCAGACCTGTCCGGCTCCCCGGAATCCTATGATTCAAATGTGTTCGACCCAGTTGAACAAAACCTGACCAATCATGACCTGGGACACTGACAATCAGAATCCTGACTAGTCCGGGTCTGACCTGGTTCGATATGGGTATACCCAGAACCTGTTTTGACACCCCTAGAGTGCAATACTATCGTATGTAAGATACACAGTTTTCACTCAGTGCTTTGACATTCTTGGTTAGACAAGGCTCTCTCGACTAGTTTTGATGTTGGGAGTTTGGGACGACATTTGCAGACATGTAAGGTGATATGCAACCTTGTACCTGAAGATCATGAACCCAAATCCGAGTCGAGATTTTGTACCAAAAGCTATTACGAATTTATTATATGCAAGAAACGATGATTTCACTTCCATTATAAATAATGTAATGCATCCCAACTCCAAGTCAGATACTATAGCATATACGAAGCAGTTTGCCACAATACATCATAAATTTAAACCCCCCCCCCTCCCCTTCCTGCTGCCGCCTAAAGGGGAATAAATGACAAAAAGGAGTATACATATCGTCATATAGATATAGGCACATAGCAAATCCGAATGCTGATCCAAAATGTGTTATGACAGATGTGAGAAAGAACAAATATTGAATGCAAAATTGAAAATAATCAGACACAGATTTAACGTGGTTCACCAACGGAGTGTTGGCTACATCCACGGGCAGGGAGAGAATAATATTATTGATGAGAAGAAAATCAGAATTACAGATGTGATTATGAACTAAATCATCGTATTAACGATTTAGGTTAAAAGCCTATTTATACCCCGAGTCGAAATCGCCAACCCGCGTCAAAACTGAATCCGCCCGGTCGGGCGCGCAAGCTAATTTGACGATCTTTCTGCCCGGGCTCTCGCCCGGTCCCTAGACTAATTCGCCTGGTCGGGCGACGCCGCCCGGTCGGGTGTGACTCGCCCGGTCAACCGGGCGAGCACTCGATTCCTCCGAATAAGCCGCATTTTCACCAGATTCAAGGCATCAATCTTACAAATCTCCACCTTGACTTGAATCCTCTCACAATGAACCAGAAAAACAGATAACAGATGCATTGAACACAATGCCCAGCTTCTCCCTGCAACCAGATTTGCCCCGAAAGACAACCAGAACAGATTTGTCCCTTAAGGACACCAGATTAGCCCCTAGAGGCTCCAGACTTGCCCCAACAAGGGCAATCAACAATCACGAACATTGAGCAAGTTCAAACAATGTTGAAACTTACTTTGTGGAACAGGCTTAGTGAACATATCAGCAGGATTATCAGCAGTACCTACTTTCTTCACCTTCACCCTCTTCTCACTCCTCAGAAAATGATATCTCACATCAATGTGCTTAGTCCTTTCATGATGGACTTGATCCTTGGCTAAGCATATTGCACTCAAACTGTTACAATACACAATGGCCTGATCGTGATGCAAACCAAGATCACTAACTAGCCCCTTTAACCATATTCCCTCTTTAGCATTCTTTGTCAATGCCATGTACTCGCTTCGGTAGTAGACAAAGTAACTGTAGCATGCAAAGTTGCCTTCCAACTAACAACAGAACCACCAAGAGTAAATACATAGCCAGTTATAGACCTCCTACTGTCTACATCTCCAACATAATCAGAATCAGAATAACCAGTAACTAAACACTGAGCATCATTCCCATAAATGAGACCAACATCAGACGTACCTCGAAGGTAACGAAAAATCCTCTTGATTGCCCCCTTAATGCTCCTTACCAGGATCACCCATGAACCTACTAACAACACCGATCGCATGTGCAAGATCCGGCCTAGTGCGGACCATAGCATACATCGGACTCCCTACTTGCACTAGCATAAGGAACCCTACTCATATACTCCTTCTCCTCGGCGAGACTTGGGTGCAAAAGCAACAGACAAATGATTATTTGAGGCACTTGGAGTATCTATAGGTTTAGCTGTTGACATGCCAAACCTTGACAAAATCTTCCGAATGTAGCCTTTACGTGACAAGAAAAGCTTCCTCGATCTCTTTCCCTATAAATCTTCATCCCCAAAATCTTCTTCGCAACACCCAAATCCTTCATCTCAAACTCAAGCCTTGAGAAGACCCTTCAACATCGAATATCGGACTTGGACTTTGCAGCTATAAGCATATCATCTACATACAACACCAAATAAATCCATGATTCATCATCCAGACTTGTAATGATACACACAACAATCATACGGACTCCTGTTGTAACCCAATTCAATCATATAGCTGTCAAACCTCTTGTACCCTTGCCTAGGAGACTCGCTTTAGCCCATACAAGGACTTCTTCAATTTGCAAACATAGTCTTCTTTATCGGGAACTTGGAACCCATCTGGTCCGAGTCATATAAATCTCTTCTTCCAACTCCCCATGTAGAAAAGCTGTTTTCACATCTAGTTGCTCAAGTTCAAGATCCCGATGTGCAATTATTGCTAGTAGCACCCCGATGGAAGTATGTCTAACCACCGGTGAGAAAATCTCATTATAATCAACTCCTTCCCTTTGAGTGAACCCTCTTGCAACAACCCGAGCTTTATACTTGACCCCCTCGGAAGGTGAGGTCCCTTCCTTCTTCTTGAAAACCCATTTGCGGGTGACAATTTTTCTCTCCTTAGGACGCTTGACTAGCTCCCAAGTCGATTCTTATCCGGAGACTCCATTTCATCTCCCATAGCGGCTAGCCATTGAGCGGACTCACTACCCGAGACCGCTTCTTTGTAGGTGGATGGTTCATGAGTATCTACCTCCACCTCCTCGGCAACCTGCAAAGGCATAAGCAACCATATCCTCAAAACCATACCTCCTAGGAGGTCCCACACCAACTCTTCTAGCTCTATCAAGTGCTATACTTGTTCGATGTGCTTCGAGATGAGGCGAGATGAATGACTAGAAGATTCGGATTCGATAGCACCATGTTGATCTTCTCCACCTTGGTGCTGTAATTCACTCCCATCATAAGTGACTTCCCGGCTCCACCTGTT
Organism: Beta lomatogona; assembly: GCA_947646795.1. Lineage (NCBI taxonomy): Eukaryota > Viridiplantae > Streptophyta > Magnoliopsida > Caryophyllales > Amaranthaceae > Beta > Beta lomatogona. The sequence goes on from CANSNZ010000988.1 coordinate 2,245,569, forward strand.
TATCAACATCACTACCAACGAGACACTACCATAGACTTCACGGTGGGGTTAAGCATAGAATTTTCATCAAATATTACATTTCGCTAAGTATTACTCGACTCTCGGAAGGTGACCGGATTCTATAGCCCTTAACTCCATTCCCAAAACCCACAAATACACCCTTCTTAGCTCTAGGTTCTAATTTACCCTCACTTACATGATAATAAACAGTAGAACCAAAAACTCTCAACGAGAATAATAATGCGAGGCTTACGCAGACCACACCTCATAAGGTGTTTTACGGTTAATACCAAGTGTGAGGTCCACGGTTGATCGGATAGCAAGCCGTGCTTACGCCTTCGCGCCCAAAATCTTCTAGGTAACCCCCGACATTAGAGAGCATGCACCTCGCTCTCTCCAACAAGTGTTTGATTCATGCGTTCGCTACCCCGTTTCTTTGTGGAGTATTCCTGACAAGTATGATGGCGAGCAATCCCTTCATTCTTGCGAGAACTCATTAAACTCGGACCAATAAAATTCCCGGACCATTATCGGTTCGCGGTCTTTTGATCTTCCTTCCAACTTGATTTTCCACCAAAGCCTTCCCTTTGCTTGAATTTCATGAAAGCCTCACTCTTATGCTTCATCATAATTACCCAAGTCATCCTTGAATAATCATCGATCATCGACACAAAATACCTGGTAACCTCCAAGAGACTCAACTCGGGAAGGACCCCAACAATCAGAGTGAATATAATCAAGTGTGCCCTTTGTAGTATGCACAGCCTTTGGAAACTTACTGCGATGAAGCTTCCCAAACACACAATGCTCACAGAACTCTAAGTCCTGCACCTTGTGCCCACACAGAAGATCCCTTTTTGACAGAATTTGCATCCCCCTTTCACCCATATGTCCAAGTCTCCTATGCCATAACTTGGTCATATCTTCCCTGGGAACCTCAGATGATGCAAAGATACTAACAGAATTAAAGCAGCATCCTCATCATCTACTTTAACATCAATATTACGAAGATCTAGCAAGATAGTATTCAATTTATCTAGATGATCCCTCAGAGACATACCTTCCTGCATACGCAGGCTGAACAGACGTTGCTTCAAAAGCAACTTGTTGGTTAGAGATTTTGTCATGTATAAACTCTCTAACTTCAACCACAGACCAGCAGCATTTCCTGCTCCGCAACTTCAGTAATTATGTCGTCACAAAGACATAGCATAATTGTTGAATGCGCCTTCTCCTCCAGAATGACCATCTCAGCGGTTTCTGAATCCGATGACTTCTTTGCCAACGGTGCCCACAACCCTTGTTGCTTCAGTAAAGCACGCATCTTGATCTGCCACAGACTGAAACTATTTCTCCCAGTAAATTTATCAATTTTCACATTCATCCCAGACATCTTTCTCACCCGGATCGAACACAAAGCTCTTGATACCAATTTGTTATGACAGATGTGAGAAAGAACAAATATTGAATGCAAAATTGAAAATAATCAGACACAGATTTAACGTGGTTCACCAACGGAGTGTTGGCTACATCCACGGGCAGGGAGAGAATAATATTATTGATGAGAAGAAAATCAAAATTACAGATGTGATTATGAACTAAATCATCGTATTAACGATATAGGTTAAAAGCCTATTTATACCCCGAGTCGAAATCGCCAACCCGCGTCAAAACTGAATCCGCCCGGTCGGGCGCGCAAGCTAATTTGACGATCTTTCTGCCCGGGCTCTCGCCCGGTCCCCAGACTAATTCGCCTGGTCGGGCGTGACTTGCCCGGTCAACCGGGCGAGCACTCGATTCCTCCGAATAAGCCGCATTTTCACCAGATTCAAGGCATCAATCTTACAAAATGTATATATGTAATAAAACTTCATGGATGTATCATGTATGTTTCAACACCGAGCATGTATACTTTCAAGTAATGTAGCAATAATTTAACATAACAGAGGTGCTAAACGTAGTACAAAAAATCTCTTAAAATTAACTACGGTAAAATAAGGCAATATCTTATGTGACAGTCTGAGAATAATTTCTTGTCAGATTGAGGTGACCTTTCTACTCTGTAAAGGTGATACCTTCTTAATTTTATGGGATAACTTGTAATGCTTTACAGCATATTATTGCAAGTTCGTTTTACCACAGACTATTTAGTGCCATTCACGATCATCCTTCAAGTTTTTCTTTAACATAGTTGAATTTAAAGAAGAATATATGACTAAAAAGTACACACATTTGGCACGAGTTCTCTTCCTATATGTTTCACTCACAGAATGGCATGCAGCATTGTCTGAGACACAATCATATAAACTTTGACAATCAGAATCAGTACGTTCAAACTACTATTCTAAAATAACATAAAATGAGCAGTAAATGTTCATCCTGCCTCAATCATCCTTATATTGATGATTCAACTTAACTAAGATTTCTTCACAAAAACCCAAAGACACATTAAGGATAAGCAAATCAGACACCTCACAAAGTCAAATTATAAACCGTACCTGCAGTAATCCTGTTGGGATCTGAATGAATCCTTGTAAAAGATCTACACTTGCAAGAATACTCAAAGGAACCGGTGTGATCAAATAGATTACATTCTTCAATAAATCAATGCCTCCAACGACGCCTAAAAAATTGAGTAAAATTTAGACACCAACTCTTCGAAGAAGCACTAACAGCAATGGTTGCATTCAAACTGTAGAAGAATCTGCAGAGCTAACAGCCAAGCCAACAATGGTTGCATTCAAACAGTAGAAGACTTCAGTACTTGGTACCTAGCATGAAAATCATGAAAAGTGGCCTTAACACAAGTGAAGGTGGTTCATTAAAAATCACATCAATCAATAATCATGTCTCAAATAGTAGGTCTAGTTCAAAAGCATACAAGTAGTCTGTCACAGAAAGTTATTCAATTTACTCAACAGACCTCACAATGGAGATGCTTAATCTTGATACTTGATGTAGAAACTTGGGAAGCAGTATGAATGTATGATCGGCTAGAGCGTGTGCAAGTTGTGGTGATACCCATAATACTTGGAAAGCACTGCCTAAAGTAAGCCATCAATCGTAGCTCTCTAATAAGATGTGCTTCCTTTGCCACCAACACCCTGGAAGACAGTACAATAAATGCATGAGAGACGATTCTCATAAAGTTTGTGGATGCAAAGGAAGGCAATTCGTAACAATATATAAAATCTTCAAATTAAGAAGACTAGAAGGCTTCAAAGAGAGTTTTACATAGATAATAAATCCTTGCATGACCAGAGACAATAATCAACGATAAACATGGAATGTTTCGTTCTAAAATCTGAACATCTACCCTGCATGGAGTCAATGAGATAAACATTGCCCAATGTCGGGAGCATGGGCTGTGGATAGGAATAGGGTAATGTCCTGCACTCGCTGTAACGACCACTATTCTGCTGTGTATCATTTCAGATCAGTTAAATAAAGTTTAAACAATAACCCCCATATAAGCAACTCTAACCTGGTAGTCACTAGTCAGACATGTTCTTATGTCGAAGTAGGTTTGGTTCAACCTTAGTTCAGATAACTTGTGAACTATAAGAAATTATTCAAGGAAAAATATGGGCTGATGTAGATTGAACTTGAATAGTAATGGGACATACAAAACCTAAGCCAGAAATAAGAAATAACGTTGTAAGTTTGTAAGTAGAACTAGTTCACTTAGCAAAAGTCCGACAACGATTTCTTCTTCCGAGCCATAACATACGGGATCATCTGGTTCAAAGTTCAAAGTTCAAAGCTATAAGCTTCTGACTTAGTTTTTGTAAAAGCAGTCCAAAGCGCACAACACAATATGTGCTCATTTTAAAAAAAAAAAAAAAAAGTTCATGCTTATAGTGATTTGCATAACTCAGCCAGATATCACTAGCAATTGACAAATCCATGTAAATATATACACTATATACTACAGGAACTTTCGATCGGTTATAGGAATCCTTGCGAGCAGAAGTGATCTCCACCAAGGTGGCTGAACAATCATCCTTGTCATCCAACCAGAACGCCCCAGCAGGTAGATTCTTAGTCTTAGAACATATATTTATCTTAACCACATGTGTTGCAGCAATGTGTTTCAACATATTGACCAGTGTATTGAAACCCATACCTGTTGCTGTTGTACAATAAAATACAAGTTGCAAGTCAACTACACGCCCAAGACAGATGTAAGATAACATTTTTGAAAACAACATGGGATGCTATTAAGGTTTACATAAAATGTTATGAAAAGCAGGTAAACCTTTCACCCAGCCGGGAGTGTTAATGATAAGAGGCAGCTCAGCTGCACCAGAACATCTATTCTTCCTTGAAATGTGTTGTTCCTTTCTATAGTGATCGTACAAAGCAATAATACAATAATTCAAGTATATCTCAGGGTCCCTTTTTGAAGAGGTATCTCCAAAGAAGTAGCATCTGCAGACTGCAGCATCCATGCAAAAGCAAAACTATCACTGGTTATATATATTCTCAGAAGCATCATAGTTGGAGACAGGATAAATCATGGGGGAAAATTTCAGCACCAAGCTACCAGAAGTGATGCTGACATATTAGTGATGTTACAAGCATAGAAGAGTAGCAAGAAGCAGTTAAAAATCAGTCAGCAATAGCATAGAGAGCGGTATCATTATACACAATGATATTCATTAGCTTCTCAAGTACTAGTCTCAAACATTCAACAGCAAAACTTGTCTAGATAGTTTATAAATGACCTCTATATAAATACGTTGCAAGGATCAAGCTAAGCTCATGACCTCCCCCAACCCTGTCAACAGCGTTATCCTCACTGCTCTTAGAAGAGGGGTTACTTTAGGCAACTACGGGCTGGGCCCACTGTCTGATTGATTGTTGACCAAAATTCTGATCAACAAAGAGGTTGCAAAGACAGTATTTTCTTGCATATGATTGACTGAAAGGAACACGGATGCAAAGAAGTCAAGTACAAAACTCAAACAACTTCCACTTCCAAATAATTTGACAAGAGTTAGCAAGCTCAAAATCAAAATCTTTCCATTCTCCCTGATAGTGTCTTTCCTATTTCCCCGTCCCTCCTCCACTTCCCTCAATATTCACAATTCATGCATAAGGCTAGTTAAAAATGATATTCATCAACTCATTCATTCTTCATATTGCAAATGACACGGCCCCAATTCTATTAACGAATAACGTAGTGCTTGCAAATTAACTACTATCAATTAATGACAGAAAAAGGTTAGGACATGTGTTATAATGGTAATTAATTACTTCAGTCTTTATATTCCCTTACTTAGTAGTTTCCATCAGTAAACTTCAGTTTCGAATAAAGTTTCAAGTTAAATAAAACCAAATGAATGAAGTTGATATTTGTTATCACTTGAGAATAACACTCATTCTAAGTACTCTCTACAGAAGGGTGGAAACTGAAATCCCAGCGAAAAGCATACTGGTAATGTTGTGAATTATTTTGAAAAATCCCCTAAAAACTACTTGTTGCTTAAACACCCACATTAACAATTAACTAAAGGGTGCAAGGATATTCTCATAGTAATAAATTAAAACTTCTCTGTAGCAAGTCCATCAGGTACTACAGCCAATAAGACCAAACACACTGAACTAAAACATTTAGATATAAGATGGCCCCATATTGAACACGGGCAAAGAGGGATTAAGATAACAAAGCTTCAAAATTCAAACATAATGTTATTATTCATAATGATTAATAGATTTGATATTCGCACAACATCGTTTGTTCACTGTAGGAATGCATATATAATCAATTGACAATCTCTAGAGAGCACAATGAAAATAGAATATTATAGTAAGACATTCATACCTTTGAGGTGTCTTTAGGCAAGGAATAGTCAAGTCTGATTGAAGGAAATGAAACAAATTAGAAAAAAAAAAATTGATGATCTCCATACTTTTTCAAACAACCTACAATCTAAATCGAACAAAAAAAAAAAGGCATATAAAATACAAAAGAAAACCCATGATCAAGTACTTGGAGTTGTTTCATCAATGATGGTAAGTGATAGACATCCGGGTGGAGCAAACTCTGGCTGTCCAACATCTGTGTCCAAATAAGCTACTCTCTTGTATCTACCAGTGAAAGTTAATCATATTATCATCAACGCACACTTTGAATATATTTTCTATTTCTTGTTCGCAAAAATTTCACTCAGTACAAAAATATTTATATGATTCATAACATTCCCAAAATATAATCTATAGCTTGCTTAAATTACCAACATATATAACTTAAATGACATAATTAACTACTAGTTGCTTCAAAAGTCCACCAAGAACTCCCAACAAACAACCATTTAAAAACAAGGTTCATTTAATTCATCAAAATCATAATGGAATTCCTTACATTCAACTTCAAACTAAATTATGAAAAAAAAAATGCAACAACTTTAAAAGTCAAGGGTAGACATAAAAATAGAAACTTTATAGCAAATCAACACTGATTAGTTAATGTGATTAACCACATAAAACTTTGATATGTAACCTAATCAACAAAGTAAGGAAGTCAGTATGAAAGAATGCAAAAATCAATTGAAGTTTCATACAGGACATTTATGATAATAACAAAAGCCTGACTACTTAGATAAAAAATATTGTGCAAATTGCAAAAAGAAAAAAAAAGCAAACCTAAGAAGAAAAATGTTGAGGACGTAACGAGAGAAAGTGGTTTTGCCACTGTTCTTAGCGCCGCATATGAAGACAATGGGAAGAAGTGAAGTAGTGGAATCGTTGGTTATGGCGTCTGCTGCATCCGACCATTCTTGAGAAATGTCTATATTGGGTTGTGTTGTGTTGGTGCAAAAGCCGCCATTTTTACTCTGCTTCAATTGAAGAGTTGAAGAGGGTGTAGTTGAAAGTTACTCTGTCACGAGAAAATAATGGTGAAGGGGTGAGTGAATGCAAGGGTGGAATATATATTTGGGTTTGAGCGCGTAGATTTTGACATATTTTCTGAATTTGATCAAGTACCTGGAGTTGCTTATCAATGATAGTAAGTGATAGACATCCAGGCGGAGCAAACTCTGGCTGTCCTGTAGGAATTTAGATGCTTAATGCGGAAAACGAGTATCACATACTCAAACACCTAGCACCAAGATCTTTGCATAAATTAACATGAATCTATAAAGAGTATAAAATATACCTCTTGATGCGTGAATTCCACTTCCACCCCGAGCCTTCTAGTGGAGATCCTTTAGAACGTCAAATGTCGTTCCTCTAGTGTTGGTCCACGAACAACCCTTAGATTACCACGTATGCTAGTACGGAAGAGAGAACACTCTTGCTTTTGAGGTGAGAGATGGCCGAATGAAGGGGAGAGAGGAGAGCAAAGAAATTCAGATTTTCTTTACTAAAAAAAAATGTAATCACATATCACCTTTGTAACCCCTATATGATTATATAGGCTGGTTACAAAGAGATGATTCATGAGGCTTTATTTTGCCTCATAATGTCATACATTATGAGCCTAATAAACTCATGAGTTACCTATCCATCATAAATCCGCCCAACCCATTTCACAAATGGATTTGGGTAATATCCAAGGGTTGTCACATTCTGTGACCTCATAGGACCCAGTACATATTAGTAGTTGGCCTAAATATACTAGCCCAACAAACCGCAATTAGCTTCTAGCAAAACGTTGCGGTCACCTAATATTATTGAATATATTATCTTTATAATTTGTCCATATACATTTAGTTTGTTACACTTGATCGAGGGCAAAATCCTTCAATCTCCCACTTGTCTAAGAACAAGTGTGTAACCTTCAAACTCCTTAAGTCGCTATGTCTAACTTGATGGCATGGTATCATCATATGTAAACCATACCAATATTCAAGTTGTTTCTTGAAATCCGAGTTTGAACTGTCGAAACAAATGATTAACTCCTTAATCCATTTGAGCACGGCCATGCATTTTCAGTTCTCGCTCTTCAAGAGGCCAATACACCAATCCTAACTCGTAGGAGGACTTTATCCAGTCTTGTATAACCAAAACTCCCACTCAATTCGTAGCAGTTCCGATCACTGCTTTTATAGCCTCCTTTTACGGCACGACGTTTTGCAGTGTCAAAAACATACTAATCCTTAAGTAAGAATAATGTCATACTCATGTCTAAGGAATCCACTAAATATATTAATGAGATTCTCATAAACCTTTTAGAGAACTCCCACTAGGTCTGCCCAACGTGTATCAACTATACACGCCTATGCAAATGACTAGACATCTCTATGTCCCCATAGCCCATGAAATTGCGCTATCAATCAACTTGCAATCTAGTCCATGAAACAGAATCATTTACGTTCAATTTTAATGATTCGAACTAGGGACCAAGGTAAATTGTAACTCCTGTTCACTGGATAGGGTTTCATTCGTCAAATCACACATTTGACAATCCTATCAAACGTTATAAAATACTTTGAACGTTTTATTTAATACTAAACCAAAATTAAATAAGAACATAACCTTTTATTGATAAACATAACCAAACATATCACAAGAGTAACTATAACTGTGGACTAACTAAAAGTAAATAGTACACAATCAAAGCCACTCTCCTACATGCTTAAGTCCTATAGCCCTAGTATGACTCTCATGCTTAGGCTGAGGCAATGGTTTAGTCAAAGGATCAGCGACATTGCTATCCGTATGAACTTTGCTAACTATTACATCTTTTCTCTCAACGATTTCTCGAATGAGATGAAACTTCCTAAGTACATGTTTACACCTTTGATGTGATCTTGGTTCCTTAGATCGAAGCTATGGCACCATTGTTATCACAATGTAAAACAATACCATCTCCAACACTAGGCACTACTCCTAGCTCCGAATGAACTTCTTCATCCAAACGGCTTCCTTTTTGCATTTGCCGCAAGCAATGTACTCGCCTTCGTTGTAGAATCAGCGACGTACTTTGCTTTGAACTTTTCTAGCTCACTGCCCGTCCATTTAGACAAAAGATGAAACCAGATTGGGATCGGAAATCATCTTTGTCAGTTTGGAAGCTCGCGTCTGTGTAACCCTCAACTCCATACACTAAGAAATTATCCTTAGTCCTTCGTAAGTACTTTAGAATATTCTTAGCTGCACTCCATTGTGCGTCACCTGGATTTGATTGGAATCTGCTACACATGCTCAAGGCATATGAAACATCTCGGGCGAGTACAAATCATGGAATATATAATGGACCCTATAGCTGACGCATAAGGAACATTACTCATTCGCTTGATCTCATCAGGTCCAGAAGGACACTGAGTCTTGCTAAGCGAAACACCATGTTGCATGGGTAGAAAACCTCTTTTAGAGTTTTCCATATTGAACTTAGTAATGATCTTATTTATATAAGTTCGTTGGCTAAGTCCAATCATCCTCTTAGACCTATCCCTATAGATCTTGATCCCCAAAATGTACTCAGCGTTTCCAAGGTCTTTCATAGAAAAACAACTCTTTAACCATTCCTTGACTGACTCAAGCATGGGAATGTCGTTTCCTATGAGAAGTATGTCATCTACATACAAGCCCAGAAGACTCTTCTCCGTTTTTGAGAAAACCAAACAGCTTGATTGCCTCATCAAAACGAAGATTCAAACTCCGGGATGCTTGCTTCAATCCATAAATGGACTTTTGAAGCTTACATACCCTCCTAGGATATTCTGGATCCACAAAACCTTCCGGTTGTGTCATATACACATCCTATTTCAAGAACCCATTCAAGAAAACGGTTTTGACATCCATTTGCCAAATCTCATAATCATAAAACGCAGCAATCGCTAGGAGTATTCGAATGGATTTAAGCATTGCTACTGGTGAAAAGGTTTCGTCATAGTCTATACCATGAACTTGCTTGAACCCTTTTGCAACCAATCTTGCTTTCTAAACCTGAATGTTACCATCCTTGTCTGTTTTCACTTTGAAAACCCATTTGCAACCAATAGGTGTAACCCCGTCGGGCAAATCCATCAAGTCCCATACTTGATTTTCAGACATAGATGCCATTTTGGACCTCATGGCTTCAAGCCCTTTTTCGAAGTCTTCACTCATCAAAGCTTGCTTGTAGGTAGTAGGTTCCTCAAATTCTAAGATCATTATCTCAGAACTTTCGGTTAACAAGAAATCAACAAACTTTTTGTTTGGTATTCTTGATCTACTTGTCCTATGGGGGGCTGCAACAGGAGAAATTTTCTTCTCAACAATTTGAGAATTTTCGCACGAATTAGATTCGAGTGAGACACTAGGAGGTTCGTTTACAGGATGCACGTCCTCCAACACTTGGTCAGTTATGGGAGAAGATTCCTCTAAAGGAGGAATTACTTCAAGCTCCACAGCTGGCACTTGTGCTTCTGACTCTAACATAGGTTGAACTATGTCCGTTTGTTGCTTTTCTCGAACCTCTTCGAGAAATATATTACTCCCACTTGCCTTTTTGGAAATAAAATCTTTTTCCAAAAAGACACCACGACGAGCAACAAACACTTTGCCCTCAGTCCGATGGTAGAAGTAATAGCCCTTGGTCTCTTTGGGATAACCCACAAAGAAACACTTATTTGATTTAGGGGCGAGTTTATCTAAAAGTAAACGTTTTACATAAACCTCACAACCCCAAATACGTAGAAAAGACAAACTTGGAGTTTTTCCACTCCACATCTCATATGGTGTCTTTTCTACTGCCTTTGATGGAGTTCTATTAAGTGTGAAAGTAGCAGTTTCGAGAGCATATCCCCAGAAGGAGATAGGAAGATCAGCAAAACTCATCATAGACCGAACCATATCAAGTAGAGTTCGGTTCCTCCTTTCGGATACACCATTCAACTGAGGTGTTCCAGGTGTAGTGAGTTGTGAAAGAATTCCACAACTCTTCAAGTGATCACTAAACTCTTGGCTCAAATATTCACCACCACGATCGGATCGTAGTGCTTTAATTGTTTTGCCAAGCTGGTTTTGGACTTCATTCTGGAACTCTTTGAACTTTTCAAACGATTCCGACTTATGCTTCATTAAATAGACATATTCATATCTACTTAAATCATCAGTAAAAGTAATGAAGTACCCAAACCCTCCCTTAGCTTTTGTGCTCATTGGTCCACACACATCAGTATGTATTAGACCCAATAGATCACTGGCCCTTTCACCCTTTCCAGTAAAAGGTGACTTTGTCATTTTACCCATTAAACATGATTCACATACATCAAATGGCTCAAAGTCAAAAGATGTTAGAAGTCCATCTTTATGTAACTTCTGAATGCGTTTTGCGTTTATATGTCCTAAACGACAATGCCATAAGTAAGTAGGATTAGTATCGCTTGATCGATGTTTTTTGCTGTCTATGTTAAGGACATCTTTGTCTAAGTCTAGGAAATACATACCATTAGACCTTTTAGCAATGGCATAAAACATTGAATTCAAATAAACAGAGAAACAACCTTTCTCAATTGTAAATGAAAACCCTTCATTATCCAAAACAGGAATAGAAATAATGTTTTTGGTAATAGCAGGAACATAATAACAGTCATTAAGCTCTAATATTAAACCAGAAGGCAAAGGTAGACTATAAGTCCCAACTGCAACGGCCGCAACCCTTGCACCATTTCCAACGCGCAGTTCTACCTCCCCTTTAGCCAAGGTTCTACTCCTTCTTAGTCCCTGCACATTCGAAGTAATATGAGAAACACAACCGGTATCAAATACCCAAGAAGTAGATGTTGCTAAATTAATGTCAATGACATAGATACCTGAAGAAGAAGCCCCAGACTTCTTATCCTTCAGATACTGCGGGCAGTTACGCCTCCAATGGCCTATTTGACCACAATGGAAGCACTTGGCATTTGCGGCCACCTTTGGCTTTGCCTTTGCCTGTGGCTTATCAGCAGTGTTAGTGGCAACTTGCTTGCCCTTGTCTTGCTTTTTCTTGCCAGCCCATTCCTTCTTAAAACCCTTCCCCTTTTGAACCATAAGAACTTCCGTCTTAGGTGCAACAGAGATGTTTTGCTCGACAGTCATGAGCATCCCATGTAACTCAGCAAGGGTTTTCGACACCCCATTCATTTTGAAGTTCAACCTAAACTGGTTGAAGCCTTCATGAAGGGAGTGTAGTATGATGTCAGTAGCCAACTCTTGGCTATAAAGAAAGCCCAACCTCTCCATTGCCTCGAAATAACCAATCATTTCGAAGACATGAGTGGCGACTGGCTTGCCTTCGACTAACGCACACTCAAGAATAGCCTTGTGAGTTTCATACCTCTCTATCCGAGCTTGTTGCTGAAACATGGTTTTCAGCTGTCGGATAATACTGTAGGCATCCAAGCTTGCAAACCTCTTTTGAAGGCTTGGTTCCATAGCCGCGAGCATAAGGCAAGTAACAATTACTGACCTTTCTGCAACGGCCTTATGGGCCGCCGTTTTGGCTTCAGTAGAGGTGGTTGTTAAAACCGGGATCGGGGTTTCAAGAACATCCTCTCGACCTTCGGATCTAAGAACAATTCTCAGATTCCTTTCCCAATCAAGGAAGTTGTTCCCGTTCAACTTATCCTTCTCAAGGATTGAACGTAAGTTAAAAGGTGAATTATTGTTGTTACCAGACATGATATCTACATAGAAGATGCAAAAGTAATAAGTATGTTTATCATATAGCTTTTAACAAATTTTAAACACTTTAAAATAAAAGCTATGCACTTGATCAATTTTTTAATGTGTCCCTTTTGAATCAAGTGTTTCTAAGATCCTATCAAACATGATTTATAAGTGGACATTGGCCTCAACTTAAAACCAAATTTAAAAGGTATGTAAACTCTTTTACTAATTACAACAATTGTAATTCTTAGTTGATGGGTGATTGCTAAGGTGATGAAAGCTCCCAGGTAAGGAAGTTACCCACAACGTTGGGGAAAGCCTTCCTAATCCTAGACAGAACTTGTCACCCAAACACAAAAACCCAACCCTTTGCTTCAAAATCCAAAACCATTTTGATGATTTTGTTGGGCCAAACCAAACTAAACATGCAAATTTCGAAAATTTACTCTACTTAGCCCAAGATTGGAAGTAACACTCTGCTTTGGCAGAACCTATTACTAACGATCAAGATTTTAGTAGATGTTAATTTGGAAAAGCAATTACCCAATATTAGCTTTAGGGACCTAGGTAAATTATTATGTGATTTAATTACTTGTGAACTCATTGCAAAAATAAATCACATGCATAATAAAACTTAGAAAGCAGTCAAAAGCAATAATTTAAATGCATAAAGTAAAATGTGATCCTAGTATAGCCCTTAACCCTAAAGACTACTCTTTAAGGTCTCCTTTCTTGAATCACCATGGATCTCCATCCTTGAATCACTTCAACTTGAATAATTATTTGAAATTTAAACTAATATTACAAAAATACCAACGATACATAGATCGTATTTAAATTACAAAAATACATTAACGATACGCAGATTGTAATTTCTATCCAAGTTTGGGCCATACTAGTCACCGCATGCATCCATAATATCATATATATAAAACATGCATTTTAATCAACTTATTAAAATAAATTATTATGCTTTAACAACTTTAAAACATAATAACATCAACCAAATTTAATCTCATATTAAATTAAATGGTTAGTACCTCTAGACAAATTCAATCATATTAGAATTTATCTCCCAAAGGCTTTAAAATATTAATCTAACAAATTTAATCAACTATTAAATTTAAAGAAAAATACATAAGCACTCTAAGGCACCACATATATTTTAATCATATTAAAACATAAAAACATAGCATGATATTTAATCACAAATACTAGCATGAAAGAATTAATCAACTTATTAAAACTAACATCCTAACATAAAATTAAATGTCACAAAATGAAACTCCCATCATAATTTTAATTCATTTAAGTATTAACATAGGATACCATGCATAATAACTTATTAATATGCATTAAGGGATAAACGGATTTTAAAGTTTTTATCCGTTGAAGGAGAGACGAGCCAAGGGTGGCAGACCACCACTCGCGACTCGCGAGCTAGGTCGCAACTCGCGATGGTCGTCGCGGCTCGCGAGAAGCGTTCTGCTTCTGAGTTTTCGATCTCAATTCACGTAATTTTAATCGAAATACGTATGATTTTCTTTATACATTAAAACACTTTTATGCATAACTAAATTAGACTTGGCCTCAAATTCAAGAATTCATGCTATGAAATTATACATAATCAAATTAAGCATAAAAAAAACTCAAAGCATGCAATTCATGAATCATACATATATAAATCATATTCTAATTAACAACTTAACTAAAACATGAAACAATATGACAATTATATATGTATATATACATGTACTGAAAATGTATAAACAACTCTTATACTCCCACTAGATTAAAATCCAATTTTAATCATGCAAACAATATCCTCATGCTAATACCTTCCTCTAAATGAATTAAACTAAAGGAAAACATGCATCAACATGATCATATTTATCTATGCAATAGGCTAACTGATACCACTGTAGGAATTTAGATGCTTAATGCGGAAAACGAGTATCACATACCCAAACACCTAACACCAAGATCTTTGCATAAATTAACATGAATCTATAAAGAGTATATTAATATACCTCTTGATGCTTGAATTCCACTTCCACCCCGAGCCTTCTAGTGGAGATCCTTTAGAACGTCAAATGTCGTTCCTCTAGTGTTGGTCCACGAACAACCCTTAGATCACCACGTATGCTAGTACGGAAGAGATAACCCTCTTGCTTTTGAGGTGAGAGATGGCCGAATGAAGGGGAGAGAGGAGAGCAAAGAAATTCAGATTTTCTTTACTACAAAAATGTAATCACATATCACCTTTGTAACCCCCATATGATTATATAGGGTGGTTACAAAGAGATGTCATGAGGCTTTATTTTGCCTCATAATGTCATACATTATGAGACTAATAAACTCATGAGTTACAACTCTTCCATCCATCATAAAAACCGCCCAACCCATTTCACAAATGGATTTGGGTAATATCCAAGGGTTGTCACATTGTGTGACCTCATAGGACCCAATACATATTAGTAGTTGGCCTAAATATACTAGCCCAACAAACCGCAATTAGCTTCTAGCAAAACGTTGCGGTCACCTAATATTATTGAATATATTATCTTTATAATTTGTCCATATACATTTAGTTTGTTATACTTGATCGAGTACAAAATCCTTCATGCCCAACATCTATGTCCAAATAAGCTACTCTCTTGTATCTACCAGTGAAAGTTAATCATATTATCATCAACGCACACTTTGAATATATTTTCTTTTTCTTGTTAGAAAAAATGTCACTCAGTACAAAAATATTTATATGATTCATAATATTCCCAAATTATAATCTATAGCTTACTTAAATTACCAACATATATAACTTAAATGACATAATTAACTACTAGTTGCTTCAAAAGACTACCAAGAACTCCCAACAAACAACCATCTAAAAACAAGGTTCATTTAATTCATCAAAATCATAATGGAATTCCTTACATTCAACTTCAAACTAAATTAAGAAAAAAAAAATGCAACAACTTTGAAAGTCAAGGGTAGACATAAACATAAAAACTTTATAGCAAATCAACACTGATTAGTTAATGTGATTAACCACATAAAACATTGATATGTAACCTAATCAACAAAGTAAGGAAGTCACTATGAAAGAATGCAAAAATCAATTGAAGTTTCATACAGGACATTTATGATAATAGCAAAAGCCTGACTACATAGATAAAAAATATTGTGCAAATTGCAAAAAGAAAAAAAGGCAAACCTAAGAAGAAAAGTGTTGAGGAGGTAATGAGATAAAGTGGTTTTGCCGCTGTTCTTAGTGCCGCATATGAAGACAATGAGAGGAAGTGAAGTAGTGGAATCGTTGGTTATGGCGTCTGCTGCATCCGACCATTCTTGAGAAATGTCTATGTTGGGTTGTGTTGGTGCAAAAGCCGCCATTTTTACTCTGCTTCAATTGAAGAATTGAAGAGGGTGTAGTTGAAAGTTACTCTGTCACGAGAAAATAATGGTGAAGGAGTGAGTGAATGCAAGGGTGGAATATATAATTGGGCTTGAGCGTGTAGATTTTGACATGTTTTTCGAATTTGATCAAGTACTGGAGTTGCTTCATCAATGATAGTAAGTGATAGACATCTGGGCGGAGCAAACTCTGGCTGTCCAACATCTGTGTCCAAATAAGCTATTCTCTAGTATCTATCAGTGAAAGTTAATCATATTATCATCAACGCACACTTTGAATATATTTTCTTTTTCTTGTTCGAAGAAATTTCACTACAAAAATATTTATATGATTCATAACATTCCCAAATTATAATCTATAGCTTGCTTAAATTACCAACATATATGACATAAATGACAGAATTAACTACTAGTTGCTTCAAAAGTCTACCAAGAACTCCCAACAAACAACCATTTAAAAACAAGGTTCCTTTAATTAATCAAATTCATAATAGAATTCTTTACATTCAACTTCAAACTAAATTAAGAAAAAAAATGCAACAACTTTGAAAGTCAAGGATAGACATAAAAATAGAAACTTTTTATAGCAAATTAACACTGATTAGTTAATGTGATTAACCACATAAAACTTTGATATGTAACCTAATCAACAAAGTAAGGAAGTCAGTATGAAAGAATGCAAAAATCAATTGAACTTTTCATACAGGACATTTATGATAATAGCAAAAGTGTGACTACACAGATAAAAATATTGCAAAATTGTAAAAAGAAAGAAAGGCAAACCTAAGAAGAAAAGTGTTGAGGAGGCAACGAGAGAAAGTGGTTTTGCCGCTGTTCTTAGCGCCGCATATGAAGACAGTGGGAGGAAGTGAAGTAGTGGAATCGTTGGTTATGGCGTCTGCTGCATCCGACCATTCTTGAGAAATCTCTATGTTGGGTTGTGTTGGTGAAAAAGCCGCCATTTTTACTCTGCTTCAATTGAAGAATTGAAGAGGGTGTAGTTGAAAGTTACTCTGTCACGAGACAATAATGGTGAAAGGGTGATTGAATGCAAGGGTGGAATATATATTTGAGTTTGAGCGTGCAGATTTTCACATGTCATCTGAATTTGATCAAGTACCTGGAGTTGCTTCATCAATGATAGTAAGTGATTGACATCCGGGCACAGCAAACTCTGGCTGTCCAACATCTGTGTCCAAATAAGCTATTCTCTTGTATCTACCAGTGAAAGTTAATCATATTATCATCAACGCACACTTTGAATATATTTTCTTTTTCTTGTTCGAAGAAATTTCTCTCAGTACAAAAATATTTATATGATTCATAACATTCCCAAATTATAATCTATAGCTTGCTTAAATTACCAACATATATAACTTAAATGACAGAATTAACTACTAGTTGCTTCAAAAGTCTACCAAGAACTACCAACAAACAACCATTTAAAAACAAGGTTCCTTTAATTCATCAAAATATTAATAGAATTCCTTACATTCAACTTCAAACTAAATTAAGAAAAAAAAATGCAACAACTTTGAAAGTCAAGGGTAGACATAAAAATAGAAACTTTATAGCAAATCAACACTGATTAGTTAATGTGATGAACCGCATAAAACTTTGATATGTAACCTAATCAACAAAGTAAGGATGTCACTATGAAATAATGCAAAAATCAATTAAAGTTTCATACAGGACATTATGATAATAGCAAAAGCTTGACTACACAGATAAAAATTATTGCGCAAATTGCAATAAGAAAAAAAGGCAAACCTAAGAAGAAAAGTGTTGAGGAGGTAACGAGAGAAAGTGGTTTTGCCGCTGTTCTTAGCGCCGCATATGAAGACAACGGGAGGAAGTGAAGTAGTTGAATCGTTGGTTATGGCGTCTGCTGCATCCGACCATTCTTGAGAAATGTCTATGTTGGGTTGTGTTGGTGCAAAAACCGCCATTTTTACTCTTCTTCAATTGTATAATTGAAGAGAGTGTAGTTGAAAGTTACTCTGTCACGAGAAAATAATGGTGAAGGGGTAAGTGAATGCAAGGGTGGAATATATATTTGGGTTTGAGGGTGTAGATTTTGACAAGTTTTCTGAATTTGATCAAGTACCTGAAGTTGCTTCATCAATGATAGTAAGTGATAGACATCTGGGCGGAGCAAACTCTGGATGTCCAACATATGTGTCCAAATAAGCTATTCTCTTGTGTCTACCAGTGAAAGTTGATCATATTATCATCAACGCACACTTTGAATATATTTTCTTTGTCTTGTTCGAAAAAATTTCACTCTGTACCAAAATATTTATATGATTATTCATAACATTCCCAAATTATAATCTATAGCTTGCTTAAATTACCAACATATATAACTTAAATGACATAATTAACTACTAGTTGCTTCAAAAGTCTACCAAGAACTGCCAACAAACAACCATTTAAAAACAAGGTTCCTTTAATTCATCAAAATCATAATAGAATTCCTTACATTCAACTTCAAACTAAATTAAGAAACAAAATGCAACAATTTTGAAAGTCAAGGATAGACATAAAAATAAAAACTTTATAGCAAATCAACACTGATTAGTTCATGTGATTAACCACATAAAACTTTGATATGTAACCTAATCAACAAAGTAAGGAAGTCAGTATGAAAGAATGCAAAAATTAATTGAATATTTCATACAGGACATTTATGATAATAGCAAAAGTGTGACTACACAGATAAAAATATTGCGAAATTGTAAAAAGAAAGAAAGGCAAACCTAAGAAGAAAAGTGTTGAGGAGGTAACGAGAGAAAGTGGTTTTGCCGCTGTTCTTAGCGCCGCATATGAAGACAATGGGAGGAAGTGAAGTAGTGGAATCGTTGGTTATGGGGTCTGCTGCATCCGACCATTCTTGAGAAATCTCTATGTTGGGTTGTGTTGGTGCAAAAGCCGCCATTTTTACTCTGTTTCAATTGAAGAATTGAAGAGGGTGTAGTTGAAAGTTACTCTGTCACGAGAAAATAATGGTGAAAGGGTGAGTGAATGCAAGGGTGGAATATATATTTGGGTTTGAGCGTGTAGATTTTGACATGACATCTGAATTTGATCAAGTACCTAGAGTTGCTTCATCAATGATAGTAAGTGATAGACATCCGGGCTGAGCAAACTCTGGATGTCCAACATATGTGTCCAAATAAGCTATTCTCTTGTATCTTCCAGTGAAAGTTAATCATATTATCATCAACGCACACTTTGAATATATTTTCTTTTTCTTGTTCGAAGAAATTTCACTCAGTAGAAAAATATTTATATGATTCATAACATTCCCAAATTATAATCTATAGCTTGCTTAAATTACCAACATATATAACTTAAATGACATAATTAACTACTAGATGCTTCAAAAGTCTACCAAGAACTACCATAAAACAACCATTTAAAAACAAGGTTCCTTTAATTCATCAAAATCATAATAGAATTCATTACATTCAACTTCAAACTAAATTAAGAAAAAAAAAATGCAACAACTTTGAAAGTCAAGAGTAGACATAAAAATAGAAACTTTATAGCAAATCAACATTGATTAGTTAATGTGATTAACCACATAAAACTTTGATATGTCACGTAATCAACAAAGTAAGGAAGTCAGTATGAAAGAATGCAAAAATCAATTGAAGTTTTCATACAGGACATTTATGATAATAGCAAAAGTGTGACTACACAGATAAAAATATTGCAAAATTGTAAAAAGAAAGAAAGGCAAACCTAAGAAGAAAAGTGTTGAGGAGGCAACGAGAGAAAGTGGTTTTCCCGCTGTTCTTGGCGCCGCATATGAAGACAATGGGAGGAAGTGAAGTAGTGGAATCGTTGGTTATGGCGTCTGCTGCATCCGACCATTCTTAAGAAATGTCTATGTTAGGTTGTGTTGGTGCAAAAGCCGCCATTTTTACTCTTCTTCAATTGAAGAAGAGTAGGGTGTAGTTCAAAGTTACTCGTCACGAGAAAATAATGGTGAAGGGGTGAGTGAATGCAAGGGTGGAATATATATTTGGGTTTGAGCGTGTAGATTTTGACATGTTTTCTGAATTTGATCAAGTACCTGGAGTTGCGTCATCAATGATAGTAAGTGATGGACATCCGGGCGGAACAAACTCTGGCTGTCCAACATCTGTGTCCAAATAAGCTACTCTCTTGTATCTACCAGTGAAAGTTAATCATATTATCATCAACGCACTCTTTGAATATATTTTCTTTTTCTTGTTCGAAGAAATTTCACTCAGTACAAAAATATTTATATGATTTATAACATTCCCAAATTATAATCGATAGCTTGCTTAAATTACAAACATATATAACTTAAATGACAGAATTAACTACTAGTTGCTTCAAAAGTCTACCAAGAACTCCCAACAAACAACCATTTAAAAACAAGGTTCATTTAATTCATCAAAATCATAATAGAATTCCTTACATTCAACTTCAAACTAAATTAAGAAAAAAAAAATGCAACAACTTTGAAAGTCAAGGGTAGACATAAAAATAGAAACTTTATAGCAAATCAACACTGATTAGTTAATGTGATTAACCACATAAAACTTTGATATGTAACCTAATCAACAAAGTAAGGAAGTCAGTATGAAAGAATGCAAAAATCAAATGAAGTTTCATACAGGACATTTATGATAATAGAAAAAGCCTGATTACATAGATAAAAAATATTGTGCGAATTGCAAAAAGAATAAAAGGCTAACCTAAGAAGAAAAGTGTTGAGGAGGTAACGAGAGAAAGTGGATTCGCCGCTGTTCTTAGCGCCGCATATGAAGACAATGGGAGGAAGTGAAGTAGTGGAATAGTTGGTTACGGTCGTCTGCATCCGACCATTCTTGAGAAATGTCTATGTTGGGTTGTGTTGGTGCAAAAGTCGCCATTTTACTCTGCTTCAATTGAAGAATTGAAGAGGGTGTAGTTAAAAGTTACTCTGTCACGAGAAAATAATGGTGAAAGGGTGAGTGAATGCAAGGGTGGAATATATATTTGGATTTGAGCGTGTAGATTTTGACATGTTTTCTGAATTTGATCAAGTACCTGGAGTTGTTTCATCAATGATAGTAAGTGATGGACATCCGGGCGGAGCAAACTCTAGCTGTCCAACATCTGTGTCCAAATAAGCTACTCTCTTGTATCTACCAGTGAAAGTTAATCATATTATCATTAACGCACACTTTGAATATATTTTCTTTTTCTTGTTCGAATAAATTTCACTCAGTACAAAAATATTTATATGATTTATAACATTCCCAAATTATAATCGATAGCTTGCTTAAATTACAAACATATATAACTTAAATGACAGAATTAACTACTAGTTGCTTCAAAAGTCTACCAAGAACTCACAACAAACAACCATTTAAAAACAAGGTTCATTTAATTCATCAAAATCATAATAGAATTCCTTACATTCAAATTCAAACTAAATTAAGAAAAAAAAAAATGCAACAACTTTGAAAGTCAAGGGTAGGCATAAAAATAGAATCTTTATAGCAAATCAACACAGATTAGTTAATGTGATTAACCACATAAAACTTTGATATGTAACCTAATCAACAAAGTAAGGAAGTCACTATGAAAGAATGCAAAAATCAATTGAAGTTTCATACAGGACATTTATGATAATAGAAAAAGCCTGACTACATAGATAAAAAATATTGTGCGAATTGCAAAAAGAATAAAAGGCAAACCTAAAAAGAAAAGTATTGAGGTGGTAACGAGAGAAAGTGGATTCGCAGCAGTTCTTAGCGCCGCATATGAAGACAATGGGAGGAAGTGAAGTAGTGGAATCGTTGGTTATGGCGTCTGCTGCATCCGACCATTCTTGAGAAATGTCTATGTTGGGTTGTGTTGGTACAAAAACCGCCATTTTTACTTTGCTTCAACTGAAGAATTGAAGAGGGTGTAGTTGAAAGTTACTCTGTCACGAGAAAATAATGGTGAAAGGGTGAGTGAATCCAAGGGTGGAATATATATTTGGGTTTGAGCGTGTAGATTTTGACATGTTTTCTGAATTAGATCAAGTATCTGGAGTTGCTTCATCAATTCTAGTAAGTGATAGACCTCCGGGCGGAGCAAACTCTGGATGTCCAACATATGTGTCCAAATAAGCTATTCTCTTGTATCTACCAGTGAAAGTTAATCATATTATCATCAACGCACACTTTGAATATATTTTGTTTTTCTTGTTCGAATAAATTTCACTCAGTACAAAAATATTTATATGATTCCTAACATTCCCAAATTATAATCTATAGCTTGCTTAAATTACCAACACATATAACTTAAATGATAGTACTACTAGTTGCTTCAAAAGTCTACCAAGAACTCCCAACAAACAAACATTTAAAAACAAGGTTCATTTAATTCATCAAAATCATAATGGAATTCCATACATTCAACTTCAAACTAAATTAATAAAAAAAAATGCAACAACTTTGAAAGTCAAGGATCAGCATAAAGATAGAAACTTTATAGCAAATCAACACTGATTAGTTAATGTGATTAACAACATAAAACTTTGATATGTAACCTAATCAACAAAGTAAGGGAATCACTATGAAAGAATGCAAAAATCAATTGAAGTTTCATACAGGACATTTATGATAATAGCAAAAGCCTGACTACATAGATAAAAAATATTGTGCAAATTGCAAAAAGAAAAAAAAGGCAAACCTAAGAAGAAAAGTGTTGAGGAGGTAACGAGAGAAAATGGATTCGCCGCTGTTCTTAGCGCCGCATTTGAAGACAATGGGAGGAAGTGATGTAGTGGAATCGTTGGTTATGGCGTCAGCTGCATCCGACCATTCGTAAGAAATGTCTATGTTGGGTTGTGTTGGCTCAAAAACCGCCATTTTTACACTGCTTCAATTGAATAATTGAAAAAGGCTGTAGTTGAAAGTTACTCTGTCATGAGAAAATAATGGTCAGGGGGTGAGTGAATGCAAGGGTGGAATATATATTTGGGTTTGAGCGTATAGATTTTGACATGTTTTCTGAATTTGATCATGTACCTAGAGTTGCTTCATCAATAATAGTAAGTGATAAACATCTGGGCGGAGCAAACTCTGGATGTCCAACATTTGTGTCCAAATAAGCCACTCTCCTGTATCTACCAGTGAAAGTTAATCATATTATAATCAACGCACACTTTGAATATATTTTCTTTTTCTTGTTCGAAGAAATTTCACTTACTACAAAAATATTGATATGATTCATAACATTCCCAAATTATAATCAATAGTTTGCTTAAATTACCAACATATATAACTTAAATGACAGAATTAACTATTAGTTGCTTTCAAAAGTCTACCAAGAACTCCCAACAAACAACCATTTAAAAACAAGGTTCATTTAATTCATCAAAATCATAATGGAATTCCTTACATTCAACTTCAAACTAAATTAAGAAAAAAAAAATGCAACAACTTTGAAAGTCAAGGGTAGACAAAAAAATAGAAACTTTATAGCAAATCAACACTGATTAGTTAATGTGATTAACCACATAAAACTGTGATATGTAACCTAATCAACAAAGTAAGGAAGTCACTATGAAAGAATGCAAAAATCAATTGAAGTTTCATACAGGACATTTATGATAATAGCAAAAGCCTGACTACATAGATAAAATATATTGTGCAAATAAAAAATATTTGGGTTTGAGCGTGTTGATTTTAACATGTTTTCTGAATTTGATCAAGTACCTGGAGTTGCTTCATCAATGATAGTAAGTGATGGACATCCGGGAGGAGCAAACTCTGGCTGTCCAACATCTATGTCCAAATAAGCTACTCTCTTGTTACCAGTGAAAGTTAATCATATTATCTTTAACTCACACTTTGAAAATATTTTCTTTTTCTTGTTCGAAGAAATTTCACTCAGTACAAAAATATTTATATGATTCATAACATTCCCAAATTATAATCTATAGCTTGCTTAAATTACCAACACATATAACTTAAATGACAGAATTAACTACTAGGTGCTTCAAAAGTCTACCAAAAACTCCCAACAAACAACCATTTAAAAACAAGGTTCATTTAATTCATCAAAATCGTAATGGAATTCCTTACATTCAACTTCAAACTAAATTAACAAAAAAAAAATGCAATAACTTTGAAAGTCAAGGGTAAACATAAAAATAGAAACTTTATAGCAAATCAACACTGATTAGTTAATGTGATTAACCACATAAAACTTTGATATGTAACCTAATCAACAAAGTAAGGAAGTCACTATGATGCAAAAATCAATTGAAGTTTCATACAGGACATTTATGATAATAGCAAAAGCTTGACTACATAGATAAAAAAATATTGTGCAAATTGCAAAAAGAAAAAAAGGCAAACCTAAGAAGAAAAGTGTGAGGAGGTAACGAGAGAAAGTGGTTTTGCCGCTATTCTTAGCGCCGCATATTAAGACAATGGGAGGAAGTGAAGTAGTGGAATCGTTGGTTATGGCGTCTGCTGCATTCGACCATTCTTGAGAAATGTCTATGTTGGGTTGTGTTGGTGCAAAAGCCGCCATTTTTACTCTTCTTCAATTGAAGAATTGAAGAGGGTGTAGTTGAAAGTTACTCTGTCACGAGAAAATAATGGTGAAGGGGTGAGTTAATGCAATGGTGGAATATATATTTGGGTTTAAGCGTGTAAATTTTGATATGTTTTCTGAATTTGATCAAGTACCTGGAGTTGCTTCATCAATGATAGTAAGTGATGGACATCCGGGCGGAGCAAACTCTGTCTGTTCAACATCTGTGTCCAAATAAGCTACTCTCTTGTATCTACCAGTGAAAGTTAATCATATTCTCATCAACGCACACTTTGAATATATTTTCTTTTTCTTGTTCGAAAAAATTTCACTCAGTACAAAAATATTTATATGATTCATAACATTCCCAAATTATAATCTATAGCTTGCTTAAATTACCAACACATATAACTTAAATGACATAATTAACTACTAGTTGCTTCAAAAGTCTACCAAGAACTCCCAACAAACAACCATTTAAAAACAAGGTTCATTTAATTCATCAAAATCATAATGGAATTCCTTACCTTCAACTTCAAACTAAATTAAGAAAAAAAAAATGCAACAACTTTGAAAGTCAAGGTTTGACATAAAAATAGAAACTTTATAGCAAATCAACACTGATTAGTTAATGTGATTAACCACATAAAACTTTGATATGTAACCTAATCAACAAAGTAACGAAGTCACTATGAAAGAATGCGAAAATCAATTGAAGTTTCATACAGGACATTTATGATAATAGCAAAAGCCTGACTACATAGATAAAAAATATTGTGCAACTTGCAAAAAGAAAAAAAAAGCAAACCTAAGAAGAAAAGTGTGAGGAGGTAACGAGAGAAAGTGGTTCTGCCGCTGTTCTTAGAGCCGCATATGAAGATAATGGGAGGAAGTGAAGTAGTGGATTCGTTGGTTATGGTGTCTGTTGCATCCGAACATTCTTGAGAAATGTCTATGTTAGGTTGTGTTGGTGCAAAAGCCGCCAATTTTCCTCTTCTTCAATTGAAGAAGAGTAGAGGGTGTAGTTGAAAGTTACTCTGTCACGAGAAAATAATGGTGAAGGGGTGAGTGAATGCAAGGGTGGAATATATATTTGGATTTGAGCGTGTAGATTTTGACATGTTTTCTGAATTTGATCAAGTACCTAGAGTTGCTTCATCAATGATAGTAAGTGATGGACATCCGGGCGGAGCAAACTCTGGCTGTCCAACATCTGTGTCCAAATAAGCTACTCTCATGTATCTACCAGTGAAAGTTAATCATATTATCATCAACACACACTTTGAATATATTTTCTTTTTCTTGTTCGAAAAAATTTCACTCAGTACAAAAATATTTATATATTCATAACATTCCCAAATTATAATCTATAGCTTGCTTAAATTACCAACACATATAACTTAAATGACAGAATTAACCACTAGTTGCTTCAAAAGTCTACCATGAACTCCCAACAAACAACCATTTAAAAACAAGGTTCATTTAATTCATCAAAATCATAATGGAATTCCTTACATTCAACTTCAAACTAAATTAAGAAAAAAAAAATGCAACAACTTTGAAAGTCAAGGGTAGACATAAAAAAAGAAACTTTATAGCAAATCAACACTGATTAGTGAATGTGATTAACCACATAAAACATTGATATGTAGCCTAATCAACAAAGTAAGGAAGTCACTATGAAAGAATGCAAAAATCAATTGAATTTTCATACAGGACATTTATGATAATAGCAAAAGCCTGACTACATAGATAAAAAATATTGTGCAAATTGCAAAAAGAAAAAAAGGCAAACCTAAGAAGAAAAGTGTTAGGAGGTAACGAGAGAAAGTAGTTTTGCCGCTGTTCTGAGCGCCTCATATGAAGACAATGGGAGGAAGTGAAGTAGTGGAATCGTTGGTTATGGCGTCTGCTGCATTCGACCATTCTTGAGAAATGTCTATGTTGGGTTGTGTTGGTCCAAAAGCCGCCATTTTTATTCTTCTTCAATTGAAGAATTGAAGAGGGTGTAGTTGAAAGTTACTCTGTCACGAGAAAATAATGGTGAAGGGGTGAGTGAATGCAAGGGTGGAATATATATTTAGATTTGAGCGTGTAGATTTTGACATGTTTTCTGAATTTGATCAAGTACCTGGAGTTGATTCATCAATGATAGTAAGTGAAGTGATGGACATCCGGGCGGAGCAAACTCTGGCTGTCCAACATCTGTGTCCAAATATGCTACTCTCTTGTATCTACCAGTGAAAGTTAATCATATTATCATCAACGCACACTTTGAATATATTTTCTTTTTCTTGTTCGAAGAAATTTCACTCAATACACAAAATATTTATATGATTCATAACATTCCCAAATTATAATATATAGCTTGCTTAAATTACCAGCACATATAACTTAAATGACAGAATTAACTACTAGTTGCTTCAAAAGTCTACCAAGATCTCCCAACAAACAACCATTTAAAAACAAGGTTCATTTAATTCATCAAAATCATAATGGAATTCCTTACATTCAACTTCAAATCATAATGCAACAACTTTGAAAGTCAAGGGTAGACATAAAAATAGAAACTTTATAGCAAATCAACACTGATTAGTTAATGTGATTAACCACATAAAACTTTGATATGTAACCTAATCAACAAAGTAAGGAAGTCACTATGAAAGAATGCAAAAATCAATTGAAGTTTCATACAGGACATTTATGATAATAGCAAAAGCCTAACTACATAGATAAAAAATATTGTGCAAATTGCAAAAAGAAAAAAAAGGCAAACCTAAGAAGAAAAGTGTTGAGGAGGTAACGAGAGACAGTGGTTTTGCCGCTGTTCTTAGCGCCGCATATGAAGACAATGGGAGGAAGTGAAGTAGTGGAATCGTTGGTTATGGCGTCTATTGCATCCGACCATTCTTGAGAAATGTCTATGTTGGGTTGTGTTGGTGCAAAAGCCGCCATTTTTAGTCAATGTTTTGTTATGTTGTCTGCGAAAATTGAAGACGGTGTAGTTTAAAGTTACTCTGTCACGAGAAAATAATGGTGAAGGGGTGAGTGAATGCAAGGGGTGGAATATATATTTGGGTTTGAGCGTGGAGATCTTGACATGTTTTACAATCTCAAATTCTCAACACCACAAAATCTCCTCTCCAAAGTCTCAACTTCCCCAAATTGGTACATACACACAACCGTAGAAAAAGAACATACTCATGATGAACATGAAGGACGATAAATATTACCGCTTAAGTGTAACCATAACTATTATAGAAAAAAATTGACTTCCGCATTTGGTTATCACATCCTAGCTATGTCAAAATTTTGACTTCCATATTCGTTTATCACAGCTTAGCTACAAGGATATTAGTGAACCAACCATACAATCGAAACACCTATCGAGCATTTAGATACTCAATTACCACACCACAACATAATATCACGTTATGTGCTTCGGAAGCATCCTTAACTAGTAAACGCAATTTTTAATTCATAAAGTGACATTTAAACACCTGTGGGGGAGATAAATTAGAGGCTTCCGGCGGTGTCGAGCGCCGAGCGAAGGCCGGGCGTGTATGTCCGAACGACGGTGGCCGGCGAGGCGGCGACGAAGTGGTTGTCCGCTTGTGAGTTTTGAAACTTGATGACGACTAGCGAGACTTAGCGAGAGTGAGAAAGACTGTAGGGCTGGTTTAGGAGAGAAGTTGGAATCGTGTTTGTGACATGTGAGTTTTGAAATAAAAAATCCCCAAATTAATGGTTTGTCACGTAACCAACTAGGACCAAGCACATGTCTGCCACTATTTGAAACAATTGTATGTGGACTATGGTCATGACTTATGTGAAAGATTTTATATACAACATTTCACTTTGGGCGATCGATATTTCAATATGGATATTAGATACTTTGTCGGTTACTTGAATTATATTGATGACCCGACTCAAAAAGATTTAGTATGAGTTAAGTAAAATTTAAAGTATCTTGACTAAATTATGTTCGCCTAAGTACGACCCTTATGTATTAAAAAGATTGTACGAGTAATGACATAAGTACTATGATGTCTAAGGAAAGAATATTTTAGAAAAAGCCCAAGTCTAAAATAAATAGTAATAAATTTCATTATTCAATTATTGATTAAATTAAAGGAAGGAATATTACAAGCCTCCCCCGGCTATCAAGAATTTTAACTATGATACCAGGTAACGTCTACTGCTAATACTCGCACTCCCCTTCCAGCTATGTTTTATATAATGCTTTTATGTAATGTTTATACTATGTTATTTATGGTGTGAGGGATATGAAATGTTTGGCTACGTAAATGATGTTTATAAATGATTTGATGCTATGAGAAGTATGATGATTTGGTGATATAATGTTTGTGCAATGATTTTACTATGATTTTTGAAAAGTAATTAAAAGATATGAAACATGATAAATGAAAGTGAAAGATGTTCATGGCAATACTATGTTCTCTAGGTCGTGCACGTGTTATTCTGTTATCTGGCGGGAACACCACCTTATGATGGGGACAACGTCCTCGGTGGCACCCGCATTATGGCATTATGCCACCTTCTGATGAGGGACAACGTCCTCGGTGGCTCTGCCTTATGTTACTATTGCATTATATGCCACCTTCTGATGGGGAACGAATGTCCTCAGTGGGTTTGCCTTTTGTTACAATTTATGATCGACGTTATATACATGCCACCTTCTGATGGGAGACTTATATCCTCAGTGGCTTTGCCTTCCGTTGTACTCGCTAGGGGTGTGCAGTTTTGGACCGTATCGGGAAAAAAAACGGAACCTAACCCGGATCGGATTGGTGGTCGCCGGTCCGGCCCCGGTCTTGGAATTTTAGAAACCGGTTTTCAGGTCCGGTATGATCTAAAACCTGGATTTTTTCGATACGGACAAGAAAAACCGTTTGTTTTTTTTTATTTTTATAAAAACCAAATTTGTTTCAACTTTTTTTAATCTTTATTTTGGAGTCGAATTTTATATTATGGACTATTATTGGAATTATATTATTATGAATTATAGAGTATGAAAGAAGATGAGATTATATTAGAATTATTATTAATATGAAGTATTATAAAAGAAGGTGAGAATTGTTCATGCATTAGTATTAGGACAAAGACTATACAAGAGATAAAAAAAACAGCTCCAAAGAAAAGGAAAAGATAATGAATTTGCAAATATTAACAAAAATCGGTCCAAAACCAAGCTTTTTGAAGTTGGATATGAGTAGTGTCCATAAATTAACTTAAAACAAGATAAACATTTATTAAAGATGTTGACTTTTTCCTCATTTTCTTCCCCTCAAGCTCATCATTAGCATTTCTCGAGATGTTGACCTGCATCCATGGTGCATCATTATTAATACTGAATAGTGATTTGGGAAATGCTACTTAGAAAGGAAGGAAGATAAGTGAGGAAGTAGAAAATTCTTCGTAAAATGAAAAGAGAAAGGATCAAAATAACTGAAAAATCAATACCGAAAAACTTGGTCATTCACCAAAAATTCGTCGAGTGTCACCTTTCTGCAAGGACAAAAAAGTCAAATGTAGTTTGTGACAAAATTCTTTTCGTAAAATAATTTTTCACAAAAAATATACTTCATTTTATAAAATTGTTCACCACGAGTTTATTTTATAAAACTATTTATACCATCCCACAGTTAGTTAAGTCGGCAATCCCCAAATGTAATCAAGATGAGCAAATTTAAAATAGGAATATACATAGAGAGTCCATGGACTAATGTTGACATTGGGTCAACAACAAAAACAACCCATCTCTTTGCTTACAATGACTTAAAAGCAAACATCCGCATTCCTCAAACACTTCCACAACAAACCCAAAGTCTAGATCAGACGGCACTTTGCCATCTCACTCCACCACCTCTCCAGCTTCATACTGAGCTTCAGGCGCCAAAAGAACACCACTTCCTCTTTTCTCTCTCCTTCTCAAAAAAAAAAACCAAACAAAATAAAAAACCTCCCACTTTATTTTAATCAATTAATTTCTCTACTAGATAAAATAGAAAAATTCCCAAATCAAATCACCAGATTTCAAATTCAATAGAGAGAAAAAAAAACCCTCATTCTCACTCAGCTTCGAATTTGAGGAGAGAGAAAATGGCTGGAATGGAACTTCAGAATACAGTGAAAGAAGCCCTAAATGCTCTCTATCATCATCCCGACGATACTGTTCGTATGCAAGCTGATCGATGGCTTCAAGAATTTCAGCGCACTCTTGATGCTTGGCAGGTTTTTGCTTTTTTCGCTAATTCACGATCTCTTTTTTTGCGATTTTGTTAGGAATTCGAATTTCTCAGCAAATTTATTGTGGTTTTGAAGCTTCAATTTGGTTTACTTTTTCTATTTTTGATGTATTTGGTGTTTAATTTATAAATGGAACTGCACTAGTTATTCGGATTATAGCGGAGAATGTAGCTTTAGGTTTTGAGCTTTTCGGCGAATGTAGTTGTATGTTTAAGGTGTTTGAACCAGCTTAAATTGTGGCTGAGAAAATCAAGTTTGATGTTGAAGTAAAAGGTAAGTTGGCGGAAGTTTCGTTGAGTAATGTATCGTGTTAATTGTTAGATATTGCCGGTTTTACCGTTTGTGTTGCAAATTTGTTGTTGCATTATGGTTTAGTTAATAACAGTTTGGTAGAAGTGGTGCCTTTGAGAGTGATGAGTCTGTTGTAGATTAAGTTCTTGATGATGCTGTTTTATATCGTTTCAAATTTTTCGTCATGCTTAGTTATCAATGTAAGATTCTTGTAGAAGTTCTGAGTCTTTTTCGTGTAGGAAATTTTTTGACATGCTGTGCTTCTCATAGGTTGCAGATAATCTGCTTCACGATGCAACTAGCAATTTGGAAACTCTTATATTTTGCTCACAAACTTTAAGAAGCAAGGTATGTTAATCATAATCATGTCTCTTGTTTCTCTGCGTGTTCTATGATATGTATGTCGAGTTGCAGGACATTGCTTGTCCATTTTTCATGCTTTAATATACCAGATTACTAATAAACTCAGGTACAACGAGATTTTGAGGAGCTTCCTTCTGAAGCATTTCGTCCTTTACGGGATTCTTTAAATGTAAGCAATTTCATATACCTTTTATGTTCACCTATATTTATATTGCTGAGTTATTATAGACTACTATGTTATCTTCAATCTCCCACATGAAGTTCTATTTTCCTATTTTAATTTCTGGTGTGAATTTCCTATGAGATATCTTTGTTATCTTCAGTTGGCCACAATATATTACAATTACCAACGGGTTTTAGGTACTATAATTATTCCATCTTATGGGTAGTTGCAGACTTGCAGTTGCTTAAGCAGTTCTGATATTCACATATGGAATATTTGATGGCAACCAAATATGCATTGCTATTAGCATATTATGTATGAGCTATATACCTTTGTCAAGTTGTGATATCTAGTATTCCACCAATTGATGCAATTTTTATACGCGCATATGTGTGGTTTTTATATAGTGATGTCTGAATTCTGATGCAATAGAGGCCTTCATGTCATGTTGAAGATCTTTACTTTGATAGGAACATGGCAATTTCTTGAATGAAGGTTAGGAAGCTTGTTGATCTGTTTCTTGAACAATGGGAGAGTGTTTTCATAAAAGGACCATGGTACCTAAAACACAAGGAAAGTTTGTAGGCTTTTCTTTATGTATACAATAGCTCTTGGGTACTACTACTAGGAGCTTTGTCTTTGTATTTTTATGTTTATTGCGTGCTCTTAATTTCACGGCCTATAAAAGTTGCATAAGGGTGCTATAGTGATAACTACTGGAAGAAAATGTCAGGTTTTACCCATTTATTGCAACATTGTAGATATTGTACTATTGTGGTTTTATACCGGGGTCGCAATATGCTTAAAACCTTCAAAATGCGGTTGGAATGCTTGTGAAATTGCTTTTATGATCTGAACCATATAGCTTAGTTAAGACAATAAGAGCTATAGTGTAATATATTTGAAATATGGAGCTGTGAAGTTAGCTAATTAGGACAAGGGAAGTGTGATTGTTTTAATGGTGAATATAGGATGAACTATGAAGTTGGTGAAGGTTGTGTGAATGTAAAAAATGAGGACAACTGGATGACTCAGAGGTAAAGGAATGATGTGGAGTTCATCTGTAGAAGAGTTTGAAATAGCCTTGTTTAGGAACTATGAAGCAATGGAGAATGTTTAATTTTTCTGGTTTTTGTAAAGATAATTGGAGGGTAATTGGAAGAGAATAAGTAAAATAAAATAAGTATTTTTATTGAGGCATTTTCACCCCTTTGCTTTGCTTTCCACGAGTAGAATAAGAAATTGAAGGTCATATAAGCAATTAACGGCATAAAAAATGGAAGCTCTTGAAATGACTTAATTTCATAAGGTTTTTTGTGTTTATTTCTATTTTTTTGTGGCCCGTTAAATAGAGGTTAGAAAAAAAATATCACCCTTTGTTGAGTTGCATAGTACTTCCCCCCTATCAATATTTAGATATTTCTAAAATTGAACCCAATGAGTGATAGAATGTCTAGCTTTATTGAGGACCTTTGAGGTCCACAAAAGACAGTTCTTTTCTATCAGGTTTGTATTACTTAGTGATCCCGGCATTGGTAGTCCCTTTGACTGTGAAGAACTGTTGTTTCAGGAGCAGATGAATTTTTTTATATAAATAATAATCCTTGCATATGATTTCTAGTATGAGTACTACAATTTTGTGATTGATAGAAATACATTAATATTTGTCAAGACGACACAACATATTCCTCAGTGGATTGCCTGATCGAATTCAATGTTAAGTGTTATTGCAATGGGGTTGGAGGAGGGGAGGTTCCAAGATCAACTTCTAGCATGGGGGTTCTAATCTTGTATATGAGATTGCTGCTTGGTTGGTAGTCCTCTATGGATGCTAGGTTTACGTGTTATGTGGGAGGAGAATCTAATCTGTTTTTTTAGTTTGGATGATTCATGTTTGTTGTATCAAAGGAGTAAATTGTAGAGTTTCCGAATTGAGTTCAATTTGGTTTTTGGTTGTTCATGATCATTTTCTCAGTTTGAAGGCTCTCAAGGGGTGATATTTTTAGATTTCTTTCAAAACTAAGATAAAGAATTTTCAGTAAACTATATGAAATCCAAAATAGTGCATTTGGATAGAGCTCTATCTCTTAAGGCAGATGTTATATGTCCATTGAGTGGTGACTTGGTGAGACTAAAAATGGCTTGTATTTGCAGGTGAATCTGCTAGGCTCTTTTGGCATAAGTTCTTTGAGACTGTATCCTATATTGGGTAGGGTAAGAACAAGGGTAGCTTAACGAGTGTGCTTCTGAGATCCTGGATATTGCCAGAAGGTTGAAGAAATCTGTTGTCGACTAATGCTAAATTTAAAATGTTGCTATCAGCATTGAAAGAAAATGACTTTTCATCTGATCTAGTATATAATGTGTTACTTCTCGTAGAGGCCTAGACTTATCTAGTTTTATATCCTTCTCAAAGACCAGATGCTTGCTTTATTTGTCAGTTGCCTGAATTTATTAGCATTCTACCTCAATATCTGGGTACTTATAGATTTTGATTGAATCTGGAGACCGTGAAGGTTCTTGGTCTTACTACCCCAAGCTGTAGCAGTCTTAGTCTGAGTATAATTACTATAATATCAGGACTTGGGTTTGGCTCTCTTTTGGCTTTATTACAGGAACATCATCGGTGTCCTTATGGTAACTAATGTCTAATACCCAGTTTAAATTTTCATTCCTGTAGAATATGGGGAGTACGTATAAATATCCTTTTGTATACAACATCTGGCTGCGTTTTATACTGGACTAATAATGTGATGCTCTTTATTCCAGAGCTTGTTAAATAGATTTCATCATGGCCCGCCAAAAGTCAGAACCCAGGTATTGTGGGAATGTTCTTCCAGGAACAGAAACGGACATAGCATCTTTTCCTATGTATATGCTGCTTTTAGTGACACCATTTCTCTGCTCATTTGAACTTCTAGATTAGCCTTGCTGTAGCTGCGTTGGCTGTTCATGTCTCTGTAGAAGATTGGGGAGATGGAGGCATTATGAATTGGCTCAAGGTAGAGATGAACTCTCGTCCCGAATGCATACCAAGCTTTTTGGAGCTTTTGAAGGTTCTGCCTGAGGTATAAATCTATGTTATCTAATATCTATGTTTCCTCCTTATAGCTTCCTATGGTTCTCTTTAGTTATACTGGCTGTCGGCTGAGGATAGGTATAAGTGAGGAAGCAAAGCTATTTTTTATGATGTTGCGAGATGCAATCCTCATCACACATAATGTTCGCATCTGCTTTATATTGTAATATAATCTTGCTGCACGAAAATTGACTACATAGACCTGTGGAACACGTGGGAGGTAAAACAGGTTTTTGAGTTAAACTAGGGAGGCTTATTTTGTTCATTTGAGCTTGTAAATAACTTGTATTGGAGAACCACTGATAGTGTAGTATAATCAGTTTCTCCTGAAACGTCAAATACCTGATGATTTTTCTGTGCTTGTAAACAGGAGGTGTTCGATTACAGAATATCAGCTCGACCTGAAAGGCGTCGGCAATTTGAGAAGGAGCTTATTTCTACTATGGAGGTTGCGCTGAGTTTATTAACTGCTTGTTTGAATGCCAATGAACTCAAGGAGCAGGTCAAATTCCCAATTTTTGCATCCAACTGTTCTGTTTTATTTTGTATCTTCTAAAATTTTTAAGGATTATGTATTATATTCTTATTCTAGGAAAAGAAATATCAATAAATGCTGAAAGAAAATTTACGAAGTAGGGGGATCAGAAGTTCACCAGAAATCTAGGGAAAAGGAAAAACAATATCGTATTTCATGGAAAGGGACAACTGAGGGATTGCCCCATAAGTGTGAGCCCAAAGAGAAGTTAGATAGACCTAGGATGCTCGGACTCGGGTACGGGTGTCGGACTCGGGAAATTCTAAACTCAAGGACTCGCGGACTCGTTTGTTAAGTGTCCAAATTTTGAATATGGACTCAGGGACACGGCAACCAATGAAAAATATTGAATTTATTTGTATCTGAAGTATATTTTTAGTTTTTTATAATTATGTTTTAGTATTTAATTTCTTGAAAAAAGAGAGTAAACACTCCGTAATCTTGATAATATGCTGCTTAGTGCTTAGGAAATCAGCAAAAAGTATAAAGTTACTGCAAAGAAGAGAACATAAGGATTTTTTTTAAAAAGAAAAGGAAAGAATCAGTGATTGGGTAGAATAAAAAAATCAATAGAAAGGAATAGGGTGCAAGCTGTAAAAGTGCAAAAGAAATAAATGATGCCAATTGCCAGCTGCCTGTAGTATTAACAACTTGAACCATTAAATAATGCTGACTGTTCATTTACCCTTACCCAGAACACCAAAGTTTCTCTCTCTTCTCTCTGTCTTCTCTCTCTGCAAAAGCATGGGTGCCGAGTCCACTTTCTCGCCCAAAGGTCCGACCCGGATTTCGTGTCGGCACCCGCGTCGTGTCGTGTCGACACCGGTGCGGCGGGGGTGATGGCCGAGTCCGAGCTTCCCAGAGATAGACCACTTGATCCATTAATAAACCAAAGAAGACTTGCAACAATAACTTGTGCTCCGTTTGCTGATGAAATTACATATATTGTATTTGTCAATGACCTAGAATAGTAAGGGCAGTCCAATGGATCCCTACCAGAACAATTATCTCTGCCAAAGACACATTGTCGCTTGACAAAGATATACAAACAGCTTCTTGTTTCCTCTGTAGCAAGAGATAAAGTGCTTAAATGAGTTTCCCCATTGTAGCAACCCACATTTGAACCTTGGCCTTCCAATTTGAAGTATAAACAGGGACGGCTTCTGAATTTTGCATTTGCTAGTTGGTGGCTGTGTACGGAACCACAAAATCATCGAAGAATCAGCCTACCAGGGCCGCGTATATTGGAATCTGACAAAGAAACAGAATCAAGAACTCTCAATAAGCTTGTAAGCTCCTCCTCCCGCCCCCTCCCCAACCAGAAATTTAGATAACTAGGCTGCTTAAGGAAATGCCAAAACCACTTCCTCACTAAAGAGATGTTTTTAGACACCAATTTACTGAAGCCCAAACCACCTTCCTCCTTGGTGTTACAGAAGTTCTCTACAAATATAATGATTACTCTTTTCTTTTCCTACTCCAGGAACACCAAAAATCTCTTTTCGGCCCCGAAATATAAGCTCTTTCCCATACATCTAACTTCCTTATACATTATGACTGTGTTGCTTCCATGGATTATCTCTTAAAGGAAGACCAAGGTAAGTAGTAAAGATGGATGACAAACCCAACCAAAGAAGAAAACCTAGCCTAGTTAGTTGGCTGGATAGTAACCCATTTGCACTGGACTTGGACAATTAGGCCCTATTTAGTTCACCTTAAAAAAATAAGTCCAGCCCACTAAAAATTCATTCAGTTCAGCAAAAATAAGTCCAATTCACTAGAAGTTAGTAAATTATATAAGAAAAAGTAACAGAGAAAAAGTAAAGTTCAGTTCAGTTTAGTAAAAATCAGTTCGCAAAAATAATTTAGTTGAGCAAACATAAGTTAAAAATCAGTTGAAGTGAACAGGGCCTTAATCTTTAGAGAGTGACTCGAAAGCTTGAAGCTGAATCAAGACATTCTGGCTTGTTGATATTCAATTCATGCTTTCTTGACACAGTGATCTATGGTTTAGAATTCTTTTCTCCTTGGGGCTTTTTGGATGGCCAACACCTGAATCCTGCATCCTTGAAAAATTTGGTTTGGACATTGCCTTATGAACTCAATACTTCTATATTTTATCTAATGTGAAGTTGTGAACTGCAGCTTCACTGGTTTACAGAAATTTTCTTTTCTTGGCTCTATCATATTTGATATCTTGTGTGATTATCCCATGGCCTTGTGCTATATGCTGTTTTAATGAAACAATGCCTAAGGGTCAATATAATGGAAGGATCACCCAAAACTCCTGAAATGTGTGTAACCTCTATGAAAAGGATATAAATAAAAGATACTGAGATAATTTGTTAATTATTCTAGATCTTTGTCCTGATATGCACTCATTTCTCGTGGTGTATGGTTGATTGACCTGATTATTTTCCAGGTACTGGAGGCATTTGCTTCATGGCTTCGCTTGAGACGTGGGTGCGTGATTTTTTTTTACAAAACTATGTCATGGTTGAAGTAATGTTTGTGGTTACTTCTATACATAGAGGTGTCTCTCCAAGAGATTTACTTGATCTGCTTTTCCTTTCAGGATTTCTCCATCTGTGCTTGCAAATCATCCTTTGGTTCTTACAACTCTTTCTAGCTTGGGTTCTGATATACTCTCTGAGGCTGCCGTTAATGGTATAACATGCAAAGTATCTTAGAATTGAGTTATTATATGCTTGTGAATTGTGATGTCTAAAAAACATGGTTGCCATGTATGATTTGCAAGGACGCTTTGTTGTTTGATAATTTATTTTCGTGATATTTTGGTTTTGTAATATAGTTGTGTCTTTTTCATATACACTTGAAGTACAAACGAGTAAGATTTTTAGAAAATTAGTAATTCACTTCTACTTTGGATGCGGTAATCTATAGCTTAATAAGTCCACCCCGAGAAATAACATGAAGTAATTGCGAAATTTTGCGCTAATTTATCACTTTAGTATGAGATATTCTTATGTTGAGTTAATGTTTTTTTTTTTTTTCCTTTTTATGTTTCTTTTTTAATTTTGTTTTTATGTTTCATAGATTTTATGTATGGACTTTGGGGTGGAGAACTACTAGTGACAATAGTAGACAGCAGTATAATGTTGGGTTAGCTCCGCCTTGTTGTCATAGGGGGTGAGGGAAACTGCTCAGAAGTCTCTTAGTTGGTTGAGGGGTGATTTATCCAGTCAGTCATAAAAGAGGATAATAAAAAAGGTTAGCTGATATATATAGGGACAGGATCACATGAGAAAATATGTTACGTGAGAAATGAGAAAGACTTAGAGTCGCAACAATTCTTCATTAGAGTCACAACACACCCACTCGCCCCCCTAACCCCCCCTTCCAAAAAAAAGTTATTTATCCATTTATTTTTATAAAAGGTTGGAGTCGCAACACTTTTTCATTAGTCACATCACATCTTCATTAGAGTCACTTAAGTTTTTTCACTTAGAGTCACTTAAGTTTTTCACTTAGAGTCAACAATTTTCTTTTTAAAGGTTGGAGTCACATCATTTATTTATTAGTATCACAACTTTTCTCATTTCTCACGTAATAATGCATCCTCAGATGAACCCCTCTCTCTCTCTCTCTCTCTCTCTCTCTCTCTCTCTATATATATATATATATATATATATATATATATATAATTGTTTTCCTATATTTTTAAATTATAATAATCTGATGCCATTCTTTTTATTCGGTCTACAGCATTTTTGTCGCAACTGAATGTAAGCATTTACTTTTCATGTAATCTGCTGCAATGCAGTTAATTGCTGGCAACTTTCTTGTTTGAAGGAAATTTGTGTTGTGGAAACATGCAATAAAGCATGGGCTGGATGGCTGTTATCTGTTTTATTTGAAGGAGATTTCTATTTTGGATTTGCTGTTGAACTCTTTCTTTCTATCTTTTTTTGAAGTTTCAATGCTCTTCTGTGTCGTTTTACAGTTGTTTCCGAGTTGATACATTGTTCAGCAGTGGGAAATTCTTCTGATGTTTCTGTCCAGATGCCGTTAATACAAGTTATTGTTCCTCGAGTAATGAGTCTCAGGCCACATCTTAATGATCCATCAAAGGTATTCCTCGTATACAAGTTCTAACCTTTTATGTATTTGACGTGTATAACTTTACTTTCATGACTATAACAAATTAGCAATACTATTCAGTTGTCCATGATTCTTGAGAATATTCACCTTGTACTTTAGGCTATGAAACGGACAATTTACCTTCATGTTTGCATATTCTTTTAGCCTTGTACCCCCTTACTAAAGTGTACCTTTATTTGAAGGCATGCCATGGGGTGTTCAGTTCAAGAACACTTATATGCATTGTGCATTATTTGATAATTTATTTATGTATCGTGAAAATAATTCTTTGGTGCCTGCAGTTTCTTCTGATAACTGAGGTCTGAGAACACATCCTAGAACTTGCTGCTTTGTCGCCTAGAGGAGCATGGGACCCACCATACCTGGCGGCGTTTCTGGCTGTCACATCCTAGTGATTGTTGGTTTTTGATGTACTCCCTCTGCACCATCAACCATGTAAAACAAAAACCTTACAATTCCAAATTTTCAACCCCTCCCCAACCAAGCAAATCGACATCCCCGCCCTCCGCTTTGACCCCAATAGTAAATCACAAAAAAGTCTATGAGACTTTAAAGCACCAACTCACCGCGAAATCACTTCCACCAAATTTACCATGCGCTTACCCTCGAAACACTTGGCATTCGCCAAGATGTTTTAGCTTGCTTTACGGGCAGACGTTAGGAGCGATTTTCTTCCTTAAGTGCTTTGACTTATGAACGTGTCAACCTAGAATTTCTTGCCTCTTGAAGAAGCCCTCAATGGGGAGGACAAATTTCTTATAACTTTCCAACTCTTCAACCAAAAATTCAAAATGTCCTTAGCGGAATTCAATGGGGTTTTTGGTTGGAACCCCACGGCGAGGATTTTCCATCCTCACCTCCAAGAGTTCCCCGAGCGCAATCAAGAGGCCTTTTGGAGGCTCATTACTCGTTCCACCAATTTTCAATCCCGTATTTCCTCCTCGACCATTGTCTCCTCCATCCTTAGGTACACCCATCGATTAAATCGTTAGATGTTTGTATACTAAGCAAGAGCTTAGCAAAATGACTAGGGAAGATCTTGTTGTGCTTTATATGGCACCCAGATCCCCAATTGTCTAGGGGGTATGCTAAACTCGGGGTTTAATTTTTTTGCAAAAGTGCTATGAGACAAAGAAAATAGAGCTTTACAAGGGGGATGTAACATAGGTGACATGATTTCTCTAAAAGCCATCCGTACGGGGTTTGGGGAACATTTAAAAAAAGGCCGTCAACAACAAGCTTTTTACTCTACCTTGATGCTTTGTGGCATTTGCAATGCTTCTGCCCTACACTAGACCCCAAGTGCTATAGTTTGCTTGTTAAGGATCGTCATCGTTAGGATTGTGCACAAACCGGTCCGGACCGGAATTTGGACCGGACCGGACCGGAGATTCCGGTCCGGTCCCCGGTCCGCCGAAAATCAGTATTCCGGTCCACCGGTCCGGTCCAAACCCGGAAAATTCCGGTCCGGACCGGTTGGACCGGAATTTCTATTATTTTAGTAAAAAAAAAAAATTTTATATGTTAAAAAAAATTAAAAGGTAGAAAGTTAGAAACTTAAAAACCTACAATTTATTCCTTTAGGATTATTGACATTAAAATTATTGATTTTTAATGTATATAATTTATAAATATATTTAAATAAAATAAAAAAGATTTTTTTTAAAAAAAAAAAAATTCCGGTCCAAGAGGTCCAGGACCGGACCGGACCGGAATTTTTCGGTCCGGTCCCGGTCCAGGAAAACCCCGGATTCCGGTCCACCGGTCCAGCCGGTTCCGGTCCGGTCTTGGACCGGTGCACACCCCTAGTCATCGTTGCTACCTTTCCAACCCCGAGGCTACTAGGATTCATAGGGAGGCGGAGAATGTTTGGGACGTTGATAGTGATTCCGATTAGATAACTCCCCACCCCGAACTGAAAATGTGGCCCTCTTCCCTGAGGTCATTTAGTCGACAACCTGTTTTCCGCCTTTGATTTAGAAGATGCCATCACCTATTCACCTCCTTCTCCCTCACTCAAAAATTGTATGCTTATGTGATGGAGGCATGCGAAGTGACTATGATGGCATGATGGTTCAAACAAACCAACTCTACAACTACCATATAGAAATATGAAATATCTCCATTGGCCCCAGCCCCCCAACATTGGCCGGTTCCCGGTTGGCAAAATGCCCAGCCTACCTACCCCTACCACCCCCTTGGCCCTCTGTGATCCCCTCTTACGACTATGCACAAACCCGGTTTGTGACCCCAACTACCCTTTTGTGCCACCGAAGAGGACGCTAGTGGTAGTAGTGGTTGTGGTATTCCCCACCCCCTTACTGGGTGCAATCCGGATATTCCGGCGGTTGGGAAATTTAGTAATGCATAGAGATGCAATATAGAAACTATTACCATGATTGCGATCAACACCACATTTTTTAACCATGGATTTTACTTGGAGCTATGATAAAGTTTTGTTTTTATGGAGTAGCAAATAGCAATGTAGGTTTGAGGGGAACCCAGGGAAATTTAGTAATGCACACAGACACAGTATGGTGGAATGATTAGGTAAAGGAAGATGCTAGGGAAAATCGGGATGCTACTTGAAGATGGGAAAGTGTAGATCAAGAGAATATTGGGACTTATAAAGAGGAAAGAACAAAGGCAAGAGAGCCATTGGCAAACACGAAGGAAGGTAATGATGGTTAGAGGTCTTTGCATGGTGAAGTTTATTTTTTATATAACTTTCATGTTGGGGTGAATAGATTAAAAGTAGATTGGAAGAGTATTTCACTGAACTTATTAATGGAGACCAAGCGGATTAGAAGATATTTTTATCTAAATACATGGCAGAGTATGTGTGCAAGAAAATTCAAAGTACAAAAGTGGAGAAGTCATCATACTATTATAGAGATTGAAATTAAAGAGATCAGCTGATGCATGTTAGGATGGTTTTCCTATTAAAGTATTGATGTTAAAACTTGGAGTTTATATTTGGTATGGAGGAGGATTTTGATCAGAATGTATGAAGCTAAATGGAAGTAAAAGACCTATCAATGAGTATATTTAACTTTTAAGAGTTGGAAGGTAATAATTGACGTGAAATAATAGCATATTGAGGATCATATTGCATTGGATAGAAATGAGTGAAGGAGAAGGGTTCTTGTGAGTGCTTATAAAGATAAGATCTTTGTTCATCTAGCCAACCCTTTTTTTCTACCCAGGCTGTGATATTGCTATCGTTGTTGTGTGACGCATTGCTATGTAAGGTTATTTCTGCTTTCTGCTCTTGCGTCACTGCTTAGGGTCGCTAAAGTACCATATTGACCACCTAAGTCACTATTATCCTTCACAGAGGGGGAGA
The DNA here is from genome assembly GCA_947646795.1 of Beta lomatogona. Taxonomy (NCBI): domain Eukaryota; kingdom Viridiplantae; phylum Streptophyta; class Magnoliopsida; order Caryophyllales; family Amaranthaceae; genus Beta; species Beta lomatogona. Next base: position 2,288,299 of record CANSNZ010000988.1, read on the forward strand.
ATTTTTAATTATTTTCATTTGGAAATATATATTTTTTTGACAGGAAACTTTGGGAACATTTAAATGCCTTTATTTGTAAATAATGGAAAGTTTGATATGTGACTTCATCTCATAATGACGATCATACTTTCTATTTTGGGGACATGGACTTTCTTTGGTATTGCTGGCTAGGGAGAAGGCTGTTAACATCTAAACGTCACCAAACGTTACTCAAAGGACTGATATTAGGTGGTGGTTGTGGTACCCCGATGTCGACATCTCATCCTCAATCTTTTTTTTGCTGATTTTGCTTTGCGAAAGGGTGAACATGGAATGGATAGTGGAGAGATATGTTGGAGTTATCAACCTAAGCATCTTACATACCATGCATCTAATGGGTTTCCGGTCTGATCTTACCTGTCCAAGTGCGTGCGAGTGTACAGTTACAGAGAAGTTGGCGACATTGAAGCTCATTAATTATCAAGTGTCCACAGGAAGTTGAGTAGAGAACCTCTTTTGTCCCTCTTCTACTCCCCCCAAGTCTTCTTTTGTCCTTTCTTGGGTTAAAGACTTAAAGGTCATCTAGCCAATTTTCATGATGGCTATCTACATTGGTGAGGAGAAGGCTGCAGACTTCTGGTTCTTCTCAACCCTTGCTATTCTTAGGTCTAGGCCGTGTTGTTGTTTCTGAGTGATTTCTGTGTATATGTGATGAAATTTTCTCTTGATAACTATTCTTGGTGAAAATTCATGGCAATCGTCTATGCAAAAGGATGAGATCATGTTAAGTCTTTCAAGATCATGTTAAGTCTTTGTAAAATTGGTTAACAAATCATGATCAGGCTTGGATACAAGGTTCAGCCTTGGTTATTGAGGCAAAATTCTAATTTGGAATTTTCTGAACTTGAAGGCAATAAGGCATAGGATGCAGTTACTAGTTGTTGAAGTTACAATTCGAGCAAGGGGGCAAGGATCCTTTTCTTTGTTATCCTTCTTTTTTGTTAGACAGGTTGAACCGTTGAAGGTCCCACCCCTTGGGGGGAGTAAAGGGAAACCAAGAGTGAGTTATTAGATTCGAACCCTGGGCTCTCACCCTTTTCTGTGTTATCTATATGTGTCTATGAATATGTAAGTATCAAAGGTTCCTGTGTTTGGCCAAAGTTGAAATGAAGAACCCAAACTTGTAATTGTTAGGTGATGATTGTGTTGGATCCCTTAATGTCTGTATGGTTATTGACTCTTTGTCTATTCTACATATTCAGAAATCGTGTCGTTTAGTTCTCCAGTTAAGGAAGCTGCATAATATTGAGCTTGTGTAGGTTGGCACATGCGTTTTCGCACTAATACCAAATAAACCGCAACTTGATGCAGGAAGCGGGGATTTTTCTGCATTCATTTTTACATAGCTGGAGGTTTGATATTCTGTAAATATATGGACTTATTTAATACTTTATTTACAATTTTTTTAGGATGAGGAAGATGTGAAGGCGATTGGACGCCTATTTGCTGATATGGGTGATGCATACGCACAATTGATTGCTACTGGTAGGAATGCTACTTTTTGCATCCTCTTTTGCTATTGCCTGTCTTTTGTGATAATTCTTTTTGACATAAATTCTGTTCTTGCTCAAAGTGAGAAATGATTCGAAAAATGGAATTGATTCATGTAGTACTCTGTTTTTGTTTCCGGTGCAGCCAAACTTCTTCTACCTGCTATCATTGTTAAACCTGCTAAGGAAAGCAGCAAAACGATGAAAAAGTCTCATATTGATTTTGTACGGCATCTTAACATATTGTGTCATTAAGTTATTGCTCCCTATTCGTAGTAGAAAGCTGTGTTTGTTCTCGTTCCAAACTTCATGGGTTTCGTATTATGCACCATGTAACATATGAGAGGATTATCTGAGGAGCCAGAAAAGTGAGCCGTGGTTTTTCTGGATGTAACTCAAGATTGACAAGATTGTCTTTATAACGCAGACTCATGATCTCCTGTGCTGCTGTTCTAGTTTACTTTTCTGAATCTGACCTGTTACTTTTCTCTGAATCACTTGTTAGGTTCTGATGAGTCAATGATGATAGTGCAAGCATTACTTGAAGTAGCTTCCCACTCAGAGTTTGATATTGCTTCCATGACATTTAATTTTTGGCACAACTTACAAGTTTACTTGATTGAAAGGTTGATGTCTTTTCTTAGTATCATATTAGCCGCCCCCCCTTTAAGTTTTACTGAAGAGAAGCTTCTCCTTGAAATCGCTTATATACCAGGGATCTATACTTGTCGTATGGTAATGAAGCATCCATTGAAGCGGAGAGAAACAGGAGATTGCAAATTTTCCGATCATCATATGAATCTCTGGTGTCCTTGGTGAGTAAAGACATGATGTGAAAATTCGTGAATAAAGTTGGGAATATTTGATATGGCTTGGATTGCTTTATAGAACTCCATACCACGCAATAACTTGTGATATCTTTTCAAGGTAAAAGTAACTTTATGTGGCTACACAATTTTTTGTTAAGCAGAGTCGTCTTTACAGTTTATATGAATTGTATATGACCTAGTGTTCTGTCGCTATGTGTTTTAGCAGCATGCTTTGGTTTAGTTTTTGCCTTTCTGGGGCGTGGATTTAAAATTTGGCCGTTCCATCACGTAACGGCCATTATGTAACGGATTTTAAACTAGCAGTTCCGTTAAGTTTATAAGTTTGCTGTTCCGTTACGTAATGGATTATTTAACGGGGTAATCATGTATGTTTGGTTGAGGACTATAAGATTTAGATGATGCAATATGGATTTTAATGTAATTAATTCTTGAGTGATTGCCTTTTGTTAATATTACAGCATTGCATGGTTGTTTTGGCAGGTCAGTTCTCGGGTTCAGTACCCTAATGATTATATGGAGCTTTCAAGGGAGGACCTCAAGGATTTTAAACAAACAAGATATGGTAATATCCTACATCTGATATTGGCAATTTGATATGATTTAGAGTCTAATATTGGTATCCCACGCTTTACCAGTCCCCATGGTTAGTTTGATATGGCTTAGAGAAAGTGTTATATTGTTGTCTCTACAGGCTTTAATTTAATTTGTCTTTAAAGAAAAGGGCGACATTTTAGTCCCGCGACTTGTGTCTTGTGTAGTTGTGTGTTGTACTTGTATATGTACAAAAGTGGAACACATCCGTAATGGGCAGCTATTCATGGATCACCCTTCCCAATATAAAGCCTGGTCGTGTCTTCTGCTGTCATTGACTTTATTCCCTTGATGTTGCCAGCTGTTGCAGATGTTCTTGTTGATGCGGCACTGGTTTTAGGTGGTGATACAGTGTTGAAAATACTCTATATGAAACTTGTTCAGGTGTGATATTGCTGTCTTCTCTCTTACTGTTATCCTATTCCGTTGAAGTATAAGTTATTGTATGCCTTAACCTCATTTATGCAAGTGTTTTCATAGTACTGTATATCCTCATAAGTCTTGGAAGTTCATTCAGTTGATGATGGCTCATCAGTTCTTTTACGTTACTTTTATTTATTCATGTTGATGGTGAGAAAAAAAAGGGACATCCCAGGTCTAGAGTCAACAATTGATGGAAAATGTTCATCAAATTAGCTAATAGTGTGATCGTTTCCTAATTCCCATATCTTATGTAGAGCAATTATAGCAAGAAGTGTATGATTGATACTTCAGCTTCATCAGTTATATCATTCCTTTTTCTTTTTTTCTTCTGGGAGGCTAAAAGCGACCATAAGAAAGCTGGTTAGTAACTGTGTACTCAATAGTATTTATGATGGATGCTTTAGAGATTGCTGCAGTCACACTTGTAACGGTATGTTCCACACTGGTGGGTGGAAAAACTCTGGCCTATACATGGAGGTCTTAGTCTTCATTTCCAGTGACAACAAGCTATTCTTTTTTTTTTTTTTTGCTTGGTGCATAGGGCTGGATTATCTAGAACAGCCTGTCTGTTTTGCAAAAGGTAAGAACATAAATCTGTTGGTGCAAAAGCTAGCCTCTGAGTTGCTGTTATGGCCTGAATCTGTTGTGGCCTGTGGGAAATCTATACTGATGATGTTCTAGTTAATGTTTGTAGAACGTTAGAGTTCTGGCAGTTCAGGTTTCAATGTAGCAGACCGTGATCAGAAGGCCTTTTCTTAAGATGCATATTCTAGCTGTATTTACTTTTCCCTCAACTTGTTTGTGTCCACTCTGCTACTCAATTATTTATTTTTGTAGCCATGATTGCTTTTAAAAATGTTTGATTATCATTATCATTATGGTATTGGTTCTTTTGTTTGACTTGTTCGTTTTCTAAAATTTATTTTTTTTGCCTCTTTTAGTTATATCTCTTTTACTTTTTATAAAGAACCTGTAATAAATGTCAAGGTTGTGCCCAGGGGAAGGGGGCCGGGCCCATCATATCATTTTAAAACCTAGTAACATGGAATACTTTCTTTCTTATTGATGCCAAAATCTTCTTTGAAGTGGTTGCTACAGGAAACCATTTATAAATTTTGAATGGATTGACAAATTGGAACATCTTATGTATGGTTGACTAGTTTTTACTTTTTTGTGAAATTGATGTCAGGCTGTGACAAGCTGTGGAAATGATCAAAGTAGTGAATGGCGTCCAGCTGAGGCTGATTTATACTGTATTAGAGCCATAGCAGATTATGTTTCCAGTGTGGAAGGTGAAGTGATGCCTCAGGTTCGAAAACCTTCCCTAGCTTGTTTAATATGCACAATAACATTTGATTATTCTGCTTCTGTTCAAATTGCTCAAGTCTGATGATCACCTTTAACTCCAATATTTATTTTATGGAAATGATGTTAAATTAGTTTTTCTGCTATCACTTTAAACCTTTTTAAAGTGCTCTGACAGATACACTCTGCAAGAAAGTCATTTAATAACATCAACCTCATCCATATGCTCTGAGATGATTAGGAGACTGTATACAATTAATTATTTATCCAATATGCAATGGCCGTCTACTACTACATAATAAATAAGGGGTTAGCAGTCTAATGAGCCATTTTTGTTTAGTCCATCCACAGTAAATGGGGCTAGATTGTTGATTTGTGGCATCTGTGTATATTAAACACTTACTCTTTGTCCCGCATAATTGTCTACATCAGCATCTCGCAAAGTTCAAGAAAGTTTGCAACTTCCTTTTGAACTTCAATTTGTCTAAATTGCTCACGTACTTTTATGGGATTCTTAAATACAAATACGAGTATTATAATAAAGTGGCAAGAGGGTAAGGGTATCGTATCTGAAAGTGAAAAGAAGTTGTAATTCTATTTTATAAAGTAGATGTATATATTAGGACATCACAATCTGAAATATAGGAGATTGCTATCTGAAATATCATCCAGTTTGAGTAAGACAAAGGAAGTCACTTTAAACTTTCAATAATTTATATTTTGCGGAAATTCACTGGCTAGGTCCTAGGAGTAACCCCCCCCAAAAAAAAAAAAAAAAAAAAAAAAAAAACTCTAATTACCTACGTATCTGCTTGAGAACAGTTTCCTCACTCTTTGGTTTCGCTTTTTAGGTCATGTATAACAGTCAATTTCACCATAATCTAATTAGGCCAATTAAGTTGAGATAAGTTTAAACCAGGAGTTTTCAAGGGAAAAGAACAAATCCTAAATGGCCTTATATAGCTAGATGAGCAACAAGACTAAAGCACCTCAATTTCACCATAATCTAATTAGGCCAATTAAGCTGAGATAAGTTTAAACCAGGAGTTTTCAAGGGAAAAGAACAAATCCTAAATGGCCTTATATAGCTAGATGAGCAACAAGACTAAAGCACCCCTTTCGTTCCAAATTAGTTGCCACAGTTTCCATTTTCCAGTTGTCCCAATTTATTCACAACCTTTTTGGCAATCCTTTTCTCTCTACTTATCTCTACAGTTGGGCCCTACACATACCTGCCCACTGTTTATTTTAGTTGTGCTGGGCAAGGGTAATAGTTTTGTCTTCTATCCAGAGTTTGAAACCATGTTTATTTCAGTAAAGCTTTAAGCTGATGAGAATTACAAATTGCTGCAGGTTATGTCTCTCCTCCCGAAGCTTCCTCGTCATCCTCAACTACTTCAGACTGGTAAAGAATTCTGCCGATGCGTGTCCCTTCCCTTGAAATGGATGAATCTATCTACTTTTTCATGTTTCCCTATCCTTTTGTTCTGGTAATTGAAGGAAGGGTAGGTAGGTAGGTTTGTTTAAAGGATTGGAGAAGTCTGGGGAGGAGGTTTGGAAGCATAAATATGGTCAACATTGTGCACTGTTTGTTTCATAGTTATCTTTTTGCTTATGCTAAGTCTTATCTCGATTCCCGCTGTACTTGAAAGAGGTAGAGCACGAAAATCAAAATATAAAAGAAAGGTAGAAAAGCGACTAGAGCTCTTTAAGGTTATTTAACCCATTAAATCTCTAGTTCTCCAAATCATCGTACTTGTCAACATCATCTAAATAATCTCCTTTTTCGCCAGTGTCTTTCTTATCACCTCCATTCTCCTACCAACACCATGATTCTATGAGATGCTTTGGAACAGAGCTACTGACATTATCCTCCCTCTTTATCAGCTTGATCAGGGCCATCCCTTGTTATCCTCGATGCTCTAGCGACGTAGCTAGCACTATACGCTCCAACAGCTCTACTAAATACACCCAATGTCAAAATCAGCACCGTCAAACACAAAATCATCATCTTCACCACCAGAAGAATTCTCATCAATTGCCTAAGTAGCCGCTCGTTATATCATCAATCTCCAAGTAGCTGCTCTTATCGTTTCGGCGTTGCAAAGCATGATGCTCTCTCAAAGACCATGTCATTTAATCAACCTTGTGCAAATTTGTTTCTCTTCTTGATATGAAGCTGTTAGAAGTAAAAGCTTGAAAGGGGGGGGTGAATAGAGAGTTTTTTTTCTTGACTTATTACAGACATACATTTGTTCACACTTATGCCTCCACAAGTACATTATAATTATGCTCCTTTTGCTTGGAATAGCTTGGACACTTATAAGTGCACAGGTGTTTTAGGGGATAAGTTGCAAAACTGCAGCTTGAAGCATTTGTAATTAACGCCAGGGAATAAAAATGAGCCTATGTAAGTAAATGAGTATGTAATGGTTCTCTAAATATCTCTAGTTAGTGACATGAGTAATTTAATGAGGATTGTTAGGCATCCAATGTGACTTGTACAAGGAGACAAGGAGGCAAATAAACATAACTCATTAAACAAACAAACAGCAAAGTCAAATGAGTAGCGGAAATCTGTGTGTTTTATATCTTTGAATCGTAGCACTAATGATATTTTTTCACAGATGCTCATTGCGTTTTTTATTAGTATTCATATTACCAGTGACTGTTGTTGTGTAGCTAAAGTACCAGGTGTGATGTGGTAAGCGTTTCTATGTTCTTATTTGTAGAAAATTTAACATGCCCTCTAATGTCAACTGCATGTAATGTAACACTCTCTCCTTTTATAAGACAAAATAGAGAAAAGATAGGCATTTTATTAAAGAAATGACAATAGTGGAAATATCGTCTGACGGAAATGTTACTCTAATGAAAGTATGAAACTTTAAAATAAACTCGACAAACATAAAATCCAATTAAAATAATCCAAAAATATCCATAAAGAGGCAAAACAACCTTATAAATCCAATGTAGTAAACATAAATAAAATAAAATGTCTCAAAAATCCTAAATAGCCTTTCTCTCGCTGCCCATAACACGAAATAATTACCTGCAAAATATATCAACAAACACCCACAATTAGTGGGGAGTAACTAACAGCTCTCTTAGCCCAATTATATAAAAGCTTTAACATTTTTATCATTCCCTCTAATTAGAAAGAAGAATAAAGGTACCATGGCATAAAATGAAGTAGCTTACAAAACCACATAACAATTCCATGTAATCTATATTAATATAGCTTAAATAATTTCAATCATCTTAATGAATTAAAACTCACAACCATCTACCTAATATGACACTAATAGTACATGAAGCACCTACAGTCCTACACATTCTACACGCTAAACAGCAAGCTAAAAGAGTATAGCTGCAAGTAGATGTTCACATGCCTTACACTAACGTACCACAGCAATGTAGCAATAGAAGTACACAACAGCCATTACAGCAGCAACATACAGTAGCATCATAACAGTAGGTAGTGCAACGAATCAAAGCAGCAGCAAGCTTGTGTAGCAAGGCAGTAGCATAACACAGGAAGCATGGAAGAACAATACCAAGCAACCAAAACCAATTATATTCAAGCACACAACTACACCACTAGCAGCGTATGGCAGCAAACAAAAATCAATCCATAATACAAGTCTTACAACTTATAGTTTCATAACATGAGTTCCTAAAACATACTACATTAGATACTACGAAATTGACATATTATAAAATAGATAAACTCGTGAAAATAAACATATAACAAGAAATCATTCCCACCCAAATTCCTAAAATAATACTAACTGAACTTAATTATTGAAACCAATATAATCCCTATATGAAATCTAATCGATCTAGGGTCACCGCTAGTTACGAGGGCCAACTGGAGGAGTGAAGCAAACCATCTAGCTCTCTTCTTCTTGTGCAGTATCGTCCTCCGAACCCTCGTCTCCTAGCAACCCAAGTGCTTAGAATACCCAAGATTAGTATTAGGAAGAGATGGAGGTTTTAGTGTATAAGAATGAAGGAAAAATTATGGGTTTTTTTAGTAGAACAAAAGGTGGATTTTTCCTCTCTTTCTATCTTCAAATGGCGAATAGAATGGGGAATTGGACTGATTTTTGCTGTCCACAAAACAGCTCTAAGTGATGATTAATAAGAGAGTTACAAGGCTTAATGATGTGAGGTTAATTAGCTTTTAGGTGGGGGGTTACAAGGTTACAAAAACATCTCTTCAAACTATTCACTTTCTCCTCCTTAAGCTGATTTTTCTGCCAGCTCTTAAGGCTTAAGTGGTCGGACTACTTTTGTTACACAAACGGTCCAAACGTGCTAGAATATCGATAATATAAAATACTAGCTAAAACGCGCTTTGTTAAATACTAGAAAAATATATAATTCTAATTAAATAAATTATATAATATAACATTTATAAAAGTTGACAAAATAAACATTTATACGATATAAAATATTGTACTTTTAACGGAAATTAATATTTAAGGAGCAATAACTGCAAAAAGTTAAGAGTGAAATTTCGGGGTGTTACATGTAATGTATAATTGTATCAACTTTTAGTTTGATGAATATGATGATATGATGATGCAGAAGAATTGTTTAAAATGTTTTGGTCAGTGACATGCATGGTACGCCTCTAATCATTGTGAACATCATGTTTTCAGTGTGCTTGACAATTGGGGCATATTCTAAATGGCTTGATTCATCATCTAATGGACTCTCAATTCTGCCTTCGCTGGTGGACATTCTTATGGGTGGCATGAGCACATCTGAAGATACTGCAGCAGCTGCTGCATTGGCATTTAGACATATTTGTGATGGTATGTTCTGTGTCTTGTAATGATTTAGCTAGTTCTTTGTGTTCCTTGTCCCCTTAGAGGTTTGGCTTTACTCAGGCATTACTTTCCTTGGTATATGTTATAAAAAAAATTCTGGTAGACGTCTTCAGATTAATGAAAACCATGAACAATATTTTACTTGTTCATATATTAGCACTTTTTGAGAGTAGAAATTGAAGCTCTAAATAACCATCTCTGTAAGATATAGACAACAGGATCCAATATCAAGATGAAGAAACTCGATTTATAAGGAAGTGCATCAGCGGGTTGATGGCAGTCATCTGCATGCTACGTCGTGAAGCTGTCCTTTCCACTTTTTATAGAACTATTTATTGAATTGTGCTCCTGTTTATTTCCTTTCTAGCTTGTAGTTTGAAATCTCTAGTCAAGTTAACCCGTCCGCTAGTTAGGCTCCCCCTTGTGGATCTGAAATCTTGCTTAGCTTCTCTCGTCAAACTTTGTTTTGTCTCAGCTCAATGATCCTACTGAGGTTATGACAATCTTTTCTACAGCTAAAATTCATTGATTTGTCCTTAAAATGAACCCAACTCACTTATGTAGATCTGCTCTAGAAAAACTGAAGTTTGCACAGTTGCATGATCTGATTAAGACACCCCACCCCAACAAACAAAGAACTGATCTAGTTCTTCATCTCTACTAGTTTTTGTTATAGATACATCCTATGTTACCACACTTGCAAAAGGTACTCGATTCAAACAGATATGTCTATCTTTTTTTTATGTTTTTTGCTCCTTTTGAAAAAGTGAGGCTATTACTTTTGCCTAACATACTGTTGACCAATATAACCTTCATGCTTTTGTCTCTACTCATACCAACATTTCTATTTTCTTTTCTTATCATTAAGCTAAATGCTACTAAATATTTGTAAGCTATTTAAATAATACTACCTCCGTTTCACAATACATGCACTATTTTTATATGGCACACAAACCAAGGGTGAGGAGAGAGAGGGTTGTGATTGCATTTCAAAATCCATGTGATTATGTTTTAAAGGAGGGGATGTATTGTGAAACATCCAAAAGAGGAATGGTGCATGTATTGTGAAACATCCAAAAGAGAAAATGGTGCATTTATTGTGAAACGGAAGTATTAATATTCTGGGATGATCACACCCATGTGTGACGTGGGTATGACACGAGTATGGCAAGATAGGGGAAACCGAGAAAGAAACAAATAACGTAGGCCATATCATCACCTGCAGTTCAAGGGGAAGATGACTTGACTTGTATGACATTTTCAAGATCCTTACATATTAACCTACTTTGTGGAATTTGAGTTGTAATTTTTTTCTTAGTGCTGCTTGTACCTAAAGAATTAACAAATAAATTTGCTTTGTTGAACATTTGGTGCTCCAGAATAAATCAATCTAAAAATGGGATGAATAAGAATCTGTCTTATATTATACTTCCTCGGTTATGAAATAAGTGAAATACTTCTCTCAATAAGGTCTCGCGTAAAACGAGAGGAAGATAAATAGTCTTTCTTCATTAAAGTGAGATAGTTGATCGGGAAAGCATTACACCAAAAGGACTATATATTGTTCTATGTCCTTTTTTATGTTTTGGGATTGGGATCTGGAATTGGTAAGAAATTTTCTGCTCTTCAATCTTTTGTGATGATAATAAGAGTTTGTAAAGGAGTGTGCATAAATATCCTACCCGATTGACCCGATCTGTGATCCTGTAGATCCGATCCGGTAAACTGGATATCCGATCCAGCTTTTTGGTATTCCAATATTTCTGATCATATATCTCGCAAAATTTTCGGATAATACGGATCGGATATCCGAAGCATGGGAATTCAATCGGATATTTCCGGATATCCGGTCAAATATCCGGTTCATGACCAGTTCCGAACCGAAAATTAATTTTTGGACTTCTCTTTGAAAAATCAATATTTTTTAGTCATTAGATATCTGAACGATCCGATCCGAAAATCGGATGTAGTAATTTTTTTGGATCGGATACGGATCGAGATTTGGCTGATCTGAAATTTTCAGATATCCGCTGGCTGCTTACCTATTAAAATTTGCATTATGGTTTGTCTGTGATTGATAAAGAATTATGCATGCAGATTGTCGGAAGAAGCTGTGTGGATCTTTAGATGGCCTCTTTCATATCTACCAAAGCGCGGTCTATGCAGAAGGTGGAAACTTCAGAGTATCTGCTGAAGACTCTCTGCACTTGGTTGAAGCACTAAGGTATTATTGTTGGTTTGAAATTGCCATTGAAGTGTTTGTCTGCTTAATATATTCTGACAATTTTTACATTATGCAGCATGGTAATTACAGAACTTCCTCCAGACCATGCAAAGAAGGCCCTGGAGGCATTATGCCTGCCTGTTGTTACTCCTCTTCAGGTTCACTTTTTTACGATAGAATATCACTTCAGTATCTCTCTGTCCATTCTGAGGTTAACAAATATTTCCAATTTCTATATTCTGAACAATCAGGAAATGATCAATCAAGGTCCAGTTAGTCTGGGACAGAAAGGTGCTCGTGAGCTTACTGTTCACATAGATCGACTGGCATATATTTTCAGGTTACATTGATCCATCCAGCTGTGTTGATAATCAATAGATGTTTGACGCTAACTAATGGTTCTTATCTAATATTAAAATGCTTTAGATATTTGAATCACCCTGAAGCTGTAGCAGATGCAATTCAGAGGCTCTGGCCGATTTTCAAAGCCATATTTGATGTGTAAGTATGGGAAAGTTATGCTTGGATGTGTTGGTACCTTCTAAAAAAGTATGCCCTAACTCTTTTCCTTGACCACAGCCGTGCGTGGGACATGCGGTCAATGGAATCTCTCTGCAAGGCATGCAAATATGCTGTATGTTTTGTTAATCTATAATCTTCTCAGTTAATTGATAAGTTCGAGTTTAAAATTCTGGCAACAAGTTCGATGGGTTTAAATCTATGTCTTCATAACTTAAATTTTAAACTTTTTGTTTGGATTCACCTTAATATTTCTGAAACGAGAATAATAAAATATTTGGACCTCTCTTCCGTACCGCAAGAAGTTGCGAGGACCAGATATTGGGATTTGGGACTTCTTGTGTGGTTGACTGGTTGATGAAAGCAAACAAATAAAGTTAAGAACTTTCTTCAGAGGATGGAAGACCACCCTGAACAAACTTATGTTTGAGCCTGATTACATTGCAAAAAATTGTACGATAGCCATATATAATCTCTGCTGGCCTCACGGCAAGGGCAAAGAGCTATCAAATAAGTTGTTTTCTAGGATAAAAGTTGTTCTTTTGAAGTTTTATTGGTCCATAACTAAGTGGAGGGTTCATTCTTAGAAGTTATCTTAAGCAGTACCTTTGCTATCATATACGTTGGCTGTGTCTTTAATGTGAATTTATTTGTTCTTTAGGTCTAGGAGTTATATCCTACTTGGCTTGACGAATACACTATGCTTCTGCTTTTATTCTGAAGTTTTCTAATAGTTAGGATTATTGTGAGACTTCAAATTGTTTTTCCTTAGATCCTGTAGATGTTGCACTAACAATTGACATGATTTTGTTCTTCCATTTTGGAAGGTGAGAACTGCTGGAAGGTACATGGGAATCACAATTGGTGCCATGCTAGAAGAGATTCAAGGACTTTATCAGCACCATCACCAGCCATGTTTTCTGTATCTCTCAAGTGAAGTGATAAAGGTACAATTTAATTTTCTTGATATCAAGGTGGTTTTGCATTCATCTTAGCATGCCTTCTGGATGTTATATGGCAGATTTTTGGGTCTGACCCATCTTGTTCAGACTATCTAAGAAATTTAGTTGAAGCCCTCTTTAGAAGAACAACTTGCCTTCTTGCCACAATCAGGGTATGTTCTGCAGTTGTCCTGAACTTCTTTTATAATTTCGCAATAGTTGTGCTGGCAGTCAATCATATTTGAGCATTTGTCAGGATTTTACCACCAGACCGGATATAGCAGATGATTGTTTCCTATTGGCATCAAGGTGCATCAGATATTGCCCGCAGATATTCATTCCATCACCTGTGTTTCCCTCATTGATAGATTGTGCTATGATTGGGATCACAGTTCAACACAGGTATTATTTGCCTTTACTTTTCTCTTCGTCATCCTAAGGTGGAGCATATCTCTGTTTATAATATCTTCTCTTATTAATTAAATATACTTGCTGAAATGGCTTAGAAGAGATTTGGAGCCAAGTCTTTCACTGCCTAAGAAAATTGAAGTGATATTCTGTGAGGTTACTCAGTTGTTGAAGTTCACAGTTGTTGAAGTCGTATAAGATTCCCTGTCGGTCACAGCTCAAATTTGAAAAGAGCATTGGTGTAATACTCGTCTTCTTTCTATACTCTGCTTCCACTTTCCAAATCAAGCAGCTCTTGACAACATGTATCTATTGTAGAATCTGTGATATATAGTGGTCGTGTGCATAAATCTTGATTCGTGAGATTCACTGTAGAAAGGAACCTTGTTTGCTTCACTCTCTTATTTCACCCTACTAATCACAGAACCTAAAGCTACATGAACTTGCAAATTGTGCACCTAATCTTTATCTTAGACATTATCGAATACTGGTGTGCTACTAAGGTGTGTAAGTTATCATACGTTTGGATGAAAATTTGATGGATGTGCTGGCGTCTGTGCAAAACTTGCTAAAAAGTTTGTTGCTCTTGCATCGTTCTGTAATCTGATGCCAGGAGTAACATAGATGCTAGTGGTGCAAAATGGTTAGTGACTACTACTATTCCATAGAGATAGCAAACGGGTGCTTTGGGTCGGTTATAGGTTGGCGCAAATGAATTCCCTCTGCCTATATTCAACTACTGAGTACAGACCCATCATCATGTGATAAGCTCAACTATATTGAATCTGCCATTGGAAAATCAAATCAGTGAGAATTTATTGAACAATATTCACACACATAACCAACCCCATTCAATGGCGCATCAAGCACCGATCTAATTGGAAACTATGGGGGTACGTATATATACTCATTTACATCAAAGAACACTGAACATCCGCCTGCCAGGAAAAAAGGCTGGGATGCGAACAACATTAACAATGAGCAACATATTATGATAATATGCATCAAATCGATCTTGCTCTTTGGCTGTGCAAGGAACTTGTCAAATTTGTGACATATTTTTATGCAGTTTGGTGGTCAATGGCCCTGGATTTACTCTGTAAAGTTGTTTGAGTTGTGATTTGGTGACATATTTTTATGCAGTATGTAGGGAGGATAGTGGTAAGGGGCATTGGTGGTAACATGGAAGTGGTCGTGGTGCTAGGAAGAGTGGAAGTAGAGAGAGGGTGTGGTAGAGGAGAAGGGTAGGCTTGTGGGCAAGTATTGGTGGTTAATGGGTTTGGAGGAGAGGAGATAGAAGGAAGAAGTTAGTGTTAAACAGGCTACAGGTGAACGCGGACCAATATGGGAACAGAAACCCCAAATTTAGGTTTACTCATGAATCAATCAAACTTAGCCTTACTCGTGAATTAATCGAACTTGAGAGTAATATGAGAAGGCGGCAAGATGCCCCAAATTTAAGATTTATGATGTCAATATTTCCTTTTAAAAAAATTCTTAGTGCGAGCACCTAAGCATGCCATGTCACTAAACACAAGTTGAACTGAAAGTAGATAGAGTTCGATCTAATTTTCTGCTGAAAAAAATTATGAAAACAAAAATCTTAGATGTTTTGAATATCAATACATTTTAGACCGGGTGTAGTCAGGCTTTAAGTTAATTTGGTTGGGCAATATTGTCTTCATATTAGTCCAATTATTAGGTTTGGTTAATTCTCAGATTAGACTGGTGAATTGGGTTTTAAAATGTTGTACAGTTATGTATTCTCTAGTGTGAGGGTGGGTTGAGTTTCGAGCAGATTAAAATGGTTTGCTTCAGATCTGTGTAGATTTTACCGAGTCTAGATCTTGTGTGGTAAACGGTCAAGGCATAGTAAAGTGGGATATATGGATTGAGTGAAGTTTCCCCATAATCCATTGTCAAAAATCAAGTTTAAGGGATCTGTCATGTTCTTGTTACTTCTCTGTCTATCCCCAATTTCTCCTTTTATATCTGATATAGATATAAAGGGTATTTCTTTGTTGTGAAGCTGAAGAACTAGTTTACAAAGTCATGTAGGAAAACTCATCCTGAATGATGTCTATGGAATATTTTTGCATGTGATTAATTAGTAGTACTAATGGTATAGATGCCATTGCTTAACAATTGTCAACAAATTTCTCTTGTTCTTTGTTATTGCAGGGAAGCTTCAAATTCTATCTTGTCATTCTTATCTGACGTCTTTGATCTTACAAATTCACGTGAGGGTGTGCAGTACCAGCACATTAGGGACAACGTGATCATTCCACGTGGACCAAGCATCACCAGAATTTTGATAGCATCCCTTACAGGAGCTCTTCCAAGTAACCGATTTGAAACAGTGAGTTCCATTCACATTAGGAAAAATAAAATATTGTTTCCTTCTCAGCACAATTGGTATATGGAATGAGTTTGGGATTAGTGATTAGAAATTCAGTAAACAATTATCCTCTTTAGTTTGGTATGTGAATAGGTTTGGAATAAACAGTACATTATACTAGAACACCTTTGTTGATACACTCCATGTCTTTTCTTCGTCAATGGCAAAATTGTCTTTTATTGTTAAAGTGACTTTCCAAGTCTATAGACTATCCTTAGGCCATAAGGTGTCTGGATTGTTGCAGTATAAGGATGGGAGTGGGATCAGTTCCAAAAGTACGATTGTCATGTTTGTTGCATGGGATGAAAGACTAGGAAAAGGGAATATAACCTGTCCGTTGTCATGTTTTTCCTACTAGCGGAACGCTGTTATTAGCATGTAAATTTTAGAAGAAGTGTGTAGATTGTAAATAATCAACTGCTTTTCACTAAAAGGAGAACATAAGTAATAGTGGGATAGTTTTAGTAAATCTAATTTTACATTCCCAGTCTGTTTCAAATACTTGAACAAAGAAATAATCATTGTCAACGAGTTTTTCGATCCCCAATTTCGATGTCTAATCCTACTTTAAGAACTGCAAACTCAAATATCCATTTTTCAAACATCAGGTTATTGTAAGGAATCGCTAACTAGAATACATTTTATTTCTTACTGATGGACTGATCCAGGGAGTTCAGACTGACGGTTAGATGTTCTTCCAATCCCCATTATGTTCTACTTCCCATAAAACAATAAGAAATCGCAAAATACTACTCCCTGTTCCAAAAATAAGGCTATCTTGGTTCAACCCTATCCATCTAAGAGAGCAAACTAGGAATAGGAAGTTCTTTTCTTCTATTCTTGTTCATTGAATCAGGATAAGATGGTCATTTTATCTAATTTTATGTATCTAAGCTTTCAGTATTCTTCCAACTACCTTATCTCAGAGTTGCATTCTGAGAAGCTAATATTTTGGCCTTATATTTTGCAGATAACTTATGCACTTCTAGCACTAGTTCGAGCTTATAAAATAAAAGCTCTGGAATGGGCCAAGGAATGCATTACACTGATTCCAAAAACGGCAGTGACAGAAGTCGAGAGCTCCAGACTCCTGCAAGCATTATCCGATGCAGCATCTGGAGCTAACGTTAATACTGTCATGATTCCGATTGAGGAACTCTCCGATGTTTGTCGTCGCAATCGGACGGTCCAAGAAATTGTTCAGGATGCTTTGAAACCCCTAGAATTGAATATGGTTCAGAGAGTATAGTACATGTTCCATAGAGAGAATACACAAAATTGAAGGGCTGTTTTCAGAAGGCCCTTGTAGAGCAGCTTTATTCGCTCCACTGTGTATTTATATATATTTTTTTATTGATTCATGTAAAGTCCACAATTTTTTTAGAGGTTGTGGCTTGTGGGGGTTGGGGAGGGAAAGGGGGGGGAGGGAGGGGAGGGTGAAATGAAGGTTTTGTTGTATCTATTACTATAAAAAGTGCCAATGCAAAGTTCAGTGTGGTTTGGGTTATTAGTTGTCAATTTTAGTGCTTGTGTGGTGAAAACCGAGTTCAATTACATAAACAAAGTCATTGTTAGGACTGTTCAAAAATATCCGATATGAAATTTAGGATTTTGGATTCGATTTTTTAGATTTCGGTTATTATCCTTTCGAAAAAGGCTAAACTCTCATGTGGAGCTAACATGGTTGGCTACATACAAGTATAGCCAAATCAAGATGAAACAGGACGGGCGGTTAGAGGCTGCAGTAGGACTACCATAGGAAAGCCCGCCTCGCGATTCGGATTAGTTATTTGAAAAAAACAGATTGGATATTGATTGTAAAGATTTTATTTTCTGATAATCCGAATTTTTTTGAAATATTAAATTTTTCTTCTTTTGTAAAGAAATTTTTGGAACTTTAAAATAAACCTAAGGCGAACCAGCAAACATCCAAACATTTGCACGCCCCTTCCTTAGTCCCCAACTTAGTTCTACTTATCCCCACTCATTATAGTCCAATATATACAATTGTCTAAACAACAATTAGGAGGGTGAGAAAAATCCTAGTTACATTTATGCAATTATCTTTGACTTCTACATTCACAAGGAAGGACATCCGCATGCTTGTCGAAGTTGCTCACACAATGTCGTTGCTGAAACATGTGCCTGCAAACATCCAATGCATTTGATTTGAATAAACATTAGGCGAGTTGGACGGGTATTTGATGAGTTCCATCACTGCTTTGCAATTTGAAAATATCGTTAAGTTACTATGCATATCTCGCTCAATAGCAATCTCAATGCCTTCTTGGAGCTCATGAGTTTCGCTATTACAGGTGTCTATAATATATCTTTGCTCCCAAAAGCCTACCACCCAATTGCCTTGTATCTCTAAAAACAGCCGTCATTTTTTGTGTTTGCATGGGTCTTATGTGCAATGCATTAATGGAGGATAGCTATAAGCTATGTCGAGGAGGTAAGGGTACTCCGTTAACTTTTCTATCCATTCAAATTGAATGATAAATTACCACACTAACAATTGTTGCAAGCATGTTGTTAAGCTAGAGGTGATTATTGGTCATGCCGAGTTGGACTTTATGGTCCATTTTGAACCAACATGTAGCTGGGCCAAACTTTTGAGCTTTTGTTTGTGCCCAAATCCAATAAATCGAGCTAGGCCAGTAGACATTTTCTTTCGAATTTTTTGCTAGAGCCTAGAAGTAGTCCATGTTCATTAGAATTTGGATAACAAAACCGAACTTGTCTAACAAAACTAAAACGTAAGAGAAAACTAATTGAAAATGATATATTTGAACTAAATTGAACTGAAATTTCCATTAATTCGGTCCAAAAAAATAGGACCGTAACATCCTAAAATTAGGACGAAGTGAAAATTATGGCTGAAAGTAACATCTCAAAGGGCAAAAACATTAACACCTGCCGATCACCGTCCACGAGTCTTAGCCACCACTATCACCACCAAACACACCCATTAGCTTTTTCTTTGCACTTCATTGACCATTAATTACTACTTTTACCAAATTTTGTAATGATAATTTACATATTACATGTATACAAAGAGAAAGACTAGATATCTAATTTTTAATTATTAAATTATAGAATCTAAGTACATAAAGTACTTTTATCATTTCACTTGAAGTGAGGCCTACCAATATTTCTATTCACATTTTGATATCTAACAATTAGATATCTCGCCTTTTTTTAATATAATAAAAAAATAAAAAAAGAAGGGGTTTCGTGAGTCCCATACTCCCCATTGATGATGTTTGGCGGAGTATTTATGATTGGTATATTCTCTTCCTAGTGCAATGCATCCAGTTGTGAACGCAATTTGTTACTTTTTCCCTCCTCTTTCTCTCTCTCTCTCTCTCCTCTAAGATGTAACCCGCGATCCTTCTGGCCAGCCAAACTCTATTCTTGGCTGGCTTCACTAAACCAACAAACACTTTAAGCAATACCAATTACCAATACTAGTATACTACATCATCTTTGCAAGAAATCATTCACTCCTTTCATTTTCTAGCTCACCAAAAATATAATAATGGTGTCCACATCACAGCACACCAATTCCCTCCACAAAATCCTAGCTTCCAAATTAACTCTCACAATCCCACCTTCAAAATCTTCATCTTCTTCTCCTCCCACTGAAGATTTCGATTTCTCCGATGTTTTTGGTCCTTCTCAATCACCTTCTTGTTCTCAATCTCCCTATTTAGGGGACCCACAAGTGATTCACAATCGTTCTCACTCTTTTCTGGGTCCCTCACCTCGTTACACCATCCCTACTTCACACCCATTTCATCAAACTCCTGAAGAAATCATCTCTAATATCACAGATGATGATGATGAAATTGAGGTGAAAATTGAGGATGAAAACAAAGATGGGATTTTTATCGAACATTTGGTGTGCATAGAGGAGGAGAGAGAAGATGAGATAGTTTCTAAAGTGGGTCCAGAGGATTTTGAGATTTTGAGAGTGATAGGAAAAGGGGCTTTTGGGAAGGTGTTTCAGGTAAGGAAAAAAGGGGATGATTGTGAGATTGGTGATGATTATGATGAGGGTGATGGTATTTTTGCTATGAAAGTTATGAGAAAAGATAACATTATTAAAAAGAATCATGTTGATTATATGAAGGCTGAAAGAGATATTCTTACCAAAGTGGTTCACCCTTTTATTGTTCAACTTAGGTACTCTTTTCAGGTAAAGATTTATGCTTTTTTCTTTTCTTTTCAAGGAAGATTTGGTTTTGGTTGGGTTTTTCATAATAAAGTTGTTCATTTGAGACTTTGAGTTGAATGATTTTGAAAGTTAATACTGGTTGTCTGTTGACTGTTATAGTGTAATTTGAAGTGGAAAGGTGACAATTTTATTAGGACTCAAATATTAGTTAATAATTGTTCTTTAGTTAGGTGACAAGTTGTCACTTAATCTGGGCTCAGCTAGTGGTGAACTATGATTCTTTCTTTCAAACTTTGTAATTGTGTTATAATCCTGTTATAGCTTTTGGGAAGCTGGTATTGAATTTTGAGATTGCACCATGTCACACCATGAGAATGTGTTCTTGCAGTGAATCTATTGTCTGTTTGTAGTAACTAGTAGTCTAGTATCACTGCCACTGAGTCAGAGTTGAACTGTGATGCATTTCTCTGTTCGTTTTTTCCGTAATGCTGCCGGGGAATTGGCAAGTCGAATTTCAGGCATAGTGATTACTGTGATATTTTGATGTCTGGAGATCTTTTAATTTTGTGATTTGGAGGGCACAGGTGACCAACTTGTTAGGATATTCTGGTTACCTGGACCTTTCATTTGCCATTTTTTCACCTCTTGAGACACGACACGGAGTATATGGAGCTGGATGCACAATGATGTCCATTTGTTGGTAAAATACAGATTGATGTTGATTTTTGAAGGTGGGTAGTGATGGGGGGAGGGGAGAAGGGGAAGAGGAAGAGGAAGGGTAGAAAGGACATGTTTGAAATCAAATCTCGATACATCCCCTAGGGTTATTTATATATACTTATTTCAGTACAAAATTTGATTCCTTTTCTTCTTGTAGAATTTATGTGAATACGTTCACATACCCCTACTATGATGTCATGAAGATTCTCTGCTATCCTTCTTGTCATAAGAGGCCTGAAACTTCATCCTTACCTCTAGATGATCTTTTCACTTGTATCTAACTGTCCTAGCTTCATGCTCATATTGTCACACACTTGTTGTTCAGGCAATTTATATAAATGTGGTTCTTGCTTCCAGTAGTCAAGGCTGGAGTTCTCTGAAGCTTCACTGGGAATATCACAGAGCCCACGTGTTGAACATGTATCATTTTTCTGCTCCCCCCCTTCCTTTAAAGAAAGGGGGGACAGTAAAGATAGACCATTGAAATTTAAAGGATTTTTCTAAGTTCTGTAGTTTCTGAAAGTCGCGTCTAAGTAGTTTGTATTTTATGTTTATATTGTCAAAAATATGTTGTTGATGGATCAAAAACAGTTTGTTTGACGAAATTTCCATATAGTAACTTAGGTTTAATCTGTTGTACGTGCTCTTTATTATTTACCCCCTCTTTTTTTCTGTTGCAGACCAAGTCTAAGCTTTATCTTATTTTGGATTTTATAAACGGAGGACATCTATTCTTTCATTTGTACAGACAACGGATGTTCAGGTATGTCATATTCTGTAGCTGCAATAACCCAACTGCATGTTCAATTGACTTAATACTAGTTTTGGCATATGTGTTCGCATAGTGAGGATCAGGCAAGACTTTACACTGCTGAAATAGTATCTGCTGTATCTCATCTTCACAAGAACGGGATTGTGCATCGTGATCTTAAACCTGAAAATATTCTTATGAAGGCTGATGGCCATGTAAGAAAGATGCTTTACACTTAAGTCTTATTTAGGATGCTGCCTGTTAGAGTTCATGCATGCCATTCGGGTACTTGGGTCTTTCCTTGATGCTTTGTGCTTCTTTGCTTACTACAGATTGTATTAACTGATTTTGGACTTGCGAAAGAAATTGATGAATCAAGCAGAACAAATTCTTTGTGTGGAACCATGGAATACATGGCTCCAGAGATTATACAAGCTAAAGGTCATGACAAGAATGCTGATTGGTGGAGTATTGGGATCCTGTTATATGAAATGTTAACTGGACAGGTAGAGTATAGCTTCCGAGCATCCACATTCTGAAGTCTGAGTTTCCTACTTTATATGGATTTATGAGAGAACTTATATTTCCTTTTTTTCCTCTTTTGTTTAAAGTGGCGGGAGGCTGTTCAATAATCTTATATATATATATATATATATATATATATATATATATATATATATATACATTTGAAAGAATTTGCAGATGACAGCTTGCTCTTAACAATAATGCATGATGTTTATAGTTCACTGAATCACTGGTCTCATTTCCCAGAACATATATCATAGGGTATTTGGCACCTTGGTTCTGTGGTTGCAATGCAGTATGTAACAATTTAATTGCAGAATGATAATGTAATTCTATCAAGATACGGGAACTTAATATGAGATACATCATATTCATTAGCCTGAAAACATATGGGTCTAAAAAAGATCTTTTAGTACTACACCATTGCTCTCTTTTAGATGTTGATCCCTTCGTATGTGTTAAATGGTAGTGACTGTGCCCCTTGCCCCCTCTTTTAAGCTCCTCCTTCGTCAAATGCATGTAAATGTCTTTTTTCTTTCTGCAGCCACCGTTCACACATCCCAATAGACAGAAGCTCCAGCAGAAAATTATCAATGAGAAAGTGAAGCTTCCACCAATGGTAACCACTGAAGCTCATTCTTTGCTCAAAGGGGTAAGTATACCTTCCCATCCATATGCCACTTTCTATACTGAGTTCCCTGTCCGGTTAACGCTGAACCCCCCCCGCCCCCCGGCCGCCCCCGCGTACGCCCTGCATTGGACCCGGTTTGTTAAATTGGTCTACTCTGAAGTTTCACCTTTGGTTTCTATGTGCCATTTATTGCAGTTGCTGCAAAAGGATCCAACGAAGCGGCTCGGTAGTGGACCCACAGGTGCGAATGAAATCAAGAGCCACAAATGGTTCCGCCCTATTAACTGGAAGAAATTAGAAACAAGAGAATTGCAGCCGAAATTTAAGCCAGATGTGAGTGGGAAAGAATGCACTGCTAACTTTGACAAGTGCTGGACGACAATGCCAGCAAACGACTCACCAGCGTCTACACCTACTGGCAATGAACATTTCCATGGTTATACTTATGTTGCTCCCAACCCATGGCTTGCATCTGAATGACATGACTCTGAATGGGGACGATCATGATTCCGTTGCAACATACTCTACAGGGGGAAGTGGCTGGACAAACACAAGCCGGTTCCAACAGTCAACAGAGGCTCGATAATATGCACGGTTATGTTGTAGGAGTATAATATCTGAAATTAGTGATCTACATTTGATGCTTGAAAAAGGTGGTGAAAAGGATTGGCAATTTTTATGATAGATATCGAGTTTGTGAAGCTTGTATCCTGCCATTGCTATATTGAGCTTAACTCCGAGCCGATTGATTTCTGCTTCTTTAATTTTTTAGAATAAACTTGTGAAAATCTTCATCTTCAGAAGAAAAGAAAAGAGGATTATATCTTCACATCTTGATCGCGCCATCAATAATAATATCCTTGTTGTTGGAGAAATACCGAACACCTTTCCAAAAACCAAAAATCAAAAACGAAACAGGATGACATGCTTCTAAATTGGAAAAGAAAAATGTGTGTGATTAGGGCATCCTCAACCATGGAACATCACGCATATGGATATTTTGACATAAAAAGTAGTTAAATTTTACAGCGGTTTCTCTAAGTTATCCTTGTATCCATACAAAATAGATGTATAACTATATTAAAATTATTACATAGTATATTATTCTTTTTGCAATTTGTTTTCTTTTTCGTTTTCTATGTAATGATGTATGAATTATGATGATTAAAAAAATAATGTTATTTTCTATTTCATTTTTTGTCCACTCATAAATTGCTATACAATTAAATCAAGTAGACGATATTTGTTCTCATGTCTTGAATACCACCTTAGAAAACTCAAGTTTATATAGTATGTTCTTTAACCAAGTTTAGCTTGGCTCACTTGGTAGGAATTCCACCTCATGACCTCAAGGTCAGGGGTTCGAATCCCACCAAGTGAGGGGCACTTGGAGGAGAATTCCCCCTACAACTCTCCCTCCTTCCAAGTGCCTGGGCCTCTGGGTTAGGCCCTGTGCGAAGGCAACCCAGAGGTTATTCATCTTACCAAAAAAAAAAAAAAAAAAAAAAGAAATATATAGTATGTTCTTTAACAACAAAAATATGCAAATTTTTAAGTGCATCCGCAAGCCCATATAAATATGTGCTCTCAAGTATATTTTTTTTTACATTTATCATATGCTTTACTCAAATGAGTAATACGTAAAATGTGTAAATTTAAAATGTTCAAAAGAATATATAAGACTGTGATAGAGAGCATCTAGTTTTTGACGCTCCCAAGTAGGGATGGAGTGGGTCGGGTCAAGTAGGAGACCCGCCCCACCCTCGCCCGCCCCGCATATTCATTATTAAAATTCTATTTATAGACTTATATTATTAATGATTTTATCTTGCAAAATATAAATTTGTGGGTATGACGGGGGTGCAAAATATAAATATGCGGGTGGTGCGGTGGGGATGGGTTTAAATACATAATTGGTGGGGCGGGGATGGGTCTGAAATTTTCCCTGGCAATAATTGACAGGGCGGGTATGGAAATGGGAATTTTATGCGGATGCGGGTGCGAGTGTGGGGGTACCATGACTACCATCCTCCACACCCGTCCCGCCCAATTGCCATCCCTACTCCCGAGTCCCAATATCCGAGAGCACTAAAGAGTAAAGAGGCTTTGGAGAAGGAAAAAAACTTGGGGCATAACCGAATAATTTGCTAGGAGCCGACTTATTGAGCTGGTAACTTTATTCCCAAAACCCCCAATACCACCCCTTTAAGAACCCTAATTCTGAAAACCCTCCAACTCTACCCAAATTCAATCAATCAATTTAGGGGAACAAACATCAACAGGGAATTCAAAACTTGAAATTTAAGCACAGTAATTCCAGTTGTAAGGAGAGAGAAGATGTCATACGACGACGTAGAGATAGAAGACATGGAATGGAACGACGAGCTCCAATCTTACACTTACCCTTGTCCATGCGGTGACCTTTTTCAAATCACAAAGGATGATCTTCGTCTTGGTGAAGAAATTGCACGTTGTCCAAGTTGTTCTCTATATATTACTGTTATTTATAATCTTGAAGATTTTGTTGACAACAAAAAGAATAACAATCTTCAGCCTCCTAAACAACAACCAATCAGCGTTGCTTGAAGAATTTTGTCGTATTGTAATTTCATACCATCTCAATTTTTATATGTCAACTGATTTTGGTTGAATTTTGTATTTTCATCTTCTATGGAACTAAATTTTTGTGCTATTTCGAGGAATTAGATTATTAACGAGAATATATCACTTTTGTTGTTGTGCTTACAATTTATATACAAAGACAAAGATTGTTGCTTTATAATGTCTTTCTGGAACTTAATTTGCAGGTGAAAAAGCTTGATCTTTTGTAATTCTGTGTAATATAAATGGGGTCTTTTTTTGCTTATTGTTGTTGTATGTGTTTAAGAAGTGGGAAATGATGAATTTACTTCCTGCTCTCTTGGTTAAAAATTGTAAGAACTATGTGTACAAGATTAGAAGGTAGGAAAAGATTCAAGGAAATGAGAAAATGATGTGGCTCAATTAGTTCAACTGAAGAGTCCCTAATGTTATATTACTTTTTGGGTGTATAGAAAGCAACAACGCGCGATGCAGATGAAATTTGATCTCGGGTTATATGTAACATCCATACCATCCTTATACTACCTCATAGGAAAGTTGAGACTTGAGAGTCTTCGGACGAATTGGTGGTGTTGCTGAATAAATACAGCGTGGTTGAGTGGGAACGGACAAGAGTGGAATACTTGTGTAGTTGTATTGAGTGGATTTTGTGGCTTGTTGTGAAGTTATTGTTTTGAGGCATGGTTTGCTCTGATTGATGGTGATAAAATTAGTTGAATTTGATGTATGTAGAGAAATTGTTGTGTGAGCTTTTTGGGAATTTTTCGAAAATAAATATATATTTGCACTATTTTGTGCATACAATTCAATCCTGTCTGGCTTCTGGTGTTCATTTTACAAAATGAACAGTTTGTATTTGCTCCATCTTCATTATAATTATGTGGGAAAGAAATGGGTTTGAGCTTATTGATTTTCTAGATATATAGTATGACAAAAGTTAAAAGAGTCTTCGCTAGATTGGATTATTAGCTTCTTGTATCATATCCATGCCGGATTTGTTGTTTGACATGTCCTGCAGGAAGAGATTGAGCTTCTATATTGTGCATGTCGAACCTGTGAGCGTGACTAGTGGCTGGGCATAGGTGAATGTCAAAGAGTAGATTTGGAGAATGCTATTGGTTTTAGCTCTAGCTGCGTTTGCTGTCATCTTCACTCAGTTATCAGCAGTCTTTAAACTAAGCTCATCTCTGATCCTCACACTATTATTGATTTATTGTGCACATTTCCGTGCCATTTATTTCTTTCTTGAAGTTAATTCCGTCTTGTTCAATTCGTAGTGGATTAATTCTTTGTTTGGTTTGACAGAGAACACTCTCATGAAGATTGTTGTTGCACGTTCTAAAGTTGGTTTCCTTTCTTTGGAGGAAGGGAAAATTGTAATGAGAAGGTAAGGAATAGTGAGTAAAATGTGGCATTCCTTCTTTTAGAAAGAAATATTTTCCATCCTTACGGAAACAATTTTCACCTTTAGAAATACTATTTTCAACCCTTTCAAACCAAACAAATGAAAACGAGAAAGCTACTTTTCGAGGAAAATGTGTTTTATCCCAACCAGCACTATAAATTGATATGGCTTTTCAAACCTCTTGAGCTCTATGTTTATTGGTGCTGTAAAGCTACATTTGGTGGTCAGCAATAACACTACTGTAAAGTAGGAGTAATTGGCAATAATCTGTAATTGCCCAAGGCATACACTCTTTTAGAGACTTGGGTAGATGTTGATGTTTAGCTTGTAATGGAAAACTTTTAGGGGCCATTCGTTTGGAAATGACCAACTTAGAACATTCACACCAGATGACACAAGTTCTCAGATAAGCATCTAAAGCATAAGATTTGTGGTTTGCCATTTGTACCCAAAATTTGCTTCTTTTGCATGCTAATTTCTAGAAAAATTTCGACTATTCGGATACATCTGCAAGCTAGGTGCTGCTGTAGTGCTGTTATCTGGATAAGTCTCTTATTCTACATGGCGCCGCACGTTTCTGATATATGCACAACCCTTGTGATTCACCCAATTACTTCTATTAGTATTAGCATTTATAAAGGCAGGTTTCAGTTGATTTTTCTTTTGTGTTGTTAGTTGATTATGATTTTCTTCAGTAACACCATGATCAAGTATGTGATTGAAAATATATTGGAAATTAGGGCCCAAGGAGGAGGCCATCCTCTAAAATTTTAGAAGTATATCAATGAAATAGTGTATGCAACAGTGTATCCGAAATGTGTTTCCCACCCTAAAAGACTAAAACAAGTGTTTTTCATTTGACAAGATACTAATGTCTCTACTCTCAAATCTCAACCATAATTAACTCTATATTGATATTAGTTGCTGATATCAGAGGTAAACAGTGTACCCAAAGCCACTAAAACCTCACACTTGGTAGTTGACGGAGTACATGAAAATTTAGATGCTCCAAAGGATTAGGCAGTATTTAGGCCTCTAGGAGTCTAGGGAGGCAAAAGGGTGAGAATTTCATTTCAATTCGAGAGAGGGGTTACTTTTTTGTTCATCTCCAATCACGTCAGGTTTTGAATGACCCCTGACCACTTGCTCATACTTCTATAAATGATAACACAAATTCCAGTAATTAGATCGTTT
The DNA here is from genome assembly GCA_947646795.1 of Beta lomatogona. Lineage (NCBI taxonomy): Eukaryota > Viridiplantae > Streptophyta > Magnoliopsida > Caryophyllales > Amaranthaceae > Beta > Beta lomatogona. The sequence goes on from CANSNZ010000988.1 coordinate 2,316,312, forward strand.
GGATCAGGTTTTTGAAAAGGTAACTAGTTGTCGGATTTAGGCTAAGGCTATGTTTAGTTCACCTGAAATTTTCTGATCTGAACTTATCTGATCTGATCTGAACTTATTTTTTCTGATCTGATCTGATCTGATCTAATCTGAACTTATCTTTTAAAAAACATATTATTACTAATTTTATTATTACTTTGTATTTCAATACTAGTATTACTATTACTACCATTTTATTACTATGCACAACTTTCAATTAGAGGTGATCATGGGCCGGGACGAGCCGCGCATAAAAAAATTTGCCCATTGTGCGGGCCGGGACGAGTGGGCTTTTGCGGGCCAAAACGGGCCGGGCCTAAAATTTAGACTAAAAAGTGTTTTTTGGCTTGTCCAAAGCCCGCCCAAAAAAAAAAATTGCCCGCCGCGGGCCCAAAAAAACTGCCCAAACCCGCCCAAAAATCGGGCCAGGCCCGCGGGCTGGGCTGGAGTTGATCAGCTCTACTTTCAATAATAATAATAATAATAATATAAATAATATTATAATAATAACAAGAATAACAATAATAATAATAATAATAATAATAATAATAATAATAATAATAATAATAATTATTATTATTATTATTATTATTATTATTATTATTATTATAGCATAATTAGTTTTTTTTTTAAAAAAAAAGAGCACATTAGTATATGAACATACAATTAAAAATAAAAGACTACGGACTCTTGGGTCCAATGGTATGGCTTCTTACCTCCCACATGGGAGAGACCAAGGTTCAAATCTTGGTGGAAGCATATATTTCAATATTGTTGTGGGTGGGGGAGGGGGGTTGGGGCTTGTTGGATCTTTAGGTGAGTGACCCCGTGCGAGGCGCGTTCGCAGCCCAGAGAAAATTCATCTTACCACGGGATTCCCGAAAGGGGCCCAAAAAAATTAAAAATAAAAGAACACTCTATGTTCAAGGTCCGTTAATAATAAGAATTTAGGTAGTAACGAAAAGAACATATAATAATATTAAAAAAAGAACATATACTGAAAGAGCATACAAGATCTATTTAAAGAACACATTTTACAAATAAAAGATAGATGTTATTTTTATATTAATGACATGTTTGGATTTAACTAACAACATGTTCTTTGTTATATCAATAAATTGTTCTTTTTTATTATAAATAAACCTATAAATATATATAATCATATGATCTTGAACAAAATGGTTAAATATTCTTCTTATATCGATGTCTTGTTCTATATAAACTTTGTTTTTAAAGATAAGTTGAAATCATTTGTAGGGAGAATTAATTTTGAACGTGATTACAACACCATTAGGTTATCCCATACTACTCATGTTTTATATAAACTAGTAATATATAATTTATATTATTCTACCAAAATTGTTTTAAAAAATAAACATCATATACTATTGTCATGTTCGTTACATATACAACATCAAAAAGAACATCACATATCAAAATTATTAATTAGAATAAATATAAAAAAGAACACTTACAAATGCTAACAAAACATTCTTTTTCTTGAACACAAATAGCTTCAAATAGTGATATCAATGACATTTATAATAATAGCAACGACATTAATGATAATTACCAATATTAATAATTAACAAGTACAACAACGACAATAATAATAATCTTTTTGAACACATGTACTAGTAAATAGTAATATTAATAGTAATAGTAATTGTATAAAGTAATATTATAATTAATAATAATAATAATAATAATAATAATAATAATAACAACAACAATAATAATAATTATTATAATAACAATAATAGCATTAGTAATAATAATAATCATGATGATAATAATAATAATAAGTTTTTAAATATAAGCATAATCTGAACTTATCTGATCTGATCTGAACTTATCTGATTTGATCTGGTCTGATCTGATCTGATCTGGTCTGATCTGATCTGATCTGAAATAAGCAAAAATAAGGTGAACTGAACATAGCCTATGTCGTAGGTTATTTGATTGATAAAAAAAATGGATAATATTTCCTAATCATCTTTCATCACCACTAATTCCCCTACTGTAGAATGACAATGGATCGGATTGGATAAGACTAAAATTTTCAAACTTAATATTTAATTCATCTTTATTCGAACTCGGATTTTTCAAATCAAATTCGGATCAGATCATATATATGTTGAAATATAAATTCGTGAGATTTTATTAAATTCGCGTCAATGTGTATTTTCGATTGTCATCTTTATATATCTTTTACAAAAGCACAATTGATAATATCAAGGGTCAAACATATTACATAAGAAATTGTGAAAAGTGTGATTTGAAAGTTTTCTTAACGTGAAAGAAGTGTAATCGAATCTCTTAATAATATTGAAAGAAAATGTGATAGAATAGAGAAATTAGATTAAATTATTATGTAGATGGATGACTCAATTACAAATCACCCAAAATCCCCAATCACCAAACCCCAAAAATACGAATTAGAGAAAATAATAATATACTCATTATGAAAAGACAATTGCAAGTTTTTTTTTACTTTGCTACTTCGGCTAGAGTTCTAGAAGATGGTGAAAGCTAAACTTGAGGCTTTTTGTCCTGCGCAATATTGGGAGACGAGTTTTAAGGTGTTCCATTTAAGTTTTAACACGTGACTTTACTACTTGGGATATGGACTTTGCGGCTACTATTTGACACGTTCACTAAAAGTTTCAAACTCTCTTTGGTCCACTTTTGTTTTAATCTTATTGACTTTACTATTTGCTGGTGCTCTGTTAAGATCAAAGGCCTCTTGTTGTGGTTGAACTTGTAAGTCTGGTAATGGTTGTGGTACTGGTTCTGGTTCTGGTTCTGGCAGTGGGTCATTCAGATCAAAACTTGGGTAAGTTGGTGGTGAATTAAGAGCTGATGGGGATGGTGTTGAAGTGTTATCAGTAGAACTGTCTAGGGGGGCCATAGCTAAGCTATGGATGCCAGACATGTTCAAGCTGAGAAAGCTTCCACACTTTCCTCAAGTGAAGCTATGAAATCAGAAATGGCTTGTATAAAACTCTATGATGATTTTGCTCTGAGAGTTAATCTACCCAAACCCCCCCCAAGGAAATGGCTACTGGTGGGTGCTTTTTATGGTGGTTTAAGCTGCTGGTTGGTGTCTTTGATGGTGGTGGTGGCTGGCTGCTGGTTGGTCTCTTTGGTTATGTTGATGGAAGTGGTGAAAATAATAAATGCAAGTGTAAAAGTGGTTGTGTATATATAGTCCACAATTTCTTAGGATTTTTTTCATGTTTTTTGGGGGAAAATTCAATTCCCCCTTAAGTTCGAATTTTTGGGTAAAATTTCAATACCTGTTATGTAATCTACCTTTAAAATTTTGGAGGGAAAATTTTAGTTCCCTTTGGTTGTATAATTGTAACCGAATATTTTAGTTGTTTTGCTTGTATAAAAATTTTGGAGGGAAATGAAATCCCTCTTTCTATAAAAGTGGCGCCAACTATTTTTTTGCTTTTATCTCGCTTTTTCACAACTTAATTAACCACAATTACTTTTCTTCAAAACACCCACTGCATACAGTGGTCCCCACCCTTTTCCTTGGTCTTTGTGAAAAAGTGCTTGTAGCAAATAAAAAAAGACAGAGGGAGTAATTGCCTAATTGGTATATGAAACTATTCAAATGTTCGACAAAAACTAGGTCAAGAAGTCGCACCAAGCCACCAACCCTATGTACAAGTACAACTATGTCGAGGAGTAGAGTAGACTTGACTTCAACTTATTGTGAGGTGACCCAACTCTCATAATAATCTAAGTGGTGACTTGAAAATGCACCTTATCCGAGTTAATGTTAACCCGTAATGAATTGATTTAATTTGATTCGGATTTTAACTATACTCGACACTATATTGATGTTTTTCCTTCTACATTACATAATTTATTTGTTCCAAGATTAATGCAATACTAGTAATTTTAAGCCTAAATTTACAAACTTTAACCATGAATTCTCACCCATATTATAGGACAAGGAGTCCTGTGAGATATTATTATATTCTTCTGAATGTGCAGTTTGAGAATATCAAAATTTTAAAACGAAAATATTGATGGTTAAGATTATACATTAGAGATAGTGAAGATAATAGCGCTGCTTCGATTTTGGAAAATGGAAGAAGAATGAGTCGACTTTCTCATTTCTATTTATTCCCTCCCCTATGCGCCATTTAAACGACAAAAAAAAAATGAAGAATAAAGGGAGTATTAGTCTTAAGTCTTATTTTTATTGGACTCTTAGGTCAATTTTGAAAATATTCTTTTAAAGGGAACGTAAAAAATATGACTAATAAGATAAGCTTTTAATATTTCTTGAGTCTGCGACAAGGTTTTTTTTCTTCAAAAACAATTACGATACACAATTATTTTGCGGCAGAACGGACCCTTATTATTATAATTTTTTTTTTTTTGACATCGAGGAACGGACGCTTATTAGCATCATAAAAAATTGCTAATGAGGTGGGCGAGATATCATAATAAGAGTATTACTTTGTGGAGAAGTTTGTAAATGGAGTCTAATTAAATATTGCAGCAATTACAAATAAAAGTAGGACAATATACTTTTTCAAGTATTAAAAATGTCACCTAACATGCACATATTTCATGCAATGAGATTGACAATAAATTATGGTTTTCTTCTTATCTTAAACTTTAGTTTTTCAAAGCAAAAAACATATCATATTCTTGAATTTTGAGATTTAAGTCGACATGTACAATACACTCGGAATATATGTTCGAAAAGATAAGATCGGTTCGTATAAGATAAGATCAATCGGATCATATAAGATAAGATAAGTTCGAATAAAGATAAAAGAAAGTCGAGATAAGATAAAATAATTTAAAATAAGTCAAAATAAGTTGAATCAAACAAAGTCTTAACTTATAGACATTTTATTTAACTGGAAAAATGGTGCTACATTACAAGATCACTTATTCATTACTTAATAATATTTTCTTATTATTAGTTAATACTTTCCTAGTTCTTTTATAAAACATGCATAATATTCAAGTGCAAAGTTTGAATAATAATATCACGCACCCAACACTTTAGGAAACTAAGCATACTGAGTAATAGGCAAAATTCTTGGGTTCGGTTTTCATTCTTCCTAGAATGTTGATTAGAAAAGTTGAAGCTGATGTAGAAAAATTCTTTATAGACGGGCAATGAGGACCTCAATTTTATGGAAGGCTCCTATTTGTCCTAAGGAATGCTCCTATTACAATAAATGTGAAACACACGCTTTTTTTCAAGAGAAGGCAAGAGTGTAAAAAAGTTGGAAGAAAAGAGTGACAAAGGATGTATCATTAAAAATTTGTATGACACCTAGAAAAATCAACTAGAGTGGCGTAAACGTGACCTGTGAGCGTGTGAGTTTTGAGTGCTAAAGGTTTTTGTGAAAAAGGAAAAAAAGAAAATAACAACGGAAAAAATCGTCGCCATAAATCTCAAATTTTATCTATGGATAATATTACTAAATTGGTGAATCATTTTTGTATTGGTCCCTAGTTATCTACTCCCTCTTCTCTCTCTTTTTTCCACCCATCAGTTAGAGAGTATTACTTATATCACATGTTGAATTTAATTTGCTCGTATTTTGGGTCTAAATTTATATTATTCTCTTCTTTTTTTTTTTTTTTTACCCATTACACTACCATGACTAATTAAAGCATATTACATGTTTTTTATATATTGAATTGTTTATTTGGCTTCAGACTGTAATAAGAAAGGTATTGCCAAATTTGTGATAGGTTCATAAATATATCAAACTTTATATTAATACGAGAATATATCATTCGAAATTTGGAGTTTATAACAATTTATCCAAAAAAGTTTCGGCGTTCCTTCATATGAAATCCAATTACCATCGAGCAGCTCAACTTATTGAGTGGAGAACTACAACTAATTATATTCCTAGACTTATATTTCACAGCCATTGACCCTATAAATGCAATATGCAGTAGGCCAACATTATTTCTTATCCTCTTTTGACATACAATCAATCAATGCCTTGGGCATCTCCCCAGAAGATGCTTTAAATTATTAATTTTACTGAAAGAAAATTTGGCAACAATGATGCAATAACTTTTATGGATTCATATACTATCAATATATCCCATGCTGCTTCTTTTTTCTCATTGCTTAATGGGAGAACTCCAAATCAGTATAATTGTAAGGATTTTTTGTCAAAAACTACCTATTAATTGTAACTTTTTGAAAACAATTACTCCCTCCGTTTTCGAAAGTTCTTCTTACTTTGACCAATTTTCTCTCACATAAAGATTCCAAATAGGAACAACAAAAGAAAACGGATGAAGTACCTAATAAGTCTATTTTTTTTAAAACAATTACCTTTTATCATGTTTTTTTGTTAGCACTACCAATACACGGTATTTTCTAACGTTTCTTGTGTATGGGTAGTACTAACAAATAAAACATGATAAAAAGGTAGTTGCTTTCAAAAAGTTGCAATTAATAGGTAGTTTTTGACAAAAAAATCCATAAATTTATATCTTTTGAAATAGAGGAAATTGTCAAGTGGGGCCCACTAGACGGAATTACTAACGTTTACCTTGTATTGGTACTTGGTAGTGCTAACAAAAAAAAAAACATGATAAAAGGTAGTTGTTTTACTTATTAGGTAGTTGTTTTTAAAAAGTTGCAATTAATAAGTAGTTTTTGACAAAAAAAATCCTAATTCTAATCAGTATAATTGGTACAATGAAGAGCATTTCAAATGAACAAATAGTGATAAATGACCTTAAGCGTAGACACCTCGAATATATGATAAATGCGCTCTTGGATAACATGATATAGACCCACATATTCGCTTGTTTAACTACACTTGTCAAGATAAATGACAAATTGATGACAGTTCTTTATACACTTAATAACCCGATTAGTCCTCATATAAGTTCTTAGGTTATCAAAATGAATTACTTTGTTTACGTTGTATATCATCCTCTAAAACTAGTGCTAAACTGCTAATGAGCTTGATTGCAAGTATTAAAAACACAAGAGATAAAAAAGTACACAAATTTTGAGAGATCTCATAATTTCTTTCAAAATATCCTACATCTTTGAATCTACTCTACTATTTTCATATTTATTTTATCAATACATTATGTAAATGATAAACCGTCGATCACATATTCACATTATGAAAGTATAAAAAACTCAGGGATTAACAATTTTTATCCGCTAATAGTCCAATTAGATACTGTATTTATCCTTAAAAAAGATTCATCCATTGCCAAATGCCAACAAACAAAATAAAAACAAAACAAAACAAAAGATCATCAAGAAACCACAGGCAACATCACATTTTACAGTCTGTACATAACCCACCAGCGACAACAAAATAACAAAAGAACAAAAAAAAGAAAAAGTTCAGGTTCAATATTAGAATTAGAACTACCTCCCTTAATTAGCATAATGATAATTACTTATCATAATAAAACTTATCCATCCAAAAACCTACTAGCAATAATTCTCAACCACATTGATTCATCATCCTCTTAAATTTCCAGGTTATTATTACTTTAATTAATTTTAATTACTCCATAATCAAATCCAGTAATCCTTCAAGCCACACTGATACTGCAATCTCCATTGTTGAACCCTTGCATAACCTTAAACGCCGAATGCCTCGAATTCGCGAGATCCGATGACGTCATAGAGAGAGAAAGGTTGAGTGATAATGGCGATGATTCGTTCTGATTCAAATCGAAATCCGCCATTAATGTACTGTTACTGCTACTTGTTGAAGCAGCTCTCACAACCTTCATCTCATGATTATACGACGTCGTTGAAGGATAGATCGGAGCTGTAGGTGATGAAAATCTGGTTGTTTCTTGTTGTGGTACTGAGAATCTGATATTTGAGATCTCAGAATTCGGCGAAACTTGTTGTTGTAGAGGTGATGATTCAGAAACTCCATTGTTATCGATTTGTTGATCATTAGATTGACTTGCAGCAACCTTTAAAAGCAAAAAGAAATAAGAAAAATCAGAATAATTACTTCATTTATAATAATTTTGATTTTGATTTAAAAAATGATTGAATAAGATTATACCGAATCAGTAGTGATATCAAAAAGGCTAGATCTACGACGACGACGATTGAGATTACTCCTTCGAAGATAATATTTCTGAGCGTGACTAGCAACTTGAGTTGGCGTTCGTGTTTTAACGAAGTTTCTAGAAATTCCTCGCCAATCTCCTTTTCCTACTTTTTGCAATCCAAGCAAAAACAACTTATGTTCATCTTCCGTCCACGGCACACCTAAAATAATCACAAATTAATCAATCAGATCAACAACAACAACAAGATTAACTATGATTTCATTTTTATTTTTGATTTTTTAATTTTGATTTTTGACTTTTGATTTTTCTCTCTCCTACCTCGCTTGCGTTCGCGGCTGACAACAGCAGCGTTGGTGGAAGAATGAGTAACAACGGCGGCATCATCGGCGGAAGCGTAACCAGCAGCAGCGTTCGGAACGACGTCGTTAGAGGAGGAAGAATCAAGACGATGTTCATACTGAGATAAGTTGTTAAGAGAAACACTCTTTCTCATAGAATCAACCACCACACGAACACCGAACAACATAAACTCACCTCCAGTAACCTTAGCATCTTCCTTCGCCATTTTCAATCGATCGCACAAAAAGTCGTCGCTTAAGAGGAGAGAGAAATAAAAACTGATGGAAGAAGAAGGTGAAGTGAAAGTGAAATTTGAGAGAGAGAGAGAGAATACAAGGGTGAGGTTATGAAGGAATCTATAGAGAGAGAAAGAAGACCGTACGAGGGGGAATTAATTATTTATAAGAAAAAAAAAGGAAAATTACTTGGGGAGAGAGAAAATGAAAACGGGGGTGGGGAAAAGATGGGACATGATAAGGTAACAGGGCTGTCAGATAAGGTGAATTATAATTACAAGATGAGATATTTTATTATTTTATTTTCTTATCTTTGTGGATCATAGTGAAAGTGGGGGTAACATATGGTAGGGATTAGCCAATCAGTTTGTCGATTTGCGTGGGAACAACACGTGGCTTTTAACAGTCGGTTAATTTATCTTTTTTGAGTTGAGATTTTTTTTTTTTTGGGGGAGGTTTTTAAGATGAGGGGCTTTTATTAAGTCAAAATCATGTCACAATCAGTTAGAGAGTAGATAATAGAATATTTCACGAGGATGTGAGATCAGATAAATGGAGTAGATAATTGTTCCCTCTTTTGGGTTGGATTGAATGAGTGAAGTGAAGCCAATTCATCTTTTTACTTGCCTTTTTTATTACCCCAGTTTGGTGAAGTAAACCCTACCTCTTTTTTTTTTTTTTTTTCCTTTCGTTGCCAAGTTTGTTTTCTTTTGAAATTTTGACGTAATTCTCAGATTATCCTTCACTTTTAGATAACTCGATTTCTATTTTCAAGAGTATTCTTGGAGATATTATATACTAATCTATAAAGAAGAAGCATTATCACAATGTATCATTAAGATTTGTTTTAATAGGTGTTTTTCAAAACTCTAGATCTAAAAAGATTTAAACTAAATCAAATCTTATAAAATTTAGACCAAAACAAGATCTTGAAATAAGATAAAGAGAATATAAACTCGGTTCTACTTTATCTGCTCTTTGTTTTAGTTGTCCTCTTTTGGTTCGTATAATTATTTTTTTGTAAATTTTGTATTAATGACCCACATTTTCTCCATTATTGCCCTAAAGTGGTCAATGAAGTAGTTTTTAACTTCACCAAAATCTAGTACTTTTAGTTCTTATTTGCCCTTAGAAACCTCAAGTCCTCAACTAGATGAGTTTTACTAATGTTATTAATTACATTCAACTACCCTTTTATTATTGTTTATCTAGCCTTTTTCTTAAATATAATTGCATGTACTCCCTCCGTCCCACAATAAATTTTCATTTCTAATATTGGCTATATTAATAAGTAAAGAAAATCCTCCAATACATAAGAAAAAACAGTCACGTGGAGCCTTGTTTGATCCGTCTCATAGTATACATTACGAAAATTAAACTTTAAAAAATTCTTACTAATATGTAACTAAAGATGTTAATAATATAAAATATGCATCGACATACGTGAAAAGGGGAAATGGGTAGTCTAATGGGGACGGAGGGAGTAATTTTTTAAAGAAAAACAAACAAACATAAGAAACGAAAATCATTACTAAACTGTACGATCTATGTTCCACCATATCCTTGTAGTAATTTTAACACCATATACCAAAGTAAAGAGGAGATATAGTAAACACATTGTTCAAGATAAGAGGAGAATATGCTTGTGAGAGATTGTGATATTAATCGTTTCTAGCAAGTGGATGAAACTAAATATCTTCTACCAAATTAAGTTAATAGATGTGAAGTAGAAAAATATATGATACAAATTATCAAAACAAAAGGTAGGTACATTTGCCAATATTAATGTACAATATTGACTATTAATATTTTTAGTTATATGTTGAGGTTAGCTCAATATTAATTAGAATGATGACATTTATCTAGATATTGCTAGAAATAATATCTAAATTATATAAGAAAATTAGTATGACATGACATCTATTAAGAAATAGAGCAAAAACTAACATCTAGGAATATATATAAAGTTTTTTCCGTGTTCTTTATACCTTGCAACTTGGCCTTTTTATATACTTCCTATGTTATTTAATACTTGCAACTGTTTAATTTTTGCATTATTTTATCTATTAACAATGACTATAATTCTTTTATGATATATACTTCATCCGTTTCTTAATAAATGCATCTATTGACTTTTAACACTATTTGGATATCAACTTTGACCATATTTAATTATAATTTTGTAAACATAAAAGTCATTATTTTAATTTTCATTGGGTTAATCTTAATGTATATATTTAAAATTATACTCCCTCCGTCCCAAAATATAATTCCCATTTGCATTTTAGGTGTCCTAAAATATAGTTCCTATTTCCATATTTAGTTCCATATTTTTCCATAATTTGTCTAGAAAAACCGTGTCTCATCATTTATTTATTTGCTTCTTGAATTTAATTTTTTGCTTTGTTTATTCAACTCAAGTGTTACAATTAACGCTCTTTCACCAATTATTCTTCATTCTCTCTCCTAAAATCATCTTTTCCCATACAACATTTATTTAAATAAAAAATAATCTTTACTATCTCTCTTAGATTCTACTTGCATAAATTACCGTGAAAAAAGGGAAATGAAAACTATATTTTGGGACGGAGGGAGTATCTATTTTTATAATTTTAATAATATATAACTGAATTTATTAATGGCCAAAATTATACATTGGTAAGTGTGCCTAGTCAAAAATATAAATGTTACTCCTTCATGCCAGAATGATTTGGGACAAATTGTTTTCGGTGATAAGTTATTGTGTGATTATGAAATGTTATTTTTAAAAAAAGTAGATGTCATGTGTTGGTGGGATACTCTTTAAAAGAAAAAGATAATTGAGTATATTTTTTATTGACATAGATAGAATGTGGGCCAAAGGGGTGTTAAGTTACTAATATAATAGAGTATGCCAAAAATGAAAATGTTCAAACTAATTTGGAAAAAAAGAAGAATAAAAGTATTCAAACTATTTTGAGATAAAAAGGGTATTAACTATGATATGTTGCATGATTAGTCTCGAAATATATTTTTCATATATGATTTTTTTGTAAAATTTACTAATTCATAATTAGATATAATATTAAAATACCAGTAACATGACCGTATCTAATTATCATCCTTGATTAGAATATGACTCAACCTCAATCTCTGCATCTAATATCACAAGAATTTCGTAAAAACTTGAGTTCTAATTTCATGTTGCAAGTAAAAAATCAAGAATATATGAGTTGTCAAGAGATTAATACAGCTATCCACTAGTACTGGATACACTATATATCCACTAGAAATAGACAATTAGAACAATAATTAACTACGCTGAGTTATACTTGCCTCATTTGCCACACTCATTCGATACAAGGTCAAGAAAGATAGTGTATTAAGAATTTGTCAAGAAAAAATCATTGATGGTGGAAGGAGGAAGGCATATGGACCGTAGGGAAAGCATATTCATTTTATTGTCTCATAGTGGGAGGATATTTTTTATTATTTTATTGGCTGATAAGTGATAATCTATTTAAGTATTTATGCTCCATGCATTTTTCTAAGGTGGTGAACTGGTGGTTATTAATTTATTATGTACGTACTGCTTTATTATCTAATCTAATCTAATCTTTTGATGGTGCTGGTGCATCTGGTGTTGAAGATAAGCTGAGATAAGGTATTTGTGGGACCCCACTTTCATTTCTCCTTTCCCTTTATTATCTCCTTCATCCTCCCCCACTTTTTCATTTAAATTTCAACATCACGCGCTTTGACAGAAATTCCTTATATCCTTAACCAATCCTTCAAATTATGAAAACTTGACTTGGAAGTTGGAACCTATTTTCTTCACCTTATTTTTACTTTTTTTTAGAATTTTTTTTATTAAAAGAATAAAGGTCAGAAAAATAAGAAAAGTCAAGGAAAGTTAAGAAAGTTTAAAATAAATAAATAAAACAAAAATTTTAGAAAAAATAAGTAAAATTAAAAAAAAATGAGATAAAAAATCTTAGAGCCGAATTTTCTTACCTTTTTTCCCCTCCTGGAAGTGCCTAAACTTTGATTGAACTAGAACCGTAAGATCTTGACCCAAGTCTGATGTCAATTCCAATTCATATAAAAAAGTTGTACACATATTTAATGGGACTAGCTCAAAAAAAAATATTAATATAAAAAAGTAGTAAAAACTTATATAAGACTGCCATACAATAAATTTATTTTAAAACCGCTAGTCTTAAGATGGTCAAAGTTAAAATGAGTACTACCTCCGTTTCACAATACATGCACCATTTTCACATTTTAGGCACTATTCATCAAGTAACTTTAACAATTTTTCTTTCACCATTACGTAAGAAAAAACATAATCAAGTGGGATCTTCTTAAATTCGTCTCAATATGAGGATTTCGAATATCAACTTTTTATAATTTTCACTTATACACAATTAAAGATATTAATGTCTAAAGAAGAGTATTGGAGTGCGTGAAAAAACAAACGGTGCATGTATTGTGAAACGGAGGAAATATGAGATGGTGTAATCATTAAAAAGAATAGATAACTCGTATTGGGGCGCGTGTGAAGTCAACATATAAAAGTTTCCTTTGGTTTGGACTTTGGAGGAACTTGTACATTTTACAGCTAGTTGTCACTTTGGTGTATTTTATTCCCCCGTCTCATAATACTTCCTCTATTTTTTTTAGTTACAACAATTTTCATATTTAGGTGTTTTTGTTTATTTAGTTGCAATATTTCTATTTTTGGTAAAGGTTTTTGTGCAATTTGACTATTTTATCCTCACTTTACCTACCCCACATGCAAAAAGTATGGGCAATTGGATCAAATTATACTCTCTCTCCTCTTTCCTTAAAGTTTGTGCAAAAAGGCGATTGTTGCAACTAAAAAAAACGGAGGTAGTATAGTGCTTGATTCTTTTTCACACGGTCTCCAACATGAATCTTTAACCTTCTACATCTTTAATTCCTTATTAATAAAAAAATATAAAAAGTTGATATTATGAAACTACACATTGAGACAAATCTAACAAGATCCCACATGAGTATATTTTTTTATATATATTAATGAGAATATTTGGTCAAAATTTTTAAAATTTGACTAACCAAAAATGGAACAAGTCCTATATTATAGGACGGAAGGAATATTACATAGCAATTTTCACAAATTATATTTATGTACCTTTTGACCTTAGTGAATACTCATGAGTTGAGCTACACTTACTACCAATTTACCATGCTCGTTTCACTGTTTTGAGTTTTGATAGTGACTGTTCTTTTGTTACTCCTAATACTTTGCTAAATCAGTTCAATTTCACTTATCATGGACTCATGGTTTTAAGTAATATGGAGTATTATCATCGTTTATTACTCACTTTATATTTTATTTTGACCATCTTTTATCCAACATAGAAAATAGTTGATCTTGTAAGAAACGCCTACTTTTAAAATTAGCAACGGCCAAAACTCAATATTAAGAAGAGAGTAGAACAACTTTCTGAATATAGTGACTAGTTTAATCTATTTAGCGAGCACTTTAATCTATTTAGCTAGTGACCAGTTTAACGCATTTAGTAACACATTCTTTAATTCATTTAATGACTATTTTGATCCATTAAGTGACTAGATTAATCCATTTGATAAGATTGCCGGTTATTTTTAAAATTGTTTGTTGTAGTTCGAAATTCAAAGGTAAACAAAGGAAGGAGAAGAGAAGGGACGACTAGATTTCTGCGACCGTGATTTCTACGATCGTGCGAAATGTCTATAAATAGTGTTGGGTTAGAATAAGATATAATGGGCTTATTAGAAGAAGGTAGGTTTGAGTTTGTCTAAGTTTATGTTAAAATTAGACCTATTATTCTAATAATTTGTGTAGAAAAATTATTATGTAAAATGTTACTACATGTGTTCTTTTTGTTCCTCCTACTTTCTTTTATGAGCTGTATTTTTTTTTTTGTTCTTTTAGCTTTTACTTTTCTCCTCACAATAAGTACCCATGTTTACCAGGAAAAAAAATATGACTCCAACATTGGACCTCATGACGTTGAAGTCATGGTTTCAGATCCACTTAATATGGTAAATATATCTCAGTACCAACTACCAACAATAAAATAATAATAATAATAAGTCAAATAAAATTTCTGAAACTTTGTGCTGTTGAAAATTTATCAATTAATATGGAAACGAAGAAATTCATAAATAAAAATGTGATTGGTCAGAGATATGCAAACCTGAAAAATATTGATTAGAAGATCTGTGATGTAATGAGATTAAGTTTTATTCTCTTCAACTTACAAAATAAATACTTCTTTCGTTTTTCTTTTTTTACTTGCAACATCGATGTATGACACAAGAGTTTAGGAGATAAGAGAGATAGATTTTTTTTAAAAAAACCCCATGTATTAAGAGAGGGAAAGAGAATATTTCGCCAAAAATAACAATGTTGTAAGTAATATATGTAGCAACTTCCTACAATAAAAAACGTTGCAACTTGCAAGTAAATATAAACAGATGAAGTTTTTGATAAAAAAAAAGTATGTGTTAGGTTCGCCAGCCGACTAGTCCAACAACCCACTAGTCAAGAGTAGGCTCGAGGACATGTTGTGGGTCTTGGGCCGAGGTTAAGCGAACATGGTTGCTAAATGCAACCTTTATTTACTCAATACAACCCTCCTAAATACTCAAAATGCCATAATTCATTCCTAACCCATTTATCCTCTTCCTCTCCTTTTCTCTTATCTCCCTCTTCATCGAGTTCATTCATCATACACCCGGGTTATCATGTGCATGGTACACCCAAGACTATTTTTTGCTCATTGAAACTTTCTTTTTTAGTACGTTTTGCTCATTTGTATGATTTCAAATGAGTAATGAGCAAAAAAAATAGTCTTGGGTGTACCATGCTCACAGTACACCCGGGTGTATGATAAAATTTGGCATCTTCTTTTTCGGGTTCCCTATTTCCTGTTTAGAAAAGCGGAAATTCGTTCCTTGTTTTAACCAAAATTCGGTTGTAATCTCTTCAATCTTTATTAAATATTGGAAAATTGATAAATTGCTAGATCTTTTACACATTTCAAACTCAATTTTGAGCGGGGAAATTATTGGAATTTCGTCCAACTACGTTTACAAATTTACGAAGCAAATCTAGTAATTCAAGGTTCGTTTTCTCCCCAATTTTATGTTTTACTAGTTTACTCAGCAAATTCATCATAATGAAAGAATTATTTTGCAAAATTCCAGCCTAGTTCATAGTATAATTTTACCCATTTTCGAATTAGATCGTAAAGGCAATTTATTTTGAAAAATAGGTTCGACTTGTGCAGATTATTGCATGAATTTTGGTCAATTTTTGCGAAATTATTTTTGAGAATAAAATGGATTTGTTAAGATTTGTTCAATAATATATTTTACCAACTTGGTTCAATTTGTCCCTAATTTTGTGTTGATTTTTTTTTACAGTTTCACATTATTTAATTTGATAGCGTTTGGTTAGATTTTCATATAAATTGAATGAACTTAATGTTTATTGAGCACAATGGTTGCTACTATTTCATATAACTGGGATGAAGTTATTGCTAAAGTTTCATATAATTGGGATGAAGAGGATGTTATTGTTTCATATAATTGGGTTGAAACAGCATAATGTACTTCATCTACCTTGCAAAAAAACTAGACATGTTATGCTGTATTGATGGGCATTTGACGAAGAGGCTTGTGGTAGCATTGAGATGCAATGAAGCCTTATTTTGACTACATATATGAGGTCTAAATTAAGGTCAGTGTACTAAATCGATAAATTTGATAGAACTAAAAATGGGTCTGGGTAATCCAATAAGGAAGAGGAGAGTTAGGTACACTTACAAGCCCAAAGGAGGTTCCATACTAAAACCAATTGGCAATATTAGGAGTAACTCCTCTAGCTTATATTGTAGTACTTTATCTTCTCTTTCTCTAATGTGGAACAACTCACATGTGCACAACAAACATGGGGTTCAACAACTGGAGGCTTCTTTTTAATTACGCAGTTGTGTGTCATCATAACCATTTGCAGGCTTTGAAAAAGAAATTGAGTTTCTTCAGAGAATAGAGTGTTGGAGCAAATGAGAAATGATACAAATATGTCGTCGGGATTTATTTATGTCAGCTTGTTCGCATATGAGTTCTTGTAAATAGATGCTTATGACATCTCAACAAGAAGGAAAGTTGGAACAGACAAAAGGTTGAACTAAAAAATAAACTTGAAGATTGCTCACTATCTACACGACTACACCCAGTATATCTAGAAATTAGAATTGCGATCGCAATTGTGTTTGGAAGACCAATTTTACCATATTGATCTGACTATTGCTGTATGCAATCGTTTGAAAAATTACATCTGTCACAAGGATTATCGGTTCAAAATGCACTAGGAAGTAGTACTTGTTTTGTTATTTGGGAGTTCTTTAATCATGTATTAAGTATTATTGGTTTTTATTGTATCATAAATTAAGTATAAGTGGTTATTATGATTTGTTTAAATTTTGGAAGTCACCTTCCTCTCTATTATTTGTGATGCTACCAACCATTGTAATTAGCAACCAGAAATGTTAAGAATTACTCCCTCCCCCCCTTAAAATAAATATTTTTTTTTTTTTTAACCCCCCATCACCTTTGGCCTTTAATATATTCAATTCCGTATTAATAAAAAAATATAAAAAGTTGATATTATGAAACTACACATTGAGAATATCTAGCAAGCCAGAATATTTATTATTATGAGAATTATAATAAAACTTCTCCATAGAACTTGGAAACAATAGTTTTATTATTTAAAAAACCACTTAAACTAATAAACAAGTTTATTTCAGGGATTAATTATTATAGGGTCTATGTCATTTTGTTGTTCTTGCAAATCTGCTATGACTTTCCATCTTACAATCTTGATTGAAAAGAAACCGACCAACTCGCAAGGGTCATGATGGTATTGGTATCACCAATATGGGTAAATTGGTGGCATATATAGTAGAATCTTCTTTCTTTTCAACCTAACAAACTGCAAACTCTAACGAAGTAAGTAAAATAACCACAATTTTAAAAAATGAAGTACACATACCACAATGTAATTCTCCATGCGTTGCAAATAATGGTTTTAAAAAACACATAGTTTAATTTAACTTCATTCCTGAATTATATAAAAAGACTACATATAATAAGCAAAATATGGTTTTTTAGGGTTCACCATTTCTCAACAAATGCACAAATAGGGTTTACAACCTGTTTCGTGCAATTTACACGGAACAAATTAATCTATTTCCTACAAATTACATGAAACAGATATAATCAGTTTTGTAAAATTTGCATGAAATAGGTTAAGCTATTTCGTTGAATCTGCACGAAACAGGTTTGTTTCTTGTGGATTGCACAAAATAATGTCGAGGACTTCATTTAGATTGCACGAATTGGTATAATTCCGTGACAAGAAACGAGTCACTTACATCTGACTCAAGTTCATTACGGTCTAAATGATCGTCCATTGGAAATCAAATTCAACATTTGTAAATTAGTCTTTTGTAATTTATGCTTCTCTAAGTATGGAAAGGAGGAGGAGATAAGAATTTTTCAAGAGAGAAGTTTTTTTTTAAAGAGAATATGAGAATAAGGGTTTTGAGGGTTGCGTTTAGTAAAAGTGGCGTTAGAGAAAGCGCAAAAACACAGATGCATGTGGACGCACCCAAGTCATTGGGGACGAAATTTCAAGAGGCAGATTAGTCAGGACGGGCAGACCCGCTTAAATGGGCGAAGCATGGAATGACCCATCCAGCACTTCAAACTCTAACACCAGGATCATTATACTTGAAGGAAATGAAATGGGTGTAATAGCTGCTATTAACAGCAACCTGCAGCAAGGAATGTCGCCAATTTTCTTATTTTACGATAGTATTAAGATGCTAAGATTTATTTTGAGTCTTTTCTTTGTAGTCATGTTAGAAGGGATGAGAATACTGTTGCTCATCTTGTTGTTAGAAGGGAGATCAACGTAGATGATGAAGTAATTCGTATGGACTCTTTTCCCCAAAGTATAATAACTTTGGTGGATATTGATATAAATTAATCTTCTTTCGTTTAAAAAATAGAGGTTACTAGTTTTGAAGCCCGTGCGTTGCACGGGTTGTTGTTTATTTTATTTTATTGCAAACTTTTTGTTAATATTATTGTTGATTTTATATTGCTGTGAAATGAGATTTTTCAACACCATTGTATTTACATACTTCCTCCGTCCTTTTTCTATTACAACAATTACCGCTTTAGGTAGTTTCATCTTTTGGAATCATTCCACTTTTGGTAAAAAATGAACTACAATTGACAATATCACCTTTATTTTATGTTAATAAAACCATCATTAATTACGCAAATTGCCTTATAAAGTTGCGTTTACTTTATTAAGGATTTATTTATCCCCTACTCTAGTTAACTAAAGAGGTACCTCTATGTTAAACTACCCATTTTTATCTCCTTAATTACCATGCCCAAACAAATTGTTGAAGTAGAAAAAAAAACGGAGAAAGTATTTGTCATTTTACTGTAATTTCTAGATTTGTTATTGCGATATATAAATTCTATAATTTTTAATATTCAATTAAACATTCTAGCTAAGTCTATTAAATGGTATCCCAATAATAGGTATGACTAACAATAGCTAATACAGTCTTAACATGAATAATTCCCGAATGATACTTTAAGAAAGTATAGGGTAATAATTTAATAGATGCAAGACAGAAAGAATAGAGAAAAACATGAGTGTCAGCCACAACTTCAACTTTTAATATAGCACATAAACACTAACTCATATAGATGAAAGATGGGAAACCCAAAATGAAGATTATAATGATAGTATCATGAAGAAAATTAATTAAATATAAAACTAACCTCGATCTATTAATAATCGAAAATACTATTGAAGAGCTCTAATATATATGTAACTTTATCACTATAGATATTAGTTTTTGTTGTAACAACAAAGTTTCCTTGATAAATTTTGTTGCAACACTATATTATTTTGGTTTAGTTGAGTAAGGTTGAGGTTTTGAAAGATAATGTGTTTAGTCCTGTAAATTGGACCTATAATCAAATTTTATAATCACATATAATACACTATACTTAATACTTATAGGTATTATTATATTTATCTATAAAAAAGACTAAATAATGTCTTACAATTCTTTTAATTTAATATATTTTCATGAGTTGTAGAACTATATTGTAAATAGATCCTATTTTGAAGCATATTTCAAGCACTCTCCAATGGTAAAAAAAATTATAATGTTCTGAATTAGTTAGCAAAAGTTAAATTTAATTTACATAATATAACAATTTAGGTTGTTCATGCAAAACGCAACTCTAATTTCCCCCTATCCAAAACTCTTTTATGTATTTAAATATATGTAGATTTTTTTTTTTTTTCAAATATTTAAAATAAAAACTAATTACATGGCAATCCTAGCGCTCTCTATTTCATAAATTATAGATTTGTATTGTAAATGGATCTTATTTCGAAGCATATATCGAGCACTATCCAATGGTACATAAATTATAATATTCTGAATTAGGTAGCAAAAGTTATACACAATTTACATAATATTATAATTTAGCTTGTTCATTCAAAATGAAACTCTAATTTCTGCTTATCCAAGACTCCTTATATGTATTTAAATCTATGTAGAACTCTATTTTTTTAAAAAGAAAAATTAATGACATGGCGATCCTACATGGCTCTGTATTTCATACGTTGTAGAACTATATTGTAAATAGATCTTATTTCGAAGCATATTTCGAACGCTCTCCAATGGTACAAAAATTATAATATTCTTTTTTTACGTAGCAAAAGTTATACACAATTTACATAATATAATAATTTAGGTTGTTGATTCAAATCCAAACTCTAATTTTTGCTTATCCAAATCTCCTTATATGTATTTAAATCTATGTAGAACTCTATTTTTGTAAAAAATAAAAATATAAATTGATGACGTGGCAATCCTACGTGGCGCGCTCTATGAGCTCGAAATCTTGAGGAGCTCCCTATGCTACAATATATAAATTTTATAATTATTAATATCCAATTAAATATTGTAACTAACTCTATAGTTTTAGTAGAATTAAGTTCATGGAGAATAGAATAAGATCTTACATATAGATATATGGAAAAAAACATAAATAATTATGTATGCAATAAATATTCTAGGAATAAAATAATTAGTTAATTGCATAATACCTCTGCAATCTCGATGACAAACTTTCATTTGATTCTTCATGTAATGCCATCATGGAATGTTATAGGTTTAAAACTATGGATATGAATTTTTTATCTTTGTATAACTCAATTTTTAAAAGTATGATTCTTAAAGACATAATTAGTATTGTCAGGTATAGTACGCTATTTTTATATAATTAAAATAAAGAATAAATAATATGTTATTGTTCATCTAAATAAATACATTTTCATAAGGTGTAAAACAATATTGTATATAGATCTTATTTCAAAGCATATCTCGAGCACTCTCCGACGGTAAAAAAAAAAATACTATTATGTAGTAAAAGTTATAATCAATTTACATTATATAATAATTTAGATTTTTTATTTAAAATAAGACTATCAATTTTAAATTTATAACTAATGACATGGCAATCCTACGTGGCGCTCTCTATTTCATAAGTTGTCGAACTATATTGTAAATGGATCTTATTTCGAAGTATATTTCGAGCACTATCCAATGGTACAAAAATTATAATATTTCGAATTACGTAGCAAAAGTTATATGCAATTTACATAATATAATTATTTGGGTTGTTAATTCAAAATCAAACTCTAATTTTCGCTTATCCAAAACTTCCTATACGTATTCAAATATATGTAGAACTCTATTTTTGTAAAAGATAAAAATAAAATTTGATGATGTGGCAATCCTGCGTGGCGCGCTATATGGCCTTGAAATCTTGAGGAGCTCCCTATGCTCCCGAAAAGTTCCTCCTTTATATATATATATTGATTGTATAAAAATTTAGAAGAAACCTATTTAATTAATCTAAATCGGCCTCATCTAGTGATCCAGGTGGGATAATATATTCCGGTTCATTGTATAAAGATATGCACTGATTCTATTTCCTGAAATAGCAAATAGATTATAGATTCAGTGAAACCAGTGGGCCAATATATTCCGGTTCTCTAATCAATTTGCATGGTGGGGGACAATAAAGTAAACAAATTAGCCAATTAGGTAAGTACAATTATTCAAACACTAAGAAGGAATTGATAAACACACTAAACACCACAAATATATGTTAGATAAGAACTCATCTTCAAAAGAGAAAGAAAAGCAGACATTAAGAATAAACTCTATTATGCCCCATCCCTGTTAAAAATAATTGAAGTACAATTAGTGGGGCTTACCAAAGGATTGAAAGTGAACGCATTTTTTTAAACTTACTAATTAATATATTTTGTTTAAGGAAGTATTCTATCTCTATTTCGCGTATGATTTGATCAATTTTTATACAAAACTGGAGGATGGTAGTTCAATTACATTTCAATCCAAACCCGAATCGATACGAAAAGTCCACTTCAAATCCACTTCAAAATTAGTACGATAGGAGAATCAATCAATCAAATATATATATATATATATATATATATATATATATATATATATATATATATATATATATATATATATATAAAGGAGAAACTTTTTGGGAGCATAGGGAGCTCCTCAAGATTTCGAGCCCATATAGTGCGCCACGTAGGATTGCCACGTCATCAATTTATATTTTTATTTTTTTTACAAAAATAGACATATAAGGAGATTTGGATAAGCGAATATTAGAGTTTGGATTTGAATCAACAACCTAAATTATTATATCATAAAAATTGTGTATAACTTTTGCTACGTAATTCGGAATATTAAAATTTCTGTACCATTGAAGAGCGCTCGAAATATGCTTCGAAATAAGATCCATTTATAATATAGTTGTACGACTTATGAAATATAGAGCGCCATGTAGGATTGCCATGTCATCAATTTTTTTTTTTTTCAAAAACTAGAGTTCTACATTGATTTAAATACATATAAGGAGTCAAGGATAAGCGGAAATTAGAGTTTCGTTTTGAATGAACAACCTAAATTATTATATTATGTAAATTGTGTATAACTTTTGCTACCTAATTCAGAATATTATAATTATTGTACCATTAGATAGTGCTCGAAATATGCTTTGAAATAGGATCCATTTACAATATAGTTCTACAATTTATGAAATAGATAACGCCACTTAAGATTGCCATGTCATTAGTTTTTATTTTAAATATTTGAAAAAAATAGAATTTCACATATATTTAAATACATAAAAGAGTTTTGGATATGGGGAAATTAGAGTTGCGTTTTGAATAAACAACCTAAATTATTATATTATGTAAATTGAATTTAACTTTTGCTACCTAATTCAAAACATTATAATTTTTTTACCATTGGAGAGTGCTTGAAATATGCTTCAAAATAGGATCTATTTACAATATAGTGTTACAACTCATGAAAATATATTAAATTAGATGCATTGTAGGACATTCTTTAGTCTTTTTTATAGATAAATATAATAATGGCTATAAGTATTAAGTATAGTGTATTATATGTGATTATAACATTTGATTATAGGTCCAATTTACAGGATTAAACATATTATCTTTCAAAACCTCAACCTTACTCAACTAAACTAAAACAATATAGTATTGCAACAAAATTTATTAACTAAAATCTATAGCGATAAAGTTACATACTTCCTCCGTTTTGTTTTAAATGAAACGTTTGCTTTTTCACGCAGCCCAACTCACTTCTTTAATCACTAATATCTTTAGTTGTGCACATGTAAAAAATATAAAAAAGTTATAATTTGATAGTATGCATCGAGACGAATCTAACAAGATCCCACTTGACTATGTTTTTCTTTATATAATAGCGATACATTGGAGTCAAAATTGATCAATGAATAGTGTCATTTCACCCAATGTTTCATTTAAAACAAAACAGAGGAAGTATTAGAGTTTTGGATTATGTAAAAATTAGAGTTTGATCTAAATAAAACAGCCTTAGAATATTATAAAGAGCTCCACCTAAGCACGGCATGTCATTCTTATCAATTTTTTAAAAAATATTCTTTCGGTCTAGCATCAATTAAATTATTACCCTCTACTTTCTTAAAGTATCATTCGGGTATTATTCATGTTAAAACTATATTAAGTGTTGTTAGTCATACCTGTTATTGGGATACCATTTAATAATAGAGTTAGCTACAATATTCAATTGAATATTAAAAATTAGTATAAAATTTATATATCACAATAACAAATCTAGAAATTACAGTATAATGACAAAACTTTCTCCGTTTTTTCTACTTCGACAATTGGTTTGGACATGGTTTTTAAGGAAATAAAAAATGGGTAGTTTAGCATAGAGATACCTCTTTAGTTAACAAGAGTAGGGGACAAATAAATCCTTATTATAAGGCAATTCGGATAATTAATGATTGTATTATTAACATAAAGTAAAGGTAATATTGTCAACTGTAGTTTCTTTTTTTACCAAAAGTGGAATGGTTCCAAAAGATGAAACTACCTAAAGTGGTAATTGTTGTAATAGAAAAAGAACGGAGGAAGTATGTAAATACAATGATCTTGAAAAATCTCATTTTACAACAACACAAAATCAACAATAATTTTAACAAAAAAATTTGCAATAAAATAAAATAAACAATAACCCGTGCAACGCACGGGCTTCAAACCTAGTGATAATGATAGGAGAACAATGAGGATGGGTTTGGATGGAGTTTCAGATCGGGGATTAATAGTACACAAATTCTTGTATAAGATGGGTGTGCACTACTTTGTTGTACAACGTGGTAATTTTTTGTTCTAAATGAGTCACTTATGTAAAAACGATTTTTCTAACCTATGCATTAGAATGAGAATAATATCTTTAATTAACTATGTCATTTTGTTGGATAAAGCTATAAGCAATAGCTAAGCCTATGCACCTAGGTTAGAAAAACCCATATAAAAATGACTCTTTTAAGACGAGGATAACTATTTGTCCAGAATGAATCACTTTTACGAATTATATTGAACTGACCTATTTGAGGTTAAAAGTTATCATTTGTTTTGAATGGACCCTTCTTGATTTGAAAAGTGATCCAATTTGACTTGAAAAATGACTCATTTTAACATAAAGTACACTGGTCTGACAATAAATTTATTGTACACCTGGTGACCGGTGCACACAATATAATTGTAAATAGTAGGTCGAATAAGATCCGAATGTGTACTTTCTCTATGTCTCTTTTGACAGGAATCACTCCTCTCATTTCTCAATAAGTCTTGTTTTTTCATTCTCATGTTGAACTTTCACGTCTAAATTTCTCTCAAAATATAAAAATAAATTTTAATCTCATTTCTCTATCTTTTTTTTTTCTTGAACTTCACAAATTTCTCTCAAAATATAAAAATAAATTTTAAAAAGATAATATTATAACAAGGGGAGTATATTTTTGAATAGTTATCCACCTCTTGTAGATGGATAACAAGGGAAGTATATTGGGATATGAATCAAGCAATAAAAACTTAAAAAAAAATTAATTATTCTTTAAGACCAGAAACTTATCGGACAATTGATCGAATGACACTTATTTAAGTAAAAATATGGACGGAGTAACTATTTATTAAAAATGGGAGGCCCATAGTCTTTGCTGCTCTTATTTTAGGTTTAACTTCCTAATAATAGTTTTTTCTTTTTGTTATAGATGAGTGACTAAGCAATGATGTAGACGGGATCTGACTTAGTTTTTGGGTATCAACTCTACAATATTTTCATTTATTAACTAAAGTAGATAACATCCACAATTTCCTAGTATTAGTTAAGAAGATCCCTAGTGTACATATTTTTTTTTAATGTAAGATGAAGGGGACTCACTTGAGGGGGGATATGGGGAAATCCTCAAATGAGTCCCATGAGGTTTGATCCCTAGACCTCAGAGATATGAGGTGGGAAGCGATGCTACTACTGCACCACCTCAACCTCCCCTAGCGTACATATGGCTAAATATATCATGGTATGTTTTAGTTGTTGCAATACATATAACAGTTCTAATTTTAACAAAATCATATGTACGTCGGAATGCTTCTTCTTTTTTCCGGATTGGTAAGATAAATAGCCTATGAGCTGCCCTCGCACAGGGTCTGACTCAGAAGCCCAAGCACTTGGAAGGAGGAGGGAATGGTAGAATGGTAAGGGGAACCCTCCTCCAAGTATCCATCACTTGGTGAGATTTGAACCCCTCACTTTGAAGTCATGAGGTGGAATCCCCACCAAGTGAGTCAAGCCAAACTTGGCGATGTCATAGAGGTTATTTTTTGGGACCCCATAGTAAGATGAAGGGCCTGCCAGACCGGAACCTCTCGCAGGTTAACCAGGCCTAGATTTGCGGGCATACACTTTGAGAGTGGGGGAGGGGGGATGGTAGGGGAAACCCTCGCTCTCCCAATGTTCCCCTAGTGAGATCGAACCCCCAACCTTGAAGTTGGAAGGTTATTTCTTTACCACTATGTCAAGTTTAACTTGGTTCATAGAGCATTTTATGTATTAGGTATATATCAAATTATCAATGTATTTTGAAAATTCAAACATGTCGTATATTTAGGTAAGCCATGTAATAATCAAACATGTTTTGAATGAGTCACTTTTAATCTTTCGGTTTCTTTTCACTTTCTGACTTTTTCATCTCATGCATCATGCATGTACATAATTAACTTATGTAATTTTTTCAAACAAGTTAAGTAACTACAAAATCAAAGCTGATCAATTGCCTGTAAAGTTGTTGCTAATTGCATCCCTATTCACGTAAAAAAAACATTAAAATTATTGTAGAAAAGCATCTTTTCATGCAAGTTGTAAATGAAGTATATACAATAATTATTTGGGCGTACGATGTAAATATGTAAAACTAATGTCTTTATACTAGTACTATTATTATGTCTTTATAATAAAAAGTCACCTAGGCATGACTAATTATTCTCCAGGTTATACATTAATTAGTGGAGTAGTAGGCTTTTCTTTAGTTTATCTCTGCTCACCTCACCTCAACCTGAGTTGACCAAATATTGTTTTGTTTGAAGAATTGAAGTTTGAATAATGGCCAGGTTAGTAGCTAGGTTAAGCAAAGGGGCGAGAATATCTCCTCGTGATTTTGTTCCTTTTGTTTAGTTGCCCACTTGTGTAAATTTTTTAAGAATTTGTCAAAGTAAATTCCCAAAAACCAAGAGTTAACACATGGATGAATAGGATGATGACTTCCGTTGAAGATAAAAAGTACAAACAGGCTTGCACACATGGATCATGCTCATGGATGGTGAAGGATCCAATCAATCAAGACCTTTGTCAAAGGGAAATGTTAATTATCAAGCTGGTAGTTATATGACTTATATCTATCCCTTGGAAATTATTAATATATTTTTATTCATTTGACTTTTTATGGTCTTTAATAGCACTCATAATGATGGTCATTACTCATTATTAAAAGCAAAAGGGAGAAAATCATACTTAAGTGTACCCTGACCATTGTGGGGTGTTGAGGCGTATCCCTTAGTTGATCCTTCAATTTCAGCCGTTGAGAAAGTACCAAATGGCACGGTGAGGAGAGTGTAGAATGCAAAATAATATTGGATAGGAAAGAGAGTATATGGTGGGGGTATAGTTAAAGTAGGTTAGAGAAATAAGTGAACCAACCTCACTATTTCTTATGGGAAAAAAAGGAAGGTTGAGACAAAGTTAGTGACATGTGAGGTGTAAAGAGGAAAATAGAGAGAAAGATGAGGGAAGGTGAACCAACCTCACAATTGTGGATGCTCTAAACACATTTTCGAACCACTATACATTTAATTTTGCATTAATAATACTTATAAAAAGTAGATAATGTAAAAATGTACATTGAAACGAACCTAACAAGTAGGAATGACAAGGGGCCGGAGGTCAATATATCTGAATCCTACCCGATTACCAATCCGACTTCGACTTGTAATACGACTCCAGAGTACAACCCACATGCGAGTTGGGACTAGTTGTCTCACATTGAAGAAATAAAGAGAGAATGACTAATATATAGATGGTGGGTTACTCTACCTATTAACAATTGGTTTTAGTATGAAACTTTACCAACTTTGTAAGTAGTCAAACTCTCCTCTGACATGGACTTGTGTTAGGCCTAATAAAGGTTATCAACTTATCATGGTATAAGAGGGCCTAATAAGGATGTTGTGAGTTGTGACCTATCCCGATTGTAAGATTAAAAGGTCCCTCACATGTGAGGGAGAATGTTGAGAGTATAATCCACATGTGTCCACGTTCACCTATTACCCATTGGTTTTAGGATGAAACCCTGCTAATTTTGTATGTCGTCAAACTCTCCTTTGGGTGGGCTTGTGTTAGGCCAATTGAAGTTTATCATCCCGACTCCGACCCGTTTGTAAGTCCAGGACCTTCGTCTCTGAACCTCATTTGAAGATCCAAAAACCGTGTCGAGTAGTGCGGCGGTGGGGGATAGGGCGTGACATGGGAAAGATAGGAGAGCATGGTGAGGTGGCGCCGCGGTGGAGGATGGAGCTTGCGTGACAAGGGAAAGACAGGAGATCAGTGTATGGCGCGTGGAGTGTGAACTTTTTGATGATGGCTGATTAAGATGAAAGAGTAACTTAAGGTTTTGATGATTTAACTAGTTATTAGTGCTGCCCCGGTAAAATTTTTCTTTATTAATATTATACTTTGACATGCTTTTATTTTCTATTGTGGATCAAACCTATACTATCAATTTTATTATTTTTATTGTTGTGAATTACGATTGGCTTTTAATATATTAGTATAGATATATTTTCTGACTTTTTATTTGGCCCAAGTTAGTAATAAGTTGGGCCTTTCTAGAAGAAGATGAACATGTTATTGTTATTGGACTTTAGTTCAATAACTTAAAGTATTACTGTTTTTCCTCTAAAAGAAAAAACAAACATTATTAGTTCAGGTGGGGCTCAGATGTGTATAAGGTCGAACCTACGCGGCTCGGACTCGGGTTGAACTTGGTATGACTTTGTATAGGATCCAAGTCCGACCCACCTCCTATTCAGTTTCAGAATTGTTTTAGCAAACTCGGATTCAAACTTTTTTCCTATCGAATTTAGGTTGGCCTATTTTCTTCGGATTAGGTCGGACTCGGATTGGATTCGGACGCAATTGTCATTCCTACTAATAAGATTTCACATGACAATTAAGTTTTCTTATGTATCAGAAGAAATTTGTGGTCAAAGTCTTTCACTCAAAAAACAGCTACGGTGCATACTTTAGGGACAAAAAAAGTAAGGGAAATTATTTCTTCCACATAAAGATGCATTTCCTAGAAAAATGCAATATTGTCAATTTTCCTACGAATGTATTATTAAGTTTGCTTATGTATCAGAAGAAATCTGTGGTCAAAGTCTTTCACTCAAAAAACAGCACGGTGCATACTTTAGGGACATAATAAGTAGGGGAAATTATTTCTTCCATATATAGATGCATTTCCTAGAAAATGCAATATTGTAAATTTTCCTACGAAATGTATTACTAAGTTTTCTTATGTATCAGAAGAAATCCGTGGTCAAAGTCTTTCACTCAAAAAACAGCCATGGTGCATATTTTAGGGACAGAAAAAGTAGGGGAAAATATTTCTTCCACATATAGGTGCATTTCCTAGAAAATGCAATATTGTCAATTTTCCTACTAATGTATTCCCATTTATTCCGAACCAAAGGTGATTAAAATTCAAAAATTGTCCGGTTGTATCTTATCAAGTGGCCCAATTCTACAATTCTACTTGTGTATGAGCCTGCTAAGGCATTCAACCCACTGAACTAGGGTCTTTTTCTTTTTGAGGGGAGGGTTTGACCACTTATAGTCCAACAATCCAATGCAATTAGGAAATTAAACCACCCTGCTTTAACTTTTTACTACTTTAACCCATACTGATATATTAACAAATTTAAGCTAGTCCTAACTATTTTTATCAGGGAATCTCGTTGCCGTTACTCAAACAAGCACGAAACGTTTATGTCAGGAGCCTGCAGAGCCAAAATGTGTACTGCAATATTCCTGTCATCACATATTTAGAAAATGTGCTAATAATTAAGAACACTGTATGTAGATATACCAATTTTGCTCTTTGAACATTCAACTGATTTCTGATTCATTTTCTAAACATACTGGATCTTCACAAGGTAGAACACCAGTTATTTGAATACAAACCAAAAGTATAACCAGCTATTCTCAACTCTGTTCCCTGACTACTACACTAGAACTTTTGCCCAATATTTCTTAAAGAGTAATCATGTACAAGTGGATATAAGAGAGAGCAAGCAATTCCCTTCTTTAGTCTTCCTGAAATTCTACTTGCTCCATGGATTGTAGGCTTGTAGCAATAAGCTGTCGAAACTGATAAGCCATGGATTCTATGCAGAGATTCTATGCAGAGATTCCATGTCTTGAAAGGACCAGGTTATGTATATCTTTCATGTATAGTTTTCTGCCAAACAGCTTTTGCGTTGGCCCTCAACACAACCCCGGAAGTTCAATTTCCATAATTGGACAGTCATTAGCAAAACCTGAACCTTGAGAAGTGGACAATCAATCAAAAGGACTCTCATCCTTGTTAAACTGTACTAGGCATAAGCTCTTTCTGTCTTCTATTGCGAGTATCTGTATCCGTACTACTGTGCTTCTCTCTCCTACCAGTCCTCATGGATGTTCGTGATAAAGATAGAGGCAATGTGGTATTGGTGAGTTTAATCACTTCTTCTGTCTCAGATTTAGCAGCAGGTAGATGTAATTCAGACAATAGCCGCTTTAGCTGGGTGTTCTGGTTCACAATGCGTCCCTTGTTCCAATCAGGGAAATCAAATGACGATGATGGTAAATTATCCTTTAAAAATGAAGTAGCCACCTTTGCAACTGGAAAATTTTCTGCCGCAGAATTCTTCTCCATGTCTCCTCTTCTGCTAGTAGAACAAAGATTAAAAATCATTAAGGCAAAAAGAAACTGGATCAAAATTATTTTTGTTCCCCCAGTCACATGGGCTTCCTCTATCCTCCATTCTAAGATAAGTGAAATATTTGCTTTTTCACGGCCTTCAAACAAAAACTTTGACCATCAACATCTTTCATTATGTATTAGCCAAAAATATAGTATAGTAAATATTTCAAAAATACACATTGAAAGTCTGAAACAAGTCTAAAAAGGTCCCACATGAATACACGATGGTGTTTTAGAAAAAGCAAATGTTGCACTTATTTAAGAAAGGAAGTATTTCTTTCTTTAAAATATTAAGAAGTATGTTTTTCTTTAAAATATAAAGATTTGGCAGCCAAGAATCAACAGTAACATAAGCATAGACTAGTAAAATCTAAAATGTACTTGAAAGTTGAAACAGATAATATTTCTTATCTTAGCCTCTTCTTAAGTCATTCTTAGAAACAAAATCTCTATACTTAAAGAACAAGAAAATGGAGGATAGTGCATTGCTAATTGCAGTTCAGACTAGTCCAGAATTCTAAAAGATCCACATGTATATGTTTTTTTTTAACAAGACGCAAGAGATGTTGTGATAATCCTTCAGAGATATCCAGAGCAGGGTAAGGGAACTCTGTCTTTCCATCATTCATAAGATAAATGACAACATGGAGCCCAAATGGTCTATGCTTTATACATACTAAGCTCTATCAGCAGCTGCTTCTTTGGTTATCATCACAAACCCAAAAACCACAGAAGAGCACATGGTAATGATATTATTTGCTAAGATACAGGCTTCAAATTCCAGTGCGGCATACATCTTGACAAAAATCTTAGGGATAACAATTCAAATCAGCACTAAAAATCTTGGTTTTTTTTATAGCCTCCTACTCCTCCCCTACTCGATAACAGCTTGAGTCAATTGTACTAAGCTCTATCCGCAGCTGCTTCTTTGGTTATCATCACAAACCCAAAAACCACAGAAGAGTACATGGTAATGATATTATTTGTTAAGACACAGGCTTCAAATTGCAGTGCGGCATACATCTTGACAAAAATCTTAGGGATAACAATTCAAATCAGCACTAAAAATCTAGGTTTTTTTATAGCCTCCCATACTCCTCCCGTACTCGATAACAGCTTGAGTCACTTGTACAAAACAAAACAGTTTGACTCCAATTACTGTTAAAGGCTGTACACAAAAGACTGACAATAATGAGTGGATTTTTATGTTGGCTATGCACTTATTATGTGGCTAAATAACCAAATTACATTTTATATGAGTAGGGTGCGGGGGGAATCAACTCATCAAGCGAGAGCAAGATGATTTGCCATCTTGTCTCCCACGCCCACGGGGAGAGATTGATTCTAATGGGGGATTTGAGATGGGGTAGGTGGGTGGAGGGATGTTGTTCCTTCCAGGCCTGGGCCAGATCCCTGAGATAGGACTGCCCAGCCCAAGTCCTCGTACAAGATTGGAGTAAAGGTAGGGCACGGGGGTGAAAGAGGGTGTTGTGTTGCCACATGTATAATGGAGATAAGAAATTTTCGGTATATAAAAATAGCGACCTGTCAAATACAATTAAATATTGACTATAATAATTAGTAGGTGAATGTACAGTAATTGGCAATTTTCTTTTTTCCAATCATTTCCTTCGTTGTGATGATGAGCTTTCTAAAATCCTACAATTCGTTTCTATGTAGTTGAAAATTTTCAGGTTTAGGCAGTTCAGTGATCAAATTTTGAATTTCTGGGAGTTCTATAAATTATAACAAAAAAAGATGTTGAAAAATGGAAATATAGCAAATAACTGTCATGAAACTATCCTAACCATTGTTTACGTGTATTTTTACAGACAATATACCGTTGGGAGTTCTTTTATGAATGTGCAGAACATCAATCTCTATGTACCAATTTGCTAATTTGGCACTTAATCTGTCAATTTGGGAGAGCAGTGTGCTAAACTCACTAATGTTAGTTGATACTCTGTCCATAGTACATCAACAATCACTTGACATAGTTCACATATCTGACTTGTTCCTGGAAGATTGGAACCAAATCTTGATATATTTCATCCCCACACGAGTAAAGAAGATTAGCCTTCTCGATGCTACTCAACAGAACTAGACTCACGAACTGAGCTAGCTACCGCTAAACTCAGATGAAATTAGCCTCAATATAAGATAAACTCAGAAATCCTTTCCTAGTATGCACATGTTCAGCTTGATGGTTTCGATGGACATGAATGTAGATAAAAGGGGATTATTACTCTTTGTGAGTCTATAGAAGAAGACAATCATCACCGAGTAAGAAGAGGACAGATAGCAAGGAAAATGAGGAAAACTTACACTACAACAATAGTTGCTACTTTGGGAAGATCTTTCCCGCTCTTGTACATCATTACCATATCATTTAGCCAAACTGACATTGCCACGCATACACTGCCAGGCCACATCCTGTACATTGATCACTTTAAGATAAGAGGGGGACAACTCAAAAAAGATTAAAGGTTTAAAATGATTAAAAGCACTTGTTGTACCTGTGTACATCAAGAGACCAGACCAGCTTGTTACGACGGAACAATTCGGGGAAAAGTCCCCTTTTTGTTGCTTCATTCAGCACCCTTGCTGCACGCTCCTTCTGGCCAAGCCACCATAGTGCTTCTAAAAGAGTGTTGTAAAACCTCATTCCAAAGGCACAGCCTTCAGAATTAAGTTTGTCAAATACATATTCTACCATCTGCCAGTTGGAGTCATCATCAAAATCTCCCTTGATCATCTGAGCAATTACTTGATGAATATTGGAAGTCTTATGAATTAGCATTTCATTCAGCAATTCATACGCATTATTCAACCTGGTTTGGAAGAAGCTTAAGGGGTGAAATACAGTGCAAACTCAGAAGGAGTGCAATATGCAGTAGATATTTCAAATTTGGCACCTGCGTCTCAGTCTATGACTATGTAGAACGCAATGTCAGCATAGAAGTTAAGGTAAAATTGAACTTCAGAGAGAAACAGATAGAATGGACAATCAGCAGGTTTAGTATTATGAGAGCCACAATCAAGAAAAGACCACCCAGCATAATTCAGTGTTCGTTTCTCTAAACCCCACTTTAATTATAAAAAAAAGGGCAACAGGGTGTAAAGAACAAAACGATTGACATTTTGGATGATTCTAATCATATAGCAGCATTTTCAATGTTTCCAGCCAAAATTTAACTAATGTAACAATTTTAAGATACATCAGTTGACTTGGAAAATTTAACAACAGCAGCAATAAAGAGACTTCAGTTTCCAACTCATTATCCCCATGCTAAAGACAATTGTTTACATTCATTGAGACAGACGGTTACTTAAGCATGGTTGGCTCAGATGTAATCAATCATTTTATTTCAGTAATTGGAGAGCTTTCTCAAAGTCATTTGACCCATTATAAAGACAATAAGATCTCTTACTTTTAGTTGTGACTTACAATTAGTCAGGCATGATTAGCTGAAGTAGACTGAAGGATGTACGATGTATCTAAACAAGAGTGCGTTGAGCCCAAGTTGCTACATTTCTAGATGGGCATTCTTTAGCTACTCTTCAGATGCGAGGTGAACTATCTTTCTCTCCTCCTGGTGCTCCAATATGTGTATATCTTTCGGATCTCATTATTGAAAGGTTTAGAAGGAATTTCCCAGGCCAGTGATCTGAGCTCTTTTCTGAAGGGCAAAGTAGCTATAAGCACCTTCAGCTATCTTTAGTTTACGTCCATGTTCGCTATTTCTGCCAGACAACAGAGCCAGTTTAGCCCATACATTTAACCAAACAGAACAAGGCTTTCCATGGGCTAGCAAAGAGATCAGAAAGGACTTTTCACAAAGTTTAGTGGGAAAAAGTCACCCGAAACAGGATGAGGGTCTTGGACTCTTGGTATTGGACCCTTCATCTTATGAATGAAGGCCTCAAAGGACAAAAGGGGATGTGGACTGTGGAGGTTCACCTACGATATGGAAGATGTTACCAAGCTGAAACATGATGCTGAGAGCCTGAGAGGATAGTTTGGTACATCAAAAAAGTGTCGTCTGCCATTGGAATCATGTACAGGAAGTCAAATTTCACCGAGAAAGAACAATTCAAATTTTTGATTGTTATTCAGGTAAAGAGAGGATAAAGCTTTTCCCTTAGGCAAAACATTTGATGTGAGGATAGACCTTACAGAATCCAAGTTGTAGACCTCTTCAGAATTATCTCACATAAGAAATTGTACTATAGAGAATCTGGTCCCTTTAAATGGTAGCCAAAGGCATTAAGATAATTCCTGCTCTAGTTTCCCATCGACTGAGAACGTGCAACCATTAAGGCTAAAGAAATTTATATTCACAAAGGAAACGATCCTTATGGAGAAGATATGATGTACAATTGCTTGTTAAAAAAGGGTACATATATTAATCAAGACATTTGTAACTTACTTGAACGAAGTCATTGTATTAATTTCTCTTTTAATGTTATTTTACTCGAGCAAAGCAAAGATTATGTCCCTAAGGAAGATGTGCTTACATGGTGCAAACAAAACGAAAGAAACCACCATATTCTAAAGGGAAAAAAAGCTTTGCCCCACAAAAGGTTTGATACTATGTCTTTGGCTACTGTATAGCTGGAGCCAATTGCTAAAGTCTCAACGAATCTTGTTCTCCTTTGATTTGTGGATGGACGAATTGATATCCTTTCCCTTCCCAATCCCTCCTTCCCCCTAAAAAGAAAGATCTACAATAGCCTGAGGGACATGATCTCCAGCACTCCTTATGTAAATGAGACCACCTGCTATGATGTCTTATTGATGCTCTTGATAACAGTTTATCACTTGTCCAGAAAAAGGAACCAAAAGAAGGGCGAATCTGCAATAACCTTGGCAATTTATAGATTTAGCCTTAGGGATTTCGTCTCTACAGGTGTAAGGAAATTCTTGCACTCTCAGTTGACCAAGTCTAGCACGAAAACTCAGATGTAGATCCAACATCGAACTCCTCAAATCAAGAGAAACACCAAGAAAAGCTTCACATATGCATCAGGATTTTTGTTTTAGTAAGTAGTAAAAGGGCTATTGGCCAATTGCAACCTCTCCATTCCTATTGGAGTGGTTACTGATTGGGCCTTGTTTGCATGCGCAAGAACACTCTTATTAGTTCACAATAAAAGAACTGCAAACAGTTTATTGAACCATTTACATATGGACACTTGTGATCCAGATGTCATAGATTGAGAACCTCAAACATATCATATAAACTGTCTGGGCTACATGACTGTAACATATAGACTAAGGATTTTCCCCTACACTCCAATGTTTCATCCAAGATATATACGAAATAGAGATATAATATTATCATTTCTTTCTATATCTTTCAGGACCTTAAACTCTCACTTAGCTCTTTTAAAATACAATCTATTTGCAGGACCAATTGCTTCATATAGTCTTATCTCTCTTTAGGTTTTAGATTCATCATTGACAAAAGATGGTTTAATCAAAACGAATGTGGTCCCAAGCAGCGAAATAATTAGCCGGACACAGTCATGTGCATGGTAGCAGTCGTAGTTTGTGGCAGTGGTTTGTAACGGAACAATCATGGTTAACACAACGTGAATATTTTTCCAACATGAACTTTTGGATATTTACCTCATATTTGCATTTATTAGGCTAAGAGGTATTCTTTCAATATAATATGACCAAACCACAATCAATCAATCATATAGATAAAAAAAAAGTTAAATCCTTGGTGGATATATAATTATTTAGAATAATATGTTTCACTGATTACATAATTAATAGTAAAGTATTAATTTTTTTTTATAGAATTTAATAAAAAAATAGTTAGCAATCCCAATCAAACAAAAATGCCACGTTTTAAAATAAAAATAGACACAACTCGTACATTAAACACCTCGAATACCCCTGTGTATTCTTCTTTATTCTTTGATATGTGCATATTTAAATCTGATGTGGTGTATGTATATTTTTCCACACTTTTTTTTTGCCTAATTCTAGTAAGAATGAATGTAATTGGAAAAACAAGTTCTAACACGACAAGTCACGATCACGCAACAGATGACATAGTGAGAATCGGAACGACAAATCCGAATTTGTTACAGCACGACTGTCTTGCAACAGAAAAAAGCCCAGTTTGAATTACATGATGTCACGTGAACAATAGAACATTCTGAAGCGGAACAAAGAACCTAATACGTAGTTCACTGGTGATTAAGAGAATTAGGCAATACTTTGTTATCAAATTAATAAAAATTTCCAACAGTAAAAATGATTGGTTATCACAGGTATATCTGCAGGATGTTCGTGGAGTTCCTCTGCGTTTTTGGTGACAATTATTTTCATACAACTCCTACTTCATGCTATATAAAACATAAATACTTAGGGAGTTCACGTAGTACTGGACTAGGAGTCA
The DNA here is from genome assembly GCA_947646795.1 of Beta lomatogona. Taxonomy (NCBI): domain Eukaryota; kingdom Viridiplantae; phylum Streptophyta; class Magnoliopsida; order Caryophyllales; family Amaranthaceae; genus Beta; species Beta lomatogona. Next base: position 2,353,513 of record CANSNZ010000988.1, read on the forward strand.
ACTTTCCAGTATAGGACTAGATATGATTGCCTGTAAAAAAGGGGGGAAAATTTTCACATTGTAAATATTCCTCTTCCACAATAAGCTTGACAACCATTTGAACCGATACATTGTAGTTTTACCATCCAAGTAGTGGACGCTTGCACTGTAGCCTTAAACATGACACATTCCCCTTCTTCCTCTTACTCAGAGAGCTACACTATTGTTTAGAAGTTAGAGATTTGAACCCAAAAAAAAGCCTAGAATTAGCATTTGATCTTTCCAAATCATTTGCACACAACTAATGATTTTAAATAATTTAACCTATTCATATAGCAATATATGTAGATAAATTTTTGCATTTGTTATAACAATATACTATCCGAATCATTTTGGGACCAAGGCTTTGTTGTTATTGTATTACGTATATACTATGCGTCGGTGTAATATTGAAATATACTTCCTCCATTATGAAATAAATGAAACACTTCTCTCAAAAAGCTCTCACATAAAAGAGAGAAGTGTTCCACTTATTTCAGAACGGAGGAAGTACTAATACCACATTAAATAGAATTCTACATCAGATACATCTTGCATAATGTGTATCCAAAAGTTTTTGGTTCAATTATATCCAAATTCTAGGTGAATTCAGTAGTCAAATTGTCATCAAGACTATTACGAATCTCCCATCAAGTAGGTCAAATTCAGCAGTCAAACTATTATCAAGCCTATTAAGAATTTCCCATCAAGGAAACCAGCAAATTTATATGTCTTAGACGTGATAGAAGAATACATGAGTAATGAGATCCAAAAAATGTCCGTTCCCAGTCTCTGTAAGCAGCATATTTTAGAAACCAGAGTAGGTTACTTAAGTTGATCTAGCAAGCTAACAAGAACCTATCTGACTTTGGGTAAGAAGCTCACAGTACCAACTTCCTAGAAAGACGGAGCTTGGAGCCAAGTCACCAACCAAAATAACTAGAACCTTAAAGTTTGTATGATGAAGAGGAATTCAAAAATTCATGTAAGAAAGCACAGCATTCTCATCTCCCCTGCCTAAAGGCTTGCTAGTATTTCCTAGAATTTCTGTAAATATGGTAATTACCAAAACCATTGGATGTTTTTGAAGAAACACAAGAAACGATGTTTTCGTGAATATCCTCTGGAGCTGTAGCTATGTCTAGGACAGCTACTTAAAGACATGGCCGTCTCCTGTAGATGATAACTAAGCCTCTTCAAGTGTAAATCAATACAGTCTGCAGATACATATCAGTAATTACATGGACATTGTCTAGTAGGCATGCTTACATTACTAACTAAATAAAATTGACGTCAGCAATTTCTATGAGACTTATTTACTTCAGCAGCAAAAGAATATAAAGAAGATGAAAACGAAGAAACGTACCTGTCAGTTTTTGCATAGACTGCAAGCATCATGCAGTAACACATCACACTCGGTAGTATTCCCAAAGCTTTTATTTCCCGAAACTGCTCCTCGCCCTCTTCAACAAGCCCAGCAAAACAATAAACACTTAAGACTGCCTCAAGTGTCTGCTCATCAGGGTCACATCCTGCATTTTCCATCTCAACATAAGCATTTATAGCATCATCAAACTGACCCCCCTGTCTAAAACCTTCAATGACACCGTTGAATGAATCCCTGTTCCTAGGTATGCCAGAATCATTCATCCTGGTCAAGATTGCTTCAACCTCCTTATAAAGTCCACCTCTTGCATATGTGTGAATTAAAGAATTATAGGTTTCCAGACTAGGCCTGCTTCCCACCTCATGCATAGTGTTAAAAGCGACAAGAACTTCCTCATACAATCCAGCTTGTCCATAAGCATCAATAACCCCAGTGTATGCTTTAGGACTTGGCACCAAGCCTTTCTCATTCATATGTGATAAAATCTCTTTTGCATCCTGATACAACCCTCCTTTACCACAAGCAAATACCAACCCTTCATAGGTCTCCATATTCGGGTTAACATTCTCCTCCACCATATCATGAAATAAAGTCACCACTTCCTTAAAATATCCACCCTCACCAAAAACCTGTATAAGTATATTGTAAGTGGCAGCATCTGGCTCAGTATTGCTTACTTTCATCTCAAGGAAAAGCTCTCGAACATCATCATACCTCCCCTTGCCACCATACAGATTCAACAAAATACTATATGTACTAGCATTCGGCATGCAACCTGCTTCCTGCATCTGCCTAAACACCCCCATAGCCTCTTTAATAGATCCTTCCTGTGCATAAGCTTCCAATAACACATTATACGACGATATATCTGGCAACTTACCACTCAATTCCATCTCCTTCAAAAGATCAGTGACCTTTCCAAGCTTATCCAACTTGCCAAACGTCTCAACAACATAGCTATACGTCGTTATATCAGGCAAAACCCCGCTCTCATTCATAGTTCTAAACACCATCTCAGCCTCATCACCAAGCCCTCTACTAGCACAAGCGCTAAGCAGCGTGTTATAAGTCACAATATCAGGTTGAATCCCTTCATGTCTCATCTCAGCAAACAACCCCAACAATTCCTCCCAATCCAACCCACCTCTAGCACAAGAGTTAATCACAGTATTATAAGTCAATATATTAGGAGCCACCCTCTCTTTCTTCATCCTATTCAACAGTTCAAGAGCAGTCTCATACTGACCATTCCTACCATAAGAATTAATCAAAGCAGTGTACGAGAACACGCTACGAGGGATACTATGTACCGTCATTTCGTCGAACACCTCATGGCATTTCTCAAGCAACCCTTCTCTACCCAACACCCCAATGATAATAGTATATATATGTTCATTAGGTTTGCACCAAACTTGGCGCTGCATATATTTAAACAACCTTAAGGACCTTTGCCAATCCCCTCTTTGAGCAAATTCCTTAAAAACCAAAGCAAAATCATTAAGAGAAAGCTTGTTTTTAAAGGCATCAAGACATCTAGCAATGGAACCTCTAGGTGGGAGACTACTTAACTTGTTAATTAAGGTTTCAACATCATAACTATACTTACCCTTTTCAACTGTGATTGATGGGTTTCCCAGAATTAGGTCTTTGGGTTTAGCTTTGGCCCTAAAATTAGAGGAGAGGGAGTGAGATTTGGAGAAAAAAGGGAACTTTTGGAGATTAGGAGGGAAATTGGGAAGTGGGTTTGGTTTAGGAGAGAGGAAAGATTGAGATGAGAGAGAAAAGGAGAAATTGAGGGTTTTTAGCATATTGGGTGGAGATAAATTTGCATCAGAAATGGGGAAATTGGGGTCAAATAATTAGGGTTTTTCTGGGGTTTAAGGTAGATTGATTTGAAATCGAAGTTACAGAGAAAAGTGTGAAGAATTTTGGGGATGAAGATGGAGGGAATCTGCAGAGGAAAGATAGTTTTGGATAACGAAGACCGTTGCAACTTTTTTCCTTTTTTTCTTTTACTAGGAAAATAAGAGTAGTTAACTAACACTAAATTTTATGGTTTTAATAACAATCATAAGTTAGTTAACACAAGCAGAACAGAACAACTCCGAGCAAATGGAGTGACTATACTAGTGAGGAAATGAGGATTAGTGGTATACTAGTATGTCCTAATTGGTAAATTAGCTAGCTAGCTATTATCGGGGTTGCGTTTAATTTATTTTTTTTGGGTAGTTTTTTTGAATTACATAAGTTGGATATGTTTTTTGAAGGTTATTATACTTTTGTTTGTTTATAATCAATGGGTGCACATTTTTTTTTAAGTGTTTACTTGTTGTTGAATTGAATTTTAGTTGTTCAATTACACAAATTTTGTCATATATCGCTCAAATAACAACGTGAAAAACGAGAGTTTTTAAAAGTGTTATATCTAATCAACGATCATATTTTTGCCACACTAAAATTATGTTTATTTCAATTTGATATGTATTTGTGTGTTTTTTACTTCTATTAAAAATATTGTATGACTTCAAATCAATGAATGACTTTCTACTTCAAAAAAAAAAAAAAACTAAAAGTATTTTGAGTTAGAAAGTTGATACTTTGGAATTGTTGAATTTTAATTTGTGACTGAAAAAAAAGAATTTTGGTTATTCAATTACACAAAGTTCCTTAATTATTCAATCACCATATATCCCCCGTGTTTAATGTGTTTACTTTAACAACCCCTTTATATTGTACCGCTTCTTGAAGTAACCACCAACTTGTAAATCATCATAAAACTTATAATTTTTGGGACAATATTATTAAGGAAAATAGTTCTATCTCGTACGCGATATATTATTTTAAATATTTTTGGAAAAAACTTTAAATAGTTGTACGACTATTATCACTAACTTGTACAAAAAAATAATAGGTATTAGTGTTTTAAATTTTACAATTAGTAGGCTTTTCTTTGTGTCTAGTCTTCATCCAAAAGCTTTATGTGAGAACAAAGAAAACCTGTTGCAAAATGTTTGAGTCTAGATCAGCCATGTAAAAGGGAAATAATCTATACTTTGACAATACACATTAATACAACTTCTTACATACACTTAAATGAATCTAAGATCATGTTTACACCCAAGACAAAATTTATGTAGTTATCTGGTTGATTTAGTGACTTTACTTTCTACGAATGAAAGTATATGAGACACAAAACAATGTTGGAAAAATTGATATGAATAATCCCAACTTTCACTGTCTTCTCAAAATAATTCCAACTTTTATGGGAACCTTATCAAAATAAGTCAAACTATCCTTTGTTTTGCCTACAATAATTCATTTTAAGTCTATCATATATATTAAAAATTAATAATTCGGATTATTTTGAGAAGGTACCCCTAAATTTGGGATTATTCTGGAATAATTCAAAATTGGGATTATTTTGAGAAAATTGGTGAAAGTTGAAATTATTCATATCAATTTGTCCTTCTACTTATACTTCTATATGAATGAAGCATTCTTATGTACATCCATTTTTTCAATTTTACAAAAACATGTCCTATTAATAAACACATGTAATTATGTAAGAATGGGATGATACTGAGAACTTCAAAATCAATGCAACTAAATAATTATTTATTAATAATTTTTGATGGCTACCCAAAAGTCCCGGGAAGTGATGTATCTCACACATATAATGTTGAACAAAATAGTTTACCACCTCATATTTCGTTAGTTAATTCTTAGTTTATGTCTTTTCTTTTTTGTTCATCCTTTTCCTAAAAAAAAAAAAAACTTTTGATAACTTTTCCTAGTCTTCAAGGAGGAAATGTTCTTGCATGAAGATTAGAAACAAAGAAAAGTGTAGTGATTGTATGTCTCAACAATAAATTGAGGTAAGTTGCAAAGTTTTATGCAATGTAAATTATTTTGTGAATTTGTGTAATCAATTTGATTGCATTTTTGTTGTTGTAAATTTCTAATAGATAAATTCTTATCATCTAGTTATGAGTCTTGCAAATTTCGATGTCCTTAATTTTCTTTTAAATTCTATAAAAATGCTTTAATCTTTGTTAGAGCAACAAGTTTCATAAAAAGGAGGAGAAAATTTTATGTGAATCCTTTCGATTTTTATAGAAAATTGCTTAGATTACATATAAGATTAACAACCCTATTAAAAGAGATGGAGATAGAAAATGCAATAATCTACATAGAGAAAATGCTATAAAAACTATTGTATTAATAATATTTAATCTCTATCTCTCATATGAGAATGGCGCCTCAAAACATCAATTCGATTCATTCGATATCAAAGTAACGTTTTCTCTTATTAAAATTTTCATTTCTCAAAGAAAGACCCTTCTTTTGAGGTTCATATTTTGCTAACAGATCACTTAACTTCTCGGATCACTTATGTTTAAGATTTAATGAATGCCAATTATTTGATTTTCAATCACCCAATAAAAAGATAAATAAATATTGAGCATCGAATAACACTAAAATTACCATGTAATTTTGTTGTACTTAGTTACTATTTATCATACACTCGAGTATCGAGTATGGTAAACCCAAGACTATTTTTTTTCTTCATTGCTTCATTTGAAATCATCCAAATGAGCAAAATTTAATAAAAAGGAGAGTTCCAAATGAGTATAAATTAGTCTTGGTTATTACGCATCCCAGTATACTGGGGTGTATGATGAATGAAATCCTTAGTTACATATGAATTTATTTGCTTTTAAAATTGATTCTGATCAGATTTGTGAAAAATCATGGACGATACATATATGGGAGAGGGGTCTCGACATGGGCAGGGAATGGAATTTGTGCCATTTCAAACATGTCAAGAATCATTAGAAACACTATTACTACATGGAAATTTAGATATTATAGTTAAGGGAGCCAAAAACTCCCTAACATGGATCAACTTCATCGTACCATGTCTGGTTTATTTGGTGGTATGTCAAAGCTAAAATCTCATGGAACAAGTGATCCTTATGTCAATGTTTCCATTGCTGGCGCGATTCTAGCTCGAACTTTTGTTATGCAAGATAACGAAAATCCAGTGTGGATGCAACATTTCAATGTCCCAGTAGCACATACAGCTGCAGAATTACATTTTGTAGTAAAAGATGATGATGTAGTTGGTTCTGAGATTATAGGAGCAGTTGGTATACCAACTAAAAAACTTGTTTTAGGGCAGAAAATTGAAGGAACTTTCCCAATAATGAAAGGGAAAGGGAAAGCTTGGGAAACTGGAGCTAATTTAAGTGTTTCCATCCAATACACTCCTGTAGAAAAAATGAATTTGTACCACTCAGGTGTTGGTAATGGGAATGGTGTTCCTAGTACATATTTTCCACTAAGGAAAGGGAATAAGGTTACTCTGTACCAAGATGCACATTATGAAGATGGCATACTTCCAGATATTAAGCTTGATTATGACATGGATTTTGTTCATGGGAAATGTTGGGTTGATGTGTATAATGCGATTTCGAGTGCTAGACATCTGGTGTACCTTACAGGGTGGTCAGTAGTTCATCTTGTTAGACTTGTTCGTGATGATCCAGAGATTTCAGGTGTTACATTAGGTACTCTGTTGAAGAGTAAAGCACGAGAGGGTGTACGAGTTTTGCTCCTTGTATGGGATGATCCTACCTCTAGGAAATTCTTTCATCGCACGACTGTAAGTACTTTAATCTTTCATACTCCTAATATTACTTAAAAAGTAAAGTATTATCATTGCGATTACCTTAAACTTAGGTGTGGTCCATCTTAGAGAGACGTATGTACTAGAAACTTAAGTCACCTTATATTAATGCTTAGATCCTACAATCAAGAGTATGATGTGCATCATGCTTCCAATTGCATGTTCTTTTCATTACACCTGTATGTTCTTTTGTGTTTTCAACTACTTAAAAAAGCATAGAGGCATCATAAAAAGACATGCAAGTACATGGAGATATAATGAAAATAACATACAACAAGTAGCGCTCCCGTGTGTAGAATCTAAAGTTAGCCCTCTATGCGTATTGAAGTGTCATTTAAAAGTATGTATGTAATAATTTAATTAAAGTATGTAGTAATGTGTTATAGTTAATATTTGTAGGAAGGCATGTTAGCAACAGATGATGAAGTGACATACAAGTTCTTTAAGGACTCATCAGTTCATGTAGTACTGTGCCCAAGATCTGGTGGTAAAGGGCATAGCTTGCTAAGAAAACAGGTACACATTATATTACATTATATGACTAATCAACATGAAATACTTCATTTATGTTAAATCTACTTATGAATAGCAGATAATTGCTTACTCTTTATAATCTAATTTATCCTTCTGTATTTTATGATGGTCAGGAAGCTGGAGCAATCTATACTCATCACCAGAAAACAATAATATTGGATGCTGATGCAGGTCAACATAAGAGAAAACTCATTGCTTTTGTGGGAGGGCTTGACCTTTGCAAAGGGCGGTATGATACTCCAGAGCATTCTCTTTTCAGAACATTAGAGACAGCACACGAAGATGATTTTCATAACCCCAATTTCACTGTAATAATTCTTTACTACTACTATAAACCTTTCTCTCATTACTACATTTACTACCAATACTTTAATTTGGTTTACGACCATAATTTGATACACCATTTAGATCTTACACCCAAGAGCATGATACACACTGCGATCCGAGTTACATTCTCTTCACATTAAACCTGCATCATCTTTCTATCATATTTCTATCATTTATATGTTACTTTTTTATATCATTGCATGTTTTTTAGCATAATGATTTCTTTTAACATTTTAAGTTCTTATTATGGTTTTTTGCATTCTTTTAGTTTGGATGTACGAATGTAATATAAAAAAGTATATTACTCAGATCATAGTGGTAATATATACAGGGAGCGTTGTACTATATGTTTGATAGGTGCAATCATAGATTATGTGTAATTGATAATATATTTTATATGGGTTTTTTTGCAAGGAATTAATCCTCTTAAGAGATGTTTTTCTTATGAATTTTGATTGCTAGCTTTTGAGACATGGAGTATAGAAACATTACCATTTATAACATCTATTATGCATAATTTGTAATTTCCTCATAATACTACATATTCATTACCATTATTGTCATTCACGATTGCGTATTAAGCAAACTATCATTTTCACAAGTTTTAAATTTAATGCAGGGTTCAACTACGGGATGTCCTAGAGAACCATGGCATGATTTGCATAGTCAGATCGACGGCCCAGCAGTGTACGACATCCTAACCAATTTTCAGGAGCGTTGGTTAAAGGCTAGACCTCGTGGGATTAAAAAATTTAAGAGAGCTTATGATGATCACCTAATTATCATAGATAAAGTTCCAGATATTATTAAACAAGAAGATGTCGGAACTTGTGACAATGATGAGGATGATATGGAGTCTTGGCATGTTCAAGTAACTTAACTACAGCTTTCAAACATTGCTTAACAGTTTCTTATGCGTTATATATTAGTTTTATGATAATTTATACTTGTGACATTTTAGGTCTTTCGCTCAATAGACTCCAATTCCGTCAAAGGGTTTCCTAAGGATCCTAAAGAGGCCACGAACTGGGTTAGATGCTTGTCCCCTGTAAAATTAAAGTCGGGTTATTCAAATAATGTTGGCTAAAGAACTTGTATATTGACGTATTTACCTTTACTAGAGAACTGGAAATCTGGTTTGCCATTTACATAATCATGGTCAAGTGAGTAAGGGTATAATAGACAATATACATGCTCATTCTCTAGAGAGCCGTTCTCTAAATAGCATTTTTATCATAAAATTATAATGGTTGCTCGGTTGGCATATATTTATACCAAAATAATTTCTCGGGAAGTGGAATAAAATAAAAGAAGTTTACTTCTCATTTAGAGAGTGTTTTGCTAGGTTGAAAAATATTTCAAAGAGGAGCGATCTTTTCAATTTTCTTTGTTTGATTTGCAAATGCTGGATAATAGTTTACCAGCAAGTGAGAAATACTTCTCCCAATGGCGGAAAGAATTTTCTAATCTCAAGGAAAGAATGCCACATTTTCCTCCTTATCCATTAACTATTTAACTTTTTGTTTTTCTACTCCTATCCGGCTATCCCTCCTCCCCTTCTTTCTAACTTTTCACGAGAAATTGAGAATGATTTATGTCCAAAGCAAACAAATCTTTGGTGTAGGAAATTGCTTACTTTAGTTCGTGTTGTGTTAAGTACAACTTTTTAACATGAAAGTTTTACTTCTTAGACTTTTCCAGCAAACCATAATAGCATTTCCTTCTCTGTGAGTTACAACTTCATAGAAAGTGATAGTTTCTATGTCCAACCAAATTACTATAATACAATTATCATGTCTTATGTTAGTTATACAGTTTTATACTAAAGAGTTTTTTTTTCTCTCCTGGGGGTCTCTGTTTTGAAACAGAATCTTTGTTGTGGGAAAAATGTTCTGATAGATATGAGCATACATACGGCATATGTACATGCAATTCGCTCAGCCCAACATTTTATTTACATTGAGAATCAGTATTTTCTTGGCTCCTCTTATAACTGGGATTCCCACAAGGGCTTAGGTGAGCTACTATGTTCTCAAACTTATTGCATACTCTTTCATGTTCTTTGTATTACAATTAAGTAGTATGTTATTCTATAAAATTTTTACGTTCTTATTTTTCTCAATGTTATGCAGGTGCAAATAACTTGATACCTGTTGAAATTGCTCTTAAGATTGCTGAGAAGATTAAAGCTGATGAAAGATTTGTTGCATATATTGTTATTCCTATGTGGCCAGAGGGTGATCCAAAAAGTCTTGCCATGCAGAGAATTCTTTATTGGCAGGTTTTCTTTTCCCTCTAATAATGTTTTATATTACAAGGGAAATTAATTTCTTTTATTTATTGTAATGTTGTCATCTGTCTTATGTAAGATCTAGTGGAAACAGTTTTTGCAAACTTGCATAAGTTTTATGATAGATGACATCATAAACAAAGTATTCTAAGTTCTGAAACACCTTTTTTCTCTTCTGAATTGTAGTACAAAACAATGCAAATGATGTATCAAATAATCTATAAGGCTTTGGAAGAAAAAGGTGTAGAGAACAGTTATGAGCCTCAAGACTTCCTTAATTTTTTCTGCTTAGGAAATCGTGAAGTTTCAGATGATGGTTCCAACAGTGTGCCAAGTGGAAGTGTAAACAGTCCACAAGCATTTTTAAAAAGGAATCGACGGTTCATGATCTATGTTCATTCAAAAGGCATGATAGTAGATGATGAATTTGTCATAATGGGTTCTGCCAACATCAACCAACGATCTATGGAAGGTACTCGTGACACTGAAATTGCAATGGGTGCTTATCAACCTCATTATACATGGGCTAAGCAAAATTCTAGGCCGCACGGGCAGGTAACTAACATGCTCAATTGTCACATATAGAAAATCTAGACGATCTTACCTTGAAGGGGTCACTTTTTGTTTACGCTACTTTTTAAGCGACCTCTTTAATTTTATAGTAAGGTAAGACGGACTTTTTATACCTGTAATAAAAATGTTGGTATTCAATTGCAGATATATGGATATCGGATGTCGCTATGGGCAGAGCACCTTGGAACCATTGAGGGCTGCTTTATGTATCCAGAGAGTCTTGATTGTGTTAGAAGAGTAAGAATACTAGGAGAACAAAATTGGAGACAATTTTCAGCTGATGAAGTGACAGAAATGAAAGGACACCTTCTCAAGTATCCCTTGAAAGTTGATAGATGGGGCAGGGTTAGCCCTCTTCCCAACTCGGAGAAGTTCCCGGATTTGGGTGGTAAGGTCATGGGCACCTTCTCAGGCATCCAAGAAAACCTTACCATTTGATCCAAAAGGTCAAAATTGAAGATAAGTAGAGCTAGGACTTTTATAACATTCAAGAAAATTTGGTCAAGTGTGGTATCACACCAAATAGATTGTCAATATGATTAGATAGTTATATCATTTTGAAAAGGGGAATTTTTATTTATTTATCAAATTTTCACATTGAGAAACTCCAAGTTGTAGTCTTTAATTAGAATCAATTAAGTATTATGATCATTAAGGGAGAATTATACTATGTGATTAATATTTTCGTTAAAGCACTCTTTCACTGTACTTGTATGAAGTAATAGCAACGATACAAAAGTCTTTGTTTCAGATAGGGTTTTGCTAAACAACGCCCTAAAATTTCCTATTAACGCCATAAATACAGTATTTATATACTGTATTTATATACATCCAATTCTTTTCTCTCTCCTCCCCTTGACTCACTTCCCTAACCCCTCCTCCTCCACAACCACCACCACCACCATCACCATCTTCTTCTCGACGGCACCACCACCACCACCACCACCGTACACCGACACACCACCACCACCGTACACCGACAAATCATCACCACCACCCCTTCTCTCCTCTGTTTTTTTTTTTTTTTTTAAAAAAGAAGGCAAAGCTGGTGGGGCGCCTAATTTAGGTCGCACGGTGGTGGGGGCGCCTAAATTAGGCGCTGCACCATTGGTGGGCGCCTAATTTAGGCGCCCCACCAATGGTGCGGCGCCTAATTTAGGCGCCCCCAAATGGTGCGGGCGCCTAATTTAGGCGCCCCCACCAATGGTGCGAGCACCTAAATTAGGCGCCGCCCGACTTTGCCTTCTTTTTAAAAAAAAAAAAAAAAAAAGAGAAGAAGGTGGGTGTGATGGTGGTGTGCCTGGTGGTGGTGGTGGTGGTGCCTGGCGGCTGTGGCGGTATGCCGGCGGCCGTGGTGGTGGTATGCCGGCGCCGGTGGTGGTGTGTCGGAGGCAGTGGTGATGTTGAAGATGATAGGGAGGGGAAGTGAAGAAGGAAGGGGTGAAATGAGAAAAGAGATGGAAATATACCAAAGCCGTATTTTTATACACGTATTTAGGGCGTTAGTAAGTAAAAAAATGGCGTCGTTTAGCAAATGAGTTCAGATATCTCAACCTCTGTCCTGCAATTAGTAAGCATGGTTGTTAAATGCAACCTCACTTTACTATACACAACCCAGTAAAATACCGAAAATACCCCTCATAACTCCATTCACCATCTACCCATTTCTCTCTACTCTCTCCCTCTACCATTTCTCTGGCGTTTTTTAGGGCTGTACCACCATAAATTTTAAGAATTTCTCCATTTTCAGCGTGATTTCTCCATATTAAAACAGCAAATTGAGTAATTCCTCTTCCTCCTTTCTCCATTTTCGTGGTTTCTCCCTATTCATCTTCCTCCTTTCTCCATCTTTCTCCATCTTTCTCCATCTTTCTCCATTTTCGAAAGGATGAAATTTGCGGGTGGTCGAAAGTAATTGCCCAGTTAATTGATGCAAATTGCGAGTTACAATTTGGAAGGAAACTGCGAAATTCATTGAAGTTTCAATCTATTTTTTTTCTAATGTTATGCGTTCTTAGTTTTCTGCGTTTTCGCTCGACCCAATTGTTTATTCATTGCTGCAATTTTTTGCTTTCTCTTTCAATCTTTATGTATTTGTTCCATATTTGGGTTCTCCTTTGTTGCGAAATTGGTGAAAATGGTCCCAAATCTGTGCTTTGTTTCTGCGAAATTGGTTTGTGGGTCCCAAATCTGTGCATTATTTCTTCGAAATTGGTTTGTTAGTTAATTGGTTTGTTAGAATTTCATATAAATTGGATGAAATAGCAATTCCTACTCCATGTATACTGAACAAAATTTTGATTGGTACTGTTTCATGTAACTGGGATGAAGTGGTTCCTCCCATTTCATATAAATTGGATGAAATGGTTGTTATTGTTTCATGTAAGTATGATGAAGTGACCAGCACCAATTTTATGGGGTAAAGGAGACTAGGAGAGGCACTTGTTTGTGTGCATTTGTGTGCTCCAGCTTGATTGCAGTGGTGCAATGACGAGATAGATGTGGGCGATGCGGCTAGACGTGGATGGCAGCAGTAGTGGTAATGATGATGAAGTGTTGGCTTGTGTTGTTGGCTTTGTATGTGCAGAGAGTTCCAGAGTGGTGGAAATGGTATACATGGGTATGTCCTGTATCATGGAGCATGTATGGGTTGGTAACTTTTCAATATGGAGATATAGAGTCTAAGCTTGATACTGGGAAGACAGTATCCCAATTCATATGGGATTATTATGGGATACAAATATGAATTCTTGGGATTATGACTGCTGTTATGGTTGGTTTCAATATGCTCTTCATTTTCTTTCACTGTTTCTTCACCAAGATGTTCAACTTCTAGAAAAGATAAGAAAGAGCTGGAGCACTTAAATTTGGGCAGAAATCATTGTATTTGTAGCATAGTTGAATGGTTAAATGTTAAGACATAGTATGCATTTAGTGTAGTAGTTAGTGATGTTCATATATTACGATGCTAGCTCTTGCGGTCTTGCCTAACTAGCTACCTAAAGACTGAAGTATGGTAATATTAGTGTATAACAAGTGTAAGAGATATCCAATAGAACATTTTATTATGCTTGCATTATTTCTGTTGCATAAACTTCTTTTTTCTAGCAAGTAGAATTGTAAAAGAATTTCTCCTTGCATTAATATGGTTCTTTTGTCTCATCTAAACTGATATTTCATTCCTTGAGATTATTTTGCTCTTCTTTTTCAATGGGTTTTGGTGGAGCTAAGAGTTGTTGGGCTCCCTCATTAGCAGTCAAATATTTGGTTAAAAAAAGTAGCTGACTTCAAATTGCTAGGTTCTTAACTGAGTACTACTACTGTTTTTTACTGGTGAGTTAACATTTGAAATTGTGCTCTTAAAAGTGATCTCTTTAATGAAAAAGATGTATCATTGATAATTTTTTAATTTAATACTCATAAATAGACATGGTTGCTGCCTCGTATTATGCAACAAGAGAAAAGAGCTACATAACTGACATAATGTATGATTGAACCGATGGTTTTAGTATCTATAATTGCATTTTTGCATCATATCTGCATTGTGATTATACATATAATTGGATAAAGGAAAGTATAGAAAATACAGTATATTATATATACCAACTTAGTAACTTCAATACTAAACTACTACTTCAATGTAATTCAAATTATTGTGCTACCTACTCATTTCTTATCAACTTATGTATGCAGATGACAGATAAAACTGAAAAGAAGAGTCGTTTATATCCTGAAGTGCGGTCAAAATTGAGTTTGGAGGACCAATTTCACCATATTGACTAGGCTATTGTTGTTGTGCAGGAGTTTGAAAATTAACATTTGTCAAAACTATGATCGGATGAAAATGCATTAGGTTGTGTATGTTTTGTCATTTAGGAGATTTTAAGTTATAACGTATTATGTATTATTGGTATTGTTATTATATAGTAGATTAAGAATTATTGGTTTTTATTATTTTTTGGATATTAGCAAGTCACTAATCTTAATATAATCCATGTTGTTTTCGACACTCTAAAAACTCAAAAGCTTACACTTATAAGACACAAAAAATTACTTCCAAACAACATTTCAATTCAAATGTGATAACAAATAGTAAATTACATATAAAAAAAAAGTGATTTCACCAAACAAGTTTATTTCAAGGATCAATAAAAAAAGGGTCTATATTAGCATATGCACTGTTTCATTCATGTTGCACGAAACAATTGTAGCTATTTCATACGGTTTGGAAAAAACAGATTAGCCTGTTTCTTTCAATCTGCACGAAACGACAATACCTGTTTCATGCAATCTTCACAAAACAGATTAGCCTGTTTCGTTCAATATGCATGAAACAGATTAATCTGTTTGTTGAAGATTGCACGAAAGAGGGCTAATTGTTTCATGAGAATTGCACGAAATTGCATAGTTATGGAAAAAAAAATTGAACTTACATCAGATTGAAATTCGTTTGGGTCAAAATTATCGTCCATTGAGTATCAAATTAAAATTTGTAAATTAGGTCTTCGATAAGTTTTTTTTTTCTGTAATTGTTAGAAAGGAGGAGGAGAGAATATTTGAAGAGAGAGAAGTGTTTTTTAGAGAGAATATAATAATGAGGGGTTTTTAGGTTGCGTTTAGTAAAGTAGGGCTGCGTTTAGTAACCCCCTTAGTAAGAAGTCTTACGATTTCTTTAACTCCAAACACATTTGTTTCAGTTATCAGCTTTTTTAGAACTAAATAACAAAAATATGAAAAAAAATGGTTCTTAAATTTTTTGTTGTCACTTTTCAATATAAAATAAAAACATGATTCTAATAAGTTTGACTAATTTTAATTTAATTATATAATTTATATCATATGTTAAAATTTTAACACCAAAAACTGAAGTTTGACTAGAATATCGAACTGACCCTAAATTTTCCTAATAACACTTGATTTCTACTGTTAATTATTGTCCTTTAACATTATCAATATGGCAAATGATATATGTTGATCCTATATCTAAAATTGATGTTGTCAAGTACTCATATACGTAGAACTAAGAAATAATAATAGATAGTACGATTACAATCTTGACAATGTTACTCCAATAACTAAATTGACTTTCTAATCTTTATAAACCTGAGGTGCATGACGCGACGGTAGGAAATGCTGTTTGGGTAGGATTAGGGATAGTGGCAAGGGACTGTACAGGGAAGGTTATGTTTGCAGCCACAAGGAGAATTTGTGCCTACTGGTCGCTGGAAATAGTTGAATGTAAGGCCATTGTGATGGCTACTCGCCTGGGAAAGAGTCACAACTTTCAACATATTATCTTGGAATCTGATTGTCACGTGGTGATATCGCGCCTTGGAAACTCGGTTTCCTATTTTTCGGATTTAGATAACATTCTAGAAGATATTTTTTCTCTTTGCTCTTGTTTTTCTTCAGTATTTTTCTCTTATGTTAAAAGAGATGGGAATATTGTTGCCCATTATCTTGCAAAGTATCTTCCTTTTAGCATTGAACAAGGAGAACCCCTAGGCGCTTTGTCCATTGATTAATGATTAATTTCCCCTTTCTTCTAAAAAAAACTGATGTGCATTATTGTTATCTTTATCATATGTATATCCTACCTTCATGCGTCTTATTTTTCAAAAAAATGTGTGCAAGTGATCAAATTTTTTTCATACGAAGTTCTATTAATTGTTTGGATTTTTTGATTTTAATAATGCAACCTTTTAGCCATTCGCAACGAATAAGCTAACATTTTAGTTATTCCTAAATAATGCAACCTTTAACAAAAAATTCTCTGAATGGGTAAAAACCGGATGCAACCTGATAAACAGGTTGCTCAGGACACTTGTCACAATTTCATTGGTTAGTTTTTAATTTTTGTTGAATTGAAAAAACAAAATTCTTTTTTTCCCTCTTCCTTGTCTCCCTCCACCAGCACACTTCACTCATCCCTACCCGGCCACCCCACACCCACCGGAAAACCCCCTCCCCTTAGTCCCCTACCCCAAAATCACCACCTCTTCCCTCCCCCACCCCCGAAAAAATGCAAACCCAAACTCTCCTCTTCTCACTTCCACCCACCTCCACAACCCCCACCATCACCACCTTCTTTAGCTTCTCCCTTTTTTACGAACCACCATCACCACGTTCTTCTTTCTCTTTCATCGGAACTCACCCACCTCCTCGTTCCATGAACCACCACCACGAAACCACCCCATCATCATCACCCAACGCACCACCCTCACGAAACCACCCCATCATCATCACCCAACGCACCACCCCACAAAACACGAACCACCCTCACGAAACGCGAACCACCGCACCTACCACGACACACGAACCACCCCCACAAAACTCAAACCACTGTACCGAACACACCAACGCACGAACTTTGGGTTGGATTTCAATTCAGGGGTGGGCGGGTTTTGAGATTTAAGGGTTGAGAGGGTGAGTTTCGGTGGTGGGGTGGGTGGGTTTTGGTGGTTTAAGGGATGGGGTAGGTGGCTCTCGGTGAGTTTCGCTAGTTTAAAGGGTGGGGTGGGTGGGTTTTGGTCGTTCAAGGGATGGGGTGGGTGGGTTTTGGTGAGTTTCGCCGGTTTAAGGGATGGGGTGGATGGGTTTGGGCGGTTTTAGGGATGGGGTGGGTTGTTTCGATGGTGAGGGTTGTTTTGGGGGTGGGGAAGGGGAAGGAGACGGGGTGGGGGGGGAGGGAAAGGGGAAGGAAACGGGGTGGGCAGCAGGGTGAGGGAGGAGGGAGTGAGAGAATTAGACTTTTTATTTTCTTACAAATTTTTTTTAACCTGTTTCACAGGTTACCAGTCAATTTGACTTGTTGTAGGAATTTTAGTATAAAGGTTGCATTATTTAGGAATAACTAAAATGTTAGCTTATTCGTTGCGAATGGCTAAAAGGTTGCATTATTAAAATCAAAAAATCCTAATTGTTTTCTTCCATACTAAACATTAACTAGTTGACATCCTAGGAATTGAAGTAATTCATTTTGTCATATGAGGTTTTGTTGATTTTTTTTCCTTCTCACACAAAACACGTGTTAAATTGTCTTCAAAATTTACTCCATCATAGAAAAAAAAATTATAAGGATAGATAAATCTCTTATTTGGCTTTTAAAATGGAGTAAAAGTGTAATACTAAAATACTAAATGGGGTTTATAGCATTTGTAAGTTCTCTATTACACTTTCAATAATTAGCATTAGAAAGTAGGCTAAATGTCCAGTTCAAATGCCCAATTGGAGAAGAAGACCAGTTAGACGAGTTGATGTCCAACCCAATTCTCCAAGAAGAAAGTTTATGAATCGACAAATGTGACGTCTCTAATATAGGATCAAAGCCGAAAAGTGATGCTTCACCCTCATCATGTTAAGAAAAAATTTGTTAGTCTTGCTTGTATAAATGTACATAACTGTTTGTGTCTTAGTCAAGTCAAGAGATCCCAAAATCTAGTAAGTATTGCTAGTATGATTTGAGTCCTAAATGTACATTCATATGAACTGATTTTTGTTTTTGATGAAAAAGTTTGATAGCATGGGGAATTCAAACCGTTATTAGATAGACACTTTGTGGGCCCACCTTCCCGTAAGTCTTCCCCACCGTCAATCCGCCAAATCCCACCACTCGGTGCCTCCTCTTCCCAAAACAACAAACAAACTCTTCAACAAATAAAAAAAAGAAAAAAAAAGGTCAATTCACATTCAACGAGTCATAGTCCACGTGTCACACCCACATTCCTCCATCTCAGATATATGGGACCCAAATCCCTTTGGCGCGCTTGCAATTTCCATCTTACGTGTCGTCCTCGTAATTCAACGCAGATTCCAAGGGTAAAAGGGTAAAATCACTTCCCTTACACAAAAACAACTTTCAGTTCATAACAGACAGCTGCTGCGAAAGAGGGGAAGTAACAAAAAAATTAAAAACAGCAACTGAAGCAACAACAACAAGAAGCCCAGAAAAAACCTATACATTAATCCAACATAAACATCAAAAACAATGGAAGAAACTGAGGTATATACTATGATGTTTCCTTAATTTCTCCAAACTATATAATTTTCTTTTACAAAAACAGCAAAATCATTTTATAGTTAATAGTATATACTACTGCTGATGTTGTTATAGAGTTCTTCCATTCCAACTACTTTTTTTTTTTTTGAATAAAAAAAAAAAAAAATTGGAAATTTTAATTGATTTTTGGATTTTTGAAGTGAATCGATGGATTTATGAAGTGGGTATTGCTTATTTTTTGAAATCATTAAGAGAAATTTTGTGGGTAATTTTAATTTGCAGAAAATGACGGCTTTGAAGAAGGCATATGCGGAGATAATTTTGAACACAGCGAAAGAGGCGGCTGGTCGGATAATGGCATCAGAAAGAAAAGCACATCAGTTTCATCACGATCTTTCTTCAACTAAAGATGAAGCTCTTCGTCTTTTGCTTCGTCTTAAACAAACTATGGATGTTAAAGTAATGTGTTTTTTTTTTATTTTTGTTGTTTTTTATTGTTGTTGTTTTTTTGGTATGGAATGCTGATTTTGATGGTTGATGTGATTGTTTATCTGGGTTTTTAATTTTAGGTTGTGGGTGTTTTTTAAATTGTAGTTGTTAAATTTAGGGTCTTGAGTGGATTTGATGAGTTGAAGAAGTTGTTTGTGAAATGTGTTTGTTGTTCTTTTGGGGAATTTGGGTTGATGAGTAGTGATAATTAAGTGGTTTTCTTCTCATTTGTTGTTTTGTTTGCTGGTTTCGTGATTCGGGTTTAGTTAGTTATGTTGGTGTTGTAGGAATGTGGTTTTGCCTCTTGTTATGGGTGGGTGGGGGGTTACTTCATGTTTTGTTCTTGTCATGTTTTGCATTGGAGAGATTATAAGCTTATTATGTTTGTTTGCCTTTTATCTTCATTGCTTGATTAGCTTTTCTATGTTTGATCCTTTGCCAACAGTCGTATTTAGCAATCTGCTAGTAGTTTAGCACTTGTGTGAACAAGTATCATCTATGAGTGGGATTTCTTTGTTAGTTTTGTGATTTTGAAGCTGTCGATATTTTTCACGTGTCATGTAATTTGGTCGTGTGATTTCAACTCGTACTATGTATTTCTACATCGTGGAGTAAAGTTGATAGTTCTGCAATTTATTATATTGAATTTGTTTAAACATGTGAGTTGTTAAGTTGATTGTGATTGTTTTTGCTGTATTTTCAGGTTAATGAAGCAGAGATGAAATCCCTAAACCAACAAAGAAGAATCGAGGAGTTAGAAGCTCAGCTCCAAGAAGCTGAGGATATAGTAAGTAATCTTAGAGCAGAGCTAAATGAGGCGCATATGAAAGTGGAAGAAATGGCGAATAACCAAACAAACTATGCACCGAATATGACTGAAAAGGCCCATTGTGAGGAAAGAACCAAACAGTCTGAGAATGGACTGTCTAGAGCTGTTTTAGATGCACAAACAAATTTGTTAAACCAATCAGAAAACGGGCACTATGTTGCAAACAATTCTGTAGAGGAATTGGGTAATTCTGGTGATCCAGTTGTTCCTTCAATAATTATGAGAAGCAAAAAACCTGAGTTATATAGAAATGGGTGCACGCAAAGAGTACGTGCATATGAAGGAAACCTTGTAAATGGTCATTTTTCTCTGTCTGTAGAGTTAGATGAACTGAAGTATGATAAATCCATAAGAGATAAACGAGGTGAGGGGATATCCGTGACACCTGTAGGTGCTGATGCTACATCAAAACCTTTTGACATTGAAAATGAAGAAAATGTGGACAAAAGTAGCAATCCACTGGCTCTCAAATCATTTCGAAAGAGAAGGAAAAGAGCTGCTAGATACGGAAGAAGTAATACTTCCACACTTAAGCCTATTCCTCTTATGGCAAAGGAGGCAATTTCTGATCTTCCAAAAACTCAAACATGTGTACCTGGTTCTCATGACCTCCCAGAGAGCAGTGAGAATAAAGCTAAATGTACACACACAGACCCAACTTCAACAGCAGCATCTAGCGTTTCTGAATTGGGTGTATTATCAGCACTTGTAACTGCCCAAGGTGATGAAACTGGGGCTTGTTTGGTTGCGGTGAATGAAGATACAGAAGTAGCTAGTAGTTTGGTTTTGATTAGGCAGCAAAGTGGTTCTGGGGGTTGCTTAGATGTCTCAAGTTCAAAACAAGATCTTGAGACGAATAATTCTTCCTCAGTTTATCCAGATTCGAAAGTGCTGGATGCAGGTGGTATCTCTAGTCCACCACTTAAAGATAGGGTTCTTAAGTATACTTTCCAGAGGAAGCGGAAGAAGGAATCATTAAGTGGTGATGATAGCAGCTTACTCGAGGAAAACCCCTTGAAAAGAAAAATGGTGAAGAAACAGAATGGCAATCTTGAAGCCCCAACATCTGGCACAGTGACTGAATCATCGCGAGATAGTCGGAGGATGGCACAGGTAGCACGTCAGGTTGGTATTTCTGTCTCCAATATATGAAGTTCTATTTCCTACTTTTAATTACCAAGCTATACTGGAATATCTTTGAATTGATATCCATCAATTATTT
The DNA here is from genome assembly GCA_947646795.1 of Beta lomatogona. Lineage (NCBI taxonomy): Eukaryota > Viridiplantae > Streptophyta > Magnoliopsida > Caryophyllales > Amaranthaceae > Beta > Beta lomatogona. Next base: position 2,374,870 of record CANSNZ010000988.1, read on the forward strand.
GTTTCGTTGAACTCCATTGAAGACTTGAAGTCTAGTTGATGTTCAGGGTTGGCTGGTCTAGTATTGACTTTGAACAGTGCCTGCATGGCAGCTACCTTTTCTGTAAAAGTTAAGCATCACAAGTGATGACAACAAACTTTGAGTAAATCGTGTACTATGTGGTCTGAGTGATGATGAACTTTACAAAGATGGTTGCCACTAATGGTGTTCAATTAGGTCTGTCTTTAGGTAGGACCGTAGGAATTAGGATATAGATGCACTAACAAAGAGGAAGTCGAGTTTCTTATACGTGAGCTTACTGTATGTTTTAGTTGGGGTTGTTTGAGCTGGAAGTTTGAGCGGTTTTGTCTGTTCTTGGTTTCATATAAGTGAATCTGTTGTGACTTACATTTAGTGAGTGTGCTGTTTGGAATTGGTCTCTAGCGACTAGCATGATGAATTCATTTTTAAATTTTCCTTAGCAACACGAGAAGAAGATAGTTGAAGTTGCTTGCAGTATAAGCACACAATATTAAGGACAAATGATTGGATCAGCTTGAAGATACTTTTTTAAACTGTTCATCACTAAGCATGTTCATATAGGTCGTTATGTCATCAGGGATTCCGGACTTCTGGTCAAATGTCACTGTTGCAAAGAAAGTCTCAGTCCTGTTTGTGCTTTTTGCTTTTTTTAAGGGGAGGCGGGCGGAGAAGTCCTCTAAGAGATGAGTGTTCACACACACAAATATTGAGTGACTACATTAGCTGGGAATCCCGAATATGATTAGCTTAGATGCAAACTGTCACTAGTGGGGCTGTCTGTGCACTCAAGTAAGCATTCGCTGGATTTGCTACTATTAGTTCTTGCTTAATACTTGAAATGTATCCTAATATATGATCACAAGAGCCCTTTTTTAGTTTTTGGAGGGAAAATTAAGCTCCACCTTTCACCTCCCTTTCTTCCCCCTTCCTTTCCTTTCTGTGTTGCTTTCCAAACAAAACGTCAGTCTTTCAGGTTGACTGCATGTATTCCTGATCAATGTTTCTATATTTTTTTATGTTTTGAATCTTGAAAGTTCTCAGTCTAGATTTGCATATATCTTTGTTGCATGTATAATCATCTTAACTACTTGAGGTTTGTTGAGCACTGCTTTCCATGTAGTCCATTGAGGAATGACATTCTTTTATGAAGCAGTTGCAACGTTTGTGTGTCAGATGGGATTTAGCTTTTGCCATCTTGACTAGTATGTGTATTTCTTTCTCGTGCAAGAACTATGCCACAACTACTTTTCATTGATGAGCCCAGAACCTTATTAGAAGGAGCTTGACAGCTTGTTTGGACAACTTGTTTATGAAGGGGAGCTGGGGAGGGGAGGGGAGAAGAAAATCAATTCTCTTGTTTGGACAATACTTTTTATTCTTTCAAGGGGAGAATGATACATTGTTTAAAATTGATCTTACTTCCTAATTTGCACGTACGAATTTCACGTTCCTCCCTGTTGACATTTTTTTGTTTGAAATAATTCAACACTTTCTGTTCTTCACATATGGAGGAAGCAGAGCCACCAAAATAGAGCTCCAGGGAATCAACCATCTAATCATTCTTCTTTTTAACTCTCTCCATGAGATCCAACAACGCTGAGCCCTTCAACCACTCTCCACTCTCCACTCTCTATAATTTGATATGAACTTGAATTAATTTTAATGCACAAATCTTTTTTATACAATTACTATATCTATAATCACGACACTAGTGATTAATGGAGGATCATAGTTACAAAGACAATGGCACAAAGGAGAGTGTGAGAAAGACTGAAGAAAGAGAATATCTCACCTGATAATGTCATCAAAAGCTTAATACAACTCTAAGCTAGTCCTTATTTGTAGGGAGGCATTGCAAACCATAAGTAAACCCTAATGAACTTGGATTCTTGGCCATTGGTTACATTTAAAGGGCTGTGATTAAATTAGAAGAAATAAGGAAGAAACAGTCTTGTGTTTTGCACAGAGCCAGTGAATGGTTATGCATCAATACATAGTCTAGCCCCTGCACTAGATTAGAGGCAATATTCATGCAAATTTTAGCTATGGATGCTACAAGGGGTCAGACTGTGCACTTGATTGAAAAGAACAGAACACCTTCAAATGCTCTTCTCTCTCTCTTTTCTCGTTGTTTTGCGCATGTGACCTGTTGTTGAAAACTCTTGGGCTTTTCATATTCAAATGCTACCACATAAAGGTCACCCATGCACGGAAAACTCATTTCAGGTCTAGACTGCCCAATGACCATGTTTAGCTTCCATAGCCATATTAAAGACTCCAATTGCAATCTCAACCATTGTCAACCTTGTTTATTCACCTATTTTTAGCTAATATGCATAATGAACAGAGATACAAGTACGACGATCCAGTTGATTACATTGGAAGTAAATCATCACCAAATGGAAACCAGATTTTATTATCCATTTAAAGATCATAAAAGAAATGAATTTCTTGCATTGGGTTCCAATTTACTCATCTATGTATAGTTTATTTCTTGCATATATTCATCTTGAATAGAGTATCTTATCTCTCAAGATTTATGTGAAGCGGTGCCCTTAATGTGAAAATTGGTAGTACCTGCTACTCATAGACAAGAGTTACTGGCTGAAGCATGGAAGCTGGAGCTTTATTATACTATTAGGAAATTGAAGAAAATGTGTTAAAGCTGCTGGATTTTGGTTATCATAGGTTGTGTTCTTAATGCAGCACTTCATAAGAAAGGAATGTCATGCCTTCTCACGTACTTGATGTAACACTCAATCAAAGCCCTTGCAAATATAAGATAGTAGAGATATTGTAATTATAGGGGTATATCCTGTCCATTAGCAAAGGGATATATATAATAAAATCTTTAGTTGAATATAAAATCTCAAGTTTGAGCTAGGTCTGAGTTTACAGCTCTGTTGCTTGGAAGTTGTAGCTTCTTGTTGAGTACCTGAAAATCGGCAAGAGCTCCAATTGAGATATCCTCTCACGACCTTAGCCTGTTTAGATATCCATTGGCTTGTTCGAAGATGATCTTGTCCATTTTTAGGTTATCTTGTAGTTTGTAGACTGATTTGGTTTTCATGGAGGTGATACAGAAAGGATAAAAGTAGAAGTAATGAACGATTAAGTATTCCCTTCATCCATTCTGTACGAGAAACGATAGTTGATAAAAATCAATAAAAAAACCTTTACCCCATTCATCCCTCAGAACATGTAGGTCATTTTCAAGGAACTAAGTTAATATTGCAAAATTATCCTAGAGTATCAAGTTTACATCACCACCATATATATGTAGTCTTCTTAAATTCTTTGTCAAGGGTGTACTAAGGGTAATGTGGGAGAATTCAAAGATTAAATTCAGAAGAAAGTGACCTGTTAATTTGGAACAGTCCATAACAGAAATATGGTCTATTATTTAGGGACGGGAGTATTAAAGATTATAGTCGAATCATCTTGGAATAGTGTAAAACAAAAGGTGAATTCTTGTGACAGCGAGGGAGGAACACCTAGAGGATACAGCTAGTGTTAGGAAAGCTCAGGCTGGCTGGTATCCATCCATTCCATAGATAAAAGAAGACTCAGGTAGGTATTTTTCTCCTTTTCCAACCCAACCTTCCAAATATATTCCTATGAATCATCTATTAGTTCTGGACTGACTTTCTTTAATAATTAGTAGAGCTTGATGCAGAACTTGCATGGTGTATACTTCTCAGTAAAATGTCTTCATTTTTGTTAGTATGTCCGTCATTATTCCATTGTACTTAACACAGTCTTCTCCCCAATTTGCAGCTCATTTCGCTGTCTGAAAAAAAGTGGTGGAAGTAGAAAACAAGTTTGTTGCTTGCTGTGCAAGAACTGGCCTACGAAATGAAAATCGAAGCATACGCAAATGAAGATGTTCACATCATGTTGATGTTGTGCAAATAGCACCTTATTTAACAGCTCAGAAGCTGCTTCTATAGAGGGAGAGGGAGTTAATTATGTTCCCGGCGTCACAATAATAAAGTCATATTCTTGTTTATTATAGCATTTTTCCCAAAATCTTAATGTTTTTAACACCCAGTTAATATATAGTAGTAAATGATTTTATTATGAGATATAGAGTATTACAGTTTAACTTCTCGAAGGTTATCGACTCTTGAATGGCCTTACTTTGATAGGCGATTTGCAAATGCTTCAAGTTATTTTGCTCAAGATATGCCTGAATTAGTTCTTTCTTCATTTGAAACGGAACTTAGTTTGAATTCTTTAATATTTTATTCAAACATGTTGGCAACTTTAGAGTTGTTTTTTCTACTCGGCTCTATTTTTTAAGTTAGTCTGCTTCTATTTTTACATTTACCCACTTTGTCTTTTTTGTACCATTTACAAACTTTATATTAACCATCCTTTGTGATTCATACAATAAGAAAAATATAATAATATTGGGGTCTTGTTAGATATTCATCTCAATATTTATTTGTAAGATATATAAATTTATATGGCTGAAGTTATAAATTCACAAAATAAAAGTGAAACCGCTGATATATATATTATAAGATAATCTATATATTAGTGAATAACATATTTATGGACGATTAAATTAAAGAACTAAAAGGACAGGTAAAACTAGCTAGATTAGCTATTCTATCAGCATGTGAAGTACGCGTAGTCGAAGAAACCTATAATTGTAGTTTGATTATCAATGTGTGGTAAATTACAAGGGCTGTTGCTTCATTTTTATTTTTTTTTTGACGGGAAGAAAATGGATTTCATTCATAAGAGATAGCCAAACGACACTTACAATCAATTCCTGAAAAACCGAATATTCCAACACAAGTATATAACACCTTAGAACTAGAAACATCACATATTTGATTAAAAACAGCCCTAATAAAAAACTTCATCCGAAGCAATACAAACTGTGAATTCGCTCTGATTCGGCTTAACTTCCGCTAATTCATAGTCGTTTGGGTGAAAATACTTATGTGGTCTTCTAGATTCTTACAGAGAATAGAGATTGTTAGATCTTTCTTCTTCATCAGACGAGCAAAAAACCAAATAAAACACCTAAAATAAATACCATCTTAAGGATGGGATATATTTATTGGAAGCAATTAAAAGAGTTTTTGGGGCTTACCACCGGTATGAATACCAGTGGAAGCCCCTATAAAGATTCACAATTGAGGCCAAGAAGAAAGAGATGAAAGATAAAGAGAAATAAGGGTAAAGAATGAAGGAAAAACCTTCAAGAAACAAGAAAAGCCTAGCGATAGAGGCTAGGAAAAAACCCTCCCAAGGAGAAACCCTAGAGAGAAAAAACCCTCCCAAGGAGAAACCCTAGAGGGAACTTAGCACGGCTGCTTCATCTTATTTTAATTTCTTTTATCATCTTTCTTCTTTTTCCCTCGGACTTGCGATTTGAATGCAGCCCATACCAAATCTCGTCTTCATCTGTGCCTTCATCAATATTATTATTATCGGATTTTTCACTATATACCCCTGATAAATTTTTTTATTCACCATATACCCTTGATGTTTTTCAAATTCACCGTATACCCCTCAATTTATTAGTAATTCACCATGTGCCCTTAATGATTAACGACTATTAACTTTTTTATCATTAATCCCTGATCTTCTATATATATCTAAAACCCAAGACAAACAAATGTCATGCTGCCACATGTACTCTTCCCTCTCCCACACAATCAAATGAGACATTAAACAATAAAAATGTGTGTTTCAAGACTTGAACCCATGACCTCTCATTTGATATGCTAATGCACTAACCAACTACACTACAATGCTCATGTTGGTCTTTGTGGGGGAAAAAAATCATTTAAAGGCAAATATTTCTATTTTTGAAGACTTCAAATGCACATCGGTAAATAATCCGGGGCGTATGGCCCGGGATTACTAAACCTTAATTGATCTCTATTTCACTCATTTACCCTAACATATTAGCATTGAAACAACACCTAAGGCCAGAGAAAAAGAGAAGATTTATGAAGGAAGAGTGATAAAAAGGATCATTGTTGTGTTTTAATGGTGGTCAATTAAGGTTCACGACTCAAATATGGGTTAATTAGGGGTTGGTAACAGAATTAGGGGTTAGTGATCAAAAAAGTTGATAGTCGTTAATCATTAAGGCATATGGTGAATTATCAAGAAATTGAGAGGTATACGGTGAATTTTGAAAACATTGATGGTATATGGTGAATAAAATAATTTGTCGGCATATGGTGAAAAATCCATATTATTATTATTGTTTTCATTAGCTATCTTCTTTTGCTGCTTCTTCTTCCTAGCCTTGTCCTTGATTTATCAACTTGTTTATAAGAGGGGCAGTTCATTTTTGAAGGAGGCTCAGTTCAGTTGAGATTATATTGGTCCCTTTATTAATATATTAAAAGAACAAAGATTTTTTAAAATTCAATGTACTAAAAAATAAAAAAAATATATACATATCGAACATCATCCAGGTAAAATTAGAAGCGCTCTTTGAGTAAGTTGTCTCTTTAATTTTAGACAACATTGACTTTCATTTATTGGCATTAATGCAAGAATTTATAGGATGAAATCATGAATAGCCATGTGTTACAATCTTGTCTTATACTATTTATTTTAGTGTTATAATAACTCATGGTTTTACCATTATCAGTAAGGAAGAGTTATATTCTCCCTATGACTTATTTTATTATTAGTATTAATGAAAGCTGTCTAATATCATTGGGTTAAAATTTGTGAAAAATATTCTTTTGAATTATTAGAAGATTAAGAGTGACATAAACCTTTAGTTTTAACAAGTAGTGTATTAAAAATTATTGTTTGATTAATTAAGTTTGGAGTAATTTAAGGGAATCAAAGTCGTAATCAGATTATCAGGAGTGGTATTTTGATCAATTTACTATCCGGATTCATATCAATCATACTGCTACAATAAAAACTATGCAAAATGGAAAATATACGAGTCCTACACCAACAATGGAAAATGTTTTGTATAATGAGTCAATATATATTAATATAAAAATAGTATATGAGGCTAAAAAATTTACGAGGCCCTGTGCGGTCGCCTATGTCGCACGTGCTCAGCGCCGCCTCTGGTGTATGATTCTTGTTTATAGCAATTAAACCAGCATAAGTATTGTTATAGACGTCATTTGCGTAATTATCATCATTATTCACCGTACAATTTCTCTTGGCAGAATCTTGGTGAAGTCATTACTCGTCAATTAAATTGTATGACATAAATCACGCAAACGCTCTGTCATGATAAGGTGATAGGGCTCATAAATTGTATGATGTAAATCACCTAAACACTTCGTCATACTGAGGTTGTAGCGGTATTGCACTTCATAATCATCAAGCACTTGTAGAAATGGTTTCAAATTCCCACAAGTAGCCATTTACAACAGGTCTAGCAAGCTATACCTAATAGGAATGAATGAAGAAAGAAATATGATAATAAGGTGATGATTAAGGGTGTGTCTATTTTATAGCACTAGAATTACTTTGGGGAAAGGTTCTCTGACGCAGAATTGGTGTAGGATTAATTTTATTGTGTAAATAAAGTTTCAATCCAAAAATATTTAGGTTTTCCCAAACACAAAAATATGTAGATTAATAAACATCTTCTAGTCCAAAACTACCTCCAAAGCGACATTGGCTTGGTTTCCGTATACTAACGTCATTGAATATAAAAAAAAATTACCTCAAGTTTTACAAGATAAAATATACTAAAAGATTTGTAATCACCCCTAAAAGCAACATATTCTATTTTTTACGCAAAACTGCTTGAAATTTTATTGCATATAACTGCTCTAGACAACTAAATCATGATTGATAGGGGTGTTCATGGGTGGTTAACCGTTCCGAAATAACATTTCGGTTCGGTAACCGGAAATAACAGTTTGCCATTTTTGCGAACCGTAACCGTTCAAACCGGTAACCGCATAAACGGTTAACCGATTTTTCGGTACGGTTTTCCGGTTAACAATTAACCGTTACTCAAGTTTTATTAAATTATTTTACTAAATTTATATATTAGATTTCAAATTTTTCTCAACATTAATAATATAATATTAATACCAAGATTCTCTATCAAAGATAATCATCCCTAAAAACATTCCGCACCATATAATACATATCTCAAAGTTCTAATTAAGATACTTAATACTTACTAACTTATGTTTTCTCACATAAATCAGTTTACAGACTCTACACTACATTACTTACTAAATTACTGCATTTAATAAAACAAAATAATTAATTAATATAATTATTATAAAAATTAAATAAAAATAAATAAAATAAATTTATCCGGTTTTTCGGTTAACCGTTTTATAAAAAGCATAACTGTAACCATACCGTGTAACCGTAATTTTTACCGGTTCGGTAACCGAACCGTTTAATCCCAAATTTTCCGCTTCGGTAACCGCCCATTTTGACCGGTTTTTCGGTTTCGGTTTTTTGTGAAGACCCTTAATGATTGGTACCAATTACCAAAACCATATTCGTATATTACGGCACTATCCTTTTGGATTTATTTTCAGCTTAGTTTACTTCAGCTTAATGTTTTAATTATAATTTTTGTTTTAAATTTTACTATTATAATTATTTTTATCATCATCATCATTTCAGTTCGTTTCAGTCCAGCTCAGTTCAATTTCAAGCAGTCCAAAAACATGGGGCCTACATCTAGTTATAAGTTAGAACTTACAAAAAAAAGAAGAAGTTATATAAGCATATTGCCTTCGACTTTCGAGGAAGGCGTTATTTTACAAAATCCTCTAAGTCTTAACAATTAGCTTTCAACTACCAACTAAAGTTTACGAAATGCATTTACACATGCAGCTAGTCAAACTATTAACTAGATTTAGCTAGTCAAACCAAAAATAGAATCAACTATCTACTATAAGCTATTTGCCAAACAGAGCCAATAAAAAAAAAAAAAATCCTAAAACTATGTGGTGCGGTTGCTAATCGTGGATGGAGTATGTATTAGGATGTCTGAAATATAGTATGGCTTTAATCTGGTTTTCAAAAATCGTACTCCCAAAAAGGAAAGAGAAAAAAGCTAATCGACCCAGCTAAGCGTTGTGGGAACAATGTAAATTTGTTATTGCTAATCATGTTTATTGTCTTGATTTTGTTGCGTGCATAAAAAACTTGCAACAAAATGGTTCGGTCATTGTTTGGTTGAGAGTTGAGAGTAGAAAGTAGACTTTCTAAATACTTATATAGATATCTATGCCTGGTAGTGGTATATATAACAAAAATGCAATAAGTGATATTGGTGATGAACGTCCCCTTTAATTTGTAGATGTTCATTCTCCAACGATTGCAAGTTGCTTGAGAGTTGAGACTTGATCCTTCAGCGGTGTTGCTAAGATATGCCCAGTGATGGGGTGGAGTTGGTTTCTAAGTTGAGGCTGATGGTACTGTTGTGGCGACTGCATCAGCCATCAACCATCAGCCATCAGCCATCAGCCATCAGCTGACTGAACTGCTAGGCTATGGCTATGGAATACAAATTAAAAGGGCGGCCAACTAATTAAAGACACTGCTGGAAGGACATCAAGATTGCCTTGCTAAGTATCAAGTATATGGGCACCGCTAGCTTTGATCAAACTTGGAGATTGTGGGATGTTCACTCTCTGGTATAGACTATAGAGGTGTTACTGCAACAAGCTAAGGACATTGCAGACGAGTGTGTCACATATCTTTCCATCCTGATGAATCACTGGTAGTGTCTTCAATCAGGGATGGATAATGGATAATGGATAATGGATAATGTTTGCAAGAATATGGGACATAAAAACTGGTCGGTAGACAAAATACTAATTTTAGACAATAAAAACAGAATCATAACGTAAAAAAGAGATTGAGAGGAAACAAAAACCTAAAGAGAGCTCCTTAGACCTAAGGGAATCATGCATGTATACGAGTGAGTAGTGAGTAGTGACCCTTCCTCTTCTTGAATCTATGATAAATAACTTATCACAACATTTTAATTTAATTTTTAGTTATAGAGATGGGCCTAAAAAGAATGGACATATTTTGTAAACTGTGGCTAACGAACTGTGGGCCTATAATAGGGTATTGGTATAATCCAAAGACTAAACAAATTTCCAAAGCTGAAATTCACATCAAATATATCCAGCAAATCGACTTGTTCCAAGTTATAAGCTACTTTCGTTGTTCCCCTCAAGAAAAAAAAGCTACTTTCATTGATATTCTTCATTCGCAAAAGATGGGGGAACTAACTCTTTAAGTGAACTAAATCTTTAAGTGTAATTGAATGGTTAATGAATAATTATACTCCCTCCATTTTTTTTTTTAATGTTTCTACTTTATTGTTTGACTTGTACATTTGTCAACACAATTCTTTGACTACTAATATATGTAATTGCGTTTTAGTAAAAAATTATAAAAAAATGTAGACCTATAGTATATGGCTGCAGCGTATTTAACTTAAGCATCCTCCATAGCTTTTTGCCTTCTTCCTTGAATCTGCTGAAGATCTGACACTCATCTTCAACTTCTAAAGTTTTAAAGAGAAAATCAATTTGGAAAAAGGGTATAATTTAGGGGAAATGAGGAGGGGTCACGTTATGTTGGAAGTAAAAAGGGAGTAAAACTAAAAAAACTAAAAGGCAAACTAATTAAGTGGGGAGATTCCCTAAATATATTAAAATATTGAAGATTTCTCGGCTTAAATGGAATCTCAAGCCAAAATCTTCATTTGTGTTGTTTCGTGCACCCACCTTATGAAGTTTATGTTGTGCACTGCACCTCGTTTAGTTCGTGCTGTTTTGTGCACCAAACCAATAGTTGGTGCTGTTCGCGCCAATTATTCCTATTATACAAGTACTCTTTAAGACGAATCAAATAAGACTCATAAACTATGTTTTTTCCTATATAGAAAAAGTTTAGAAGATTATATATAATTCTAAATAATGCCTAATAAATTTTAAATAAGAACATCGATAGAGCAGGGATGGAACAATTTGACTTTTGCACTATTAACATGTATTTCACTTTGACCAAACTTTTTAATTATAATCTATACAAATAAATGATCTTTGTTGTTTTAACTATTTCTAATTTTAGTAATAAGTAACAAAAAAATATACTACCTTCGTCTCAGAATAGTTTGAACACTTTCCTTTTATGTTTGTCCCAAATTAGTTTGAACACGTCCATTCTTGGCGTGGTCCCACAATTAATATATTATTTCTTTTACACATCTTTAGCCCACACTCTAGGTCTCTACCTTTTATCAATAAAAAGTTACCCAACTTTATCTCTCCTCTAATAAAAAAATACCCCCACCAACTCCTATCACATCTACTTTTTAAATAAAATAACATTTGATGACCAAACCACAACTTATCACCTTAAACTACGTGTCCCAATAAGTGTTCAGATCTTTCTGGGATGGAGGGAGTATAAATCGTCACAATTGTGTAACTCAGACTATTGCAATATTTTGGAAAACATAGGGCATATTTTATTAATTGACTGGGAGCTTTTTACAATTTTATGCATCTCACCCATTCTTTGCAATTAAGGTTTTGACCTCGTTGTTGTTTTAAATTCTTGGCCAAAGAAACAAAATCAAAATTAACTAGATGATGATATAGGTCTTCAACAAAGTAATAAGTTGAGGACATTTTAATTTTAGTAGGATCTAAAAAAAAATATAGAACGATTCTGAATCGGACAATGTTCGGAGCATGATTATACTACATCCGTTTCTTTTTAATTTACACACTTTTCTTTTTGGTCTGTTTCTTTTTAATGTACACACTGTTGTTTTTTCTATTTTTGGTAACATGTCACATCTAATTTCTCCTCTTTTTCCACCCATGTCATCCACTTTTTAATATTTTAACCCACTTTTGAGTTTCTCTCCATCACTTTTTAGTTTCTCTCTCCACCTTCTTAGTTTATCTCTCATACTTTCGTACGTTTTTCTCGGTTTTCCCCAAAAGTGTGTAGATGAATTTAAAACAGAGGTAGTATTATGCAAAATAGTTAGGGCAAAAGGCTGGAGAGCTATTGGGTAGTTGGGTATTGCTACCAATAATAATAATTCCTATTTCCTAGTATTGGTAAAGAAAGAGAGAGATGGGAATAGGAAGCAAGGTGGGAGATTGGGTTTTCAAGGGTTTTACGGCGAGTTTGGGATTGGCAACCATCTATCTCACTGCCACTTTCTCCGCTAATGTCTATCGAGGTCTCTCTTGGCACAACGCTCAATCGGTACCTCTACTTTCTCTCTCAACTTTTCTTATTTTTGCAAATTGCAAATTTTAATACAATACCTTGCTTCTTTAGTTAAGAACTTGATTTTCCTGGGTACCCTTTTTAATTATTTAGGATTCCCAGTTAAATTATTTCTGCCAACTGAGATTTTCTGTGATGTAATGTGGGCAAGTTTCTGAATTTTTGCAGGAACACCAATTGAGTAGTTTTATTGATGAATGGACCGTTTATGTGCTATTAAAAGTATATATATAACATTTTTTGCTGTATAATTATATGGTTTTTTGCATTAGCAATTTGCTTAACATTAAGTGGTGTCTATGTTAGGCTTTTATATGTATTTATTATTGCCTCCCTCCATCATTGTTTAGAAATATGTTTGTATAGCATTGGGGGATGGGAGGAGAGGTGAGGAGTTAGTTAGCATTTCTCTTCCGAAATTTTCGGACAATTGAAGGATTTGGTTTATTGGAACGAAGAAATGGATCCTTGCAATTCCCTTCCCTTGCCTTGATCCATTGTTTATCCAAATGAGGGGAAATGAATCTATATTTTTCTCTACCACCTTTCCCTCCAAATATCCTCATCCCTATGTCTTACTTATATAAGTTGTTCGGTATAAGAAATAGTCTCGACTGGCTGGATGTTTGATCAAGGAAAATTGCTTATTGAGTGTTAGTGAGGAGAGTGGTAGTTATAGCTAATAGGTGTGAGATTAGCCATCCGATCCAGCTCTCTCGTTCCTTGTTCTCCTTCTTTATTGATTTGGTAGTTGTAGGAAAATAGTTTTCCGTCAATCTGATACTGGTTTTTGTGCCTGCTGTACTTTTGAAAACAATATTAATGTGAGTTTCTTGGTTGATTTTTGTGTCTTCTGTAATTTGTGATCTTCAACTCACATGCCTTATTCTCTTTTTTGCTTGCTCCTGACTTGTTCTGTCTGCTTTTTTTTCTACCGAATTGATCCAGTTCTATCATCCTCCTGTTACCCTGATCTCCACGTGCTTCCACAGTTGCACTTGATCTTGTGTAAATTTATAGAGCATGTGGTGTGTAGAATCCAACTTTTCTAAACATCTTAAAGTTTTTGCCTTTTTAGAGCCTAATCTGCATTAGAAACTTCCATAGCGGTTCTTAAACTTCACTCTGGATTATTTGGCTGGAGTTGGGAAAAGCTTCTGGTTCCAAGGTTGTTAGATATGCTTTCGTAGTCTGTAAAATGATATCATTCCCTCAATGAGTGTCCGTCATCTATGGCTTATAGGCGTTATAGTCTATGATACTCGGACACGGCATTTTTGCCGCCGTACCGGTGTCGATACGACACGACACGGATCCGGGTACGAAATACGGGTCAGATACGCGCAATTACCCTCGGATACGGCAAGGTATGAGAAGAGAGAAAGTGAAGATAGAGGGGAAAAGAAAGGTTATATTTGTTACCAGTTTCTCTTCATATCTTCAATTTTCAGATCTAGGGTTTGAGTAGTAAAACCCAGATCTGAAAATCGAAGGTGAAATTATGGGGCTCTTGGACGCTGAGTTGAGACGAGTTAGATGCGTGAAGTTCCGGTTGCCAATAATCATCTCACCGGTGTATTCACCGGCAGCAAAGGAGAACGGAAGAGAGAAATAGTTGAACTGGGTATCGGAAACCACTTGAACAGAGAACCTTAACTCTTCCTTTCTTTTTGCTTTTTTTTTTTTTCATTCTGGGGTGGGAATGGGAAAGGGTGAAAAAAAGACCCATGTGACTGACAGGAGTGACAGCTGTTTGCCTTTCTTTTTTCTCTCTGGTATCCTAAAGCACGTGGAAGGAAGTGCTAGTAATTACTATTGTTTTATAGTTTTACCCTTATTTTTATTACTTTATTTTATTAGGTTGTTGACTTTTGAAGTTCCTATACATTTTTTAGTGACCACAGATTTATTGGAAACACTTTTAAGGAGATATTATTGGTTTTTTAAATTTTAAACAGAAATTATATAAAAAAAATAAGATAAAGTAAGTATTATATTTTTTTTTGCCGTATCCCCGTACCCGTATCCAATTTTAGGACGGTGTCCCCGTATCCAATTTTTTTGAAAATGACGTATCGGATACTTGGATCCGTACCCGTATCCGATACTCGTACCCGTGTCCATGTAACATAGGTTATAGTTACGGGCTACTATGTAATGTACTATAACAGGAAATAAGCCAATTATACCTTTTAAGAAGACTGATAGTCTTTGAATTATACTATTTGCTCTTAGGTTTTTGTCACTGTGAATGGATTCATTGTTAGTATATCGTAATCAAATCATGGTTGTGGGCCTTGTGGCATCCCTGCTCTTTTGAATTTCTTCGCCAGACTTGGATTATATATTGTGGCATCACTTAAAATGGCCTAATATGATATTAAAATATGCTGTTGGTTCTTATTTAGGTAGGTGATTGTGTAGGTCTATTAAACTTGCTTAGAATGTAGACTTGTGGATCTAGTATTGGACCGAACAGGAAGTAGTTGATTAATATTGTGGTTGGCTTAGAAGATAAGCATGGCTGGCTATTTAGTGCAAAATCAACTGTTTCAATCGCACTGGGGTTGTACTTAGTTGTAGCATTGCATTTAGTCATCTCCACAATATATTGCATTGCACAGAAGTATATAACAGTTATACTAGAGAAAGGGAAAGGAATCAAGAAAGGAAAAAGAAGAAAGGAACCAATATATTGCACTACATTCATGGAGATGAGGGTAGAGCTGTGTAGCCATGGTAACAAATGGGAATTGTAGATGGGTGGTGGTGTCAATTTTATAGGCCGTGAGAGGGTTCATGGTGTCAAGTTGTTGGGGAGGGATAACGTGGTTGGTGGTGGCATTGATTTTCTTCCACAAACTTTATCGACTCTTTCCTGTTTATCCTCATCTTATATTCACTTTTGACACTTATAACGAGGCCTTATAGTCTTTGTTCTGGCATTCTGGTTGACTTCAACTAGACTGCTTCACCTCTACTATAGGCAGAGCATTAATTGGGGATCTATTTTGAATGAATTGGCATCATTGGTCTTCTTACTGATCAGTGAAATGTGAATCTCTGTAGTTCTGTTTTAATGTGTTAACTATTGTTAAACTTGAGCAAAAGGATTTTATTTTTGCTTTTCCTCATGGAGATAAGAAGGTACAAGAAGGGCAAGATTTTACATTTATTTGCCAATGCTCAACTGCTAATATTTTCCTGTTCTTTTCCAGAAACTTAAATTTATGCACATCAATTTTGGTCTCTTTTCCGGTACAACTGAATTTCTTTGATGTTTCTCTGAAGATGATAATCGAAACAGTTGGTGCAAGTCCTTGCCTTTTCTTAATTACTTGCTATCCTGGATTCCTGGTTGTCTAATTTCCCCTTCATGTTGCTCAAAGTTCTTCCTATGTAATTAAAACTTTGATCAATTTCTTTTCCTTCGTACTCTCTCAAAGTCTCGAAGAGGAACGAAATGAATTATACCAGTTAGTTCTTTGCTTGCTAGTTGCAAGTCTTGCACCTAAAGTACTTTAAATAGTGACATATTAGGGAATACATGGGTCATCTCTATCCTCTCCCTCACGCTTAATTTAAATAGTATCATATCAAGAACATATCAGAAACCATTACTATACCAGGAAAGGTGACAGCTTTTCTAGTCGTTTAGTTTACCAATTGTATCTGAGATCTGAATATGTCTACAGCTCGTGGCATGCTTCTACTTTTAGATTTGTATTCCTCCTTGTCATCCTCAAGCATCACATGTCAAATTTATCTTCCTAGTGCTGTATGTTGGTTCATGTATTCAGTTTGCAGTATCTTTTAACAAATTATGTTATTTGTCCTGCCGATTAGCTAATATTTCATGCATTCTGCTCTTGATGTTTTATGATGATATAATTATAATTTACTCCATGATTGTAACTTCTGAATTTGGATACATTGTAGACCGTCATTGAACAATTCATTTTTTTGCAGAAATTGAACCAGGAAGAGCAGGACGATCAGAAAAATGTGGCCTGAAATATTGTAATCGCATTAACTGCTGAATAAAGACTTCTTCTTCAAATTATTCCTGATGTAGAGTACATGCTAAGACAAACCATTAGATACGTGAACACGTCTGGATGTAGAATTTTGAAATAGTAGATCACGTTTTGTGCTTCATCTACGATATTCCTTTTACAAAGAGATAACATTGTAGATGTAATAACAAGCCCTCATTAATCATTTTTATTCTCGTGTCAATTTCGATTTGTTCACAAATATATTAAAATCCATATAAAACATGAGATAATTGCATAATATGACAACTTGATCAACTTTGGCCAGGTCCGAGTTCCTTTGTGTTCGTGTCATGTCCAGTTCGGATTTCTCTCAATAACTTTATATTTGTGTTATCTCCATTTTGGTCGTATTGTCATGTCATGTTAAGAGATTGTTAGCTAATTTTGTATATTGTTACTCTGTTAGGACATCCGATCAAAGTGAGAACAAAGAAGCCATAATGAACAAAAAATTACGGGACATCAAATGATGCAGACTGAGATTATAGAAATATTTTCCATATATATATATATATATGATTCCTACCACATAAGCAGGATGAATTAGAGAATAATTTCCATATATATGTGATTCCACACCAAAATGATTTTAGCAAAAGTGCATTCTTATTCTGATCACTTGTTGAATGTGGAATACTCCAACCCCCCCCCCAAAACCACATCTACAGAGATAGAGCACACCTTATAAGTATAAGACACCTGTTAAGTAGCTACTAAAAGATAAAGGATAGAGATACGTTTGTAAAAACTATCATGTAATAGATAAATATTGTAATAGTTGTAATGCGACAAAAGATAGGCGGCGAAAAATATGTGAATAGTGAATAGTGTGAACAGTGCTTTTACTGTAGCACTTTCACTGTAGCAATAGTATTTGTAATAGTATGAATAGTTTTGTAAAAATGGTACGGCACTTGTAAAAGCTATGCCTATAAATAAGAACCAGTTACAAGGTATATACCCAGAAATTTATTAACTAAAGATACCTTGAAGAGATATTGCAGTTGGATGCAGCAGAATAACAACCACTCATGTAAAATGTGTGGAATTAAACAAACGACTGTACCAATGATTGAAGATATGGATAGGCTGTGGAGCTGAATCATCTAGCACAACACAGCATCTACTACGAGAGATAGAGCACACCTTATAAGTATAAGACACACTGTTAAGTAGCTACTAAAAGTTAAAGGATAGAGATACGTCCGTAAAAACTATCATGTAATAGATAAATATTGTAATAGTTGTAATACGACAAAAGATAGGCGGCGAAAAATATGTAAAATATGTGAATAATGAATAGTGTGAACAGTACTTGTACTGTAGCATTTTCACTGTAGCAATAGTATTTGTAATAGTATGAATAGTTTTGTAAAATTGGTACGGCACTTGTAAAAGCTATGCCTATAAATAAGAACCACTGGGGAAGCAAGAGGCATCATCGCCTTCTCCCCATTTCTCTACTACTCCCTTCCTCTACTTCTCTCAAAATCCCTTCTTCTCTCTAAAATAATTACGCTTCACCCTTAGTTGGTATCCCAAGCAATCCTAGTATCAAGCAAGCAGATATTGGTACTAGCCAAAAATATAAAAGCCAAATTATTACAAAAAAAGTTAATTCTCCTTTCAAGAAGAGTATGTCCTTACAAACTTATTACCCCAATCAAGCCAATAACCCCACACCGGTTATCAATGAAATAAATTTTCCCGACCCTAGTACCAGATACCACATCTTTCAAAGAAAAGCTAACCTTAGGAACCAAACAAACTATATCTCATTTGGTTCGCCAATATATAGATAATTTCTTATTTATTGCCAACAAACTAAATACCGTCCCAGAAATAAACACTGAAGACCGCCACGGGGAGATAGAAGGAGGTTATGTTACAAACCCCTTAAAAAGGGTAAACGAGTTAATAGCGTTGCCTGGTTGCAATGCAAATTTAACCAAAGCAGCATATGATTATGGCCTTCTTAATTCAGTATATACAATGAATGGAGAAGAGCTATCATCAATTCCTCGCCTATATAAAGCGGCTAAAAGTTAATTGCAAATTACAAAATCTCCTATGATTTTTATAAGATGCTATCTTGCCCCGGGCGAAGTTACTTTCTCCGAAATAAAACAATGTATTAGGGTTGTTAAAATGGATTGTACAGCAAATTTTATCTTTCCCGAAGAAATTAAGGCTCGCCCAGAGTTAAACCAAAATGAGATACCATATCTCCTCGGAGAGAAAACAGCAGTCAAGATAAAAGCGATTTATGACGCCTTGATTACCATGGTCAAGACTCATGTTTGGATAAATCATCGAGAGTTAAATACATTAATTATATCTCAAAGCAAAACATATGGCCATGATACGGTCGAAACTATCAAATCATGGGTATGGAGCCTGCTCCATCCAGTTCAAGAACCGATTACAAGGTATATACCCAGAATTTTTCTAAATGAAGATACCTTGAAGAGATATTGCAGTTGGATGCAGCAGAATAATAACCACTCATGTAAAATGTGTGGAATTAAACAAATGACTGTACCAATAATTGAAGATATGGATAGCTGTGGAGCTGAATCATCTAGCACAGCAGCATCTACTACAGAGATAGAGCACACCTTATAAGTATAAGACACCTATTAAGTAGCTACTAAAAGATAAATGATAGAGATACGTTTGTAAAAACTATCATGTAATAGATAAATATTGTAATAGTTGTAATACGACAAAAGATAGGCGGCGAAAAATATATAAAATATGTGAATAGTGTGAACAGTACTTTTACTGTAGCATTTTCACTGTAGCAATAGTATTTGTAATAGTATGAATAGTTTTGTAAAAATGGTACGACACTTGTAAAAGCTATGCCTATAAATAAGAACCACTGGGGAAGCAAGAGGCATCATAAGCTTCTCCCCATTTCTCTACTACTCCCTTCCTCTACTTCTCTCAAAATCCCTTCAAAATCCTTTCTTCTCTCTAAAATCAACTTTATGCTTATGAGTGAACTAGAAAAGGAAGAAAATTTAGGCACTAATCTAAAGATAATAAATACAAATATTTTATTAATTATACAATTACTAAAAGAAAGTAAGAAAGATTCAGATAAACCAGAGTCTAGTAATACTAGAATACCAATAGAACTAGAAGAACAAGGTTATGAAATTTTAGAAAAGAAGATAACTAAAGAATATTCAGAGTTATTTCCAGAATTACTTTTAAGAAAAAGAATAGAAATCGAATATGAAAGAATAATTGACCAATCAGAATAATGAATAAAAACGAAAAAATCATTGAAGAAGAAATCATTAGATACCCTGATGGACCATTTAAAATACACAAGATTAATCAAAAAAGACAATTTGCAGAAATTAGTGAAGGCAGATTTTATCTAATAAAAGATAGGAAACAAATGATACTAGAGAATGAATTTGATAGAGAAAGAAGACTAGCACTAGAAAATAATTTCGTACAAGTAACAGATATAGAAAGTAGCTATCACGACAATAGAACAATTAATGACATCTACAAGAAATTAGAAAAACTAGAAAGAAAATATGATGAAAGAATGCGAAAAATGGAAGAATCTATTAAAATAATCCATATTAATAATAAACAAACATTAGACAAAGTCTACAGAGTAGAAAACAATTTTAATGAAGAGATACAAAATCTTAAAATAGAATATAATAGTAGGTTTGATAAAATAGAAGAACAGCTTATATGTAATATCAAAAACAATACTGAAATATCAGAAATCCATGAATAAGATAACGAAACAATAAATAATACTACCATAGAAGCTTTAACTACTGAAATAGAACGACTTGAGGTAAATAATATAGAGGTAAATACTCTAGAGGAAAATAATGAAGAAGTTTATTCTGAACAATCCAATCAAGGATTTAGATATTCAAATTATTTAGAATCAGACTTTAATTCAGAAAAAGACGAAGAAATTAACGTACTTACTAAAGTCCACACAGATGACGATTATGATTATATGGAAACCAGTAGAAGTTATAAACCTACCTTCAAAAAGAAAAAAATATGATTATATTCATAAAAATAATGACTATATATGGAAATATCGAAGCAAATTAGAAAATGATTACATACCCAGAGATAACCAAACAGGAGAAACTTTAAATCTTGATTGTTCTACAAATGCTGAAATAACTATACAAAACTGGACAGCTAGAATAAATGCAAAATTAATAGAAGCTAAAATACCAGTTAGTGCATCGGCTAGTTATATTGAAGCAACTATAACAGGAATAGCAAGAAGCTATTTAATTAATATAGGAATAAAAGAATTAACAGAATTGCGAAGCACTAAGATAGAAGGAACTGAGATGACAGACTCAACACAAATGTTGAAAAAATATGAAAATAATTCGAAGAGAATTTGGTAATCCAAATGCAGATTTAAAATATGCAGCAACCAAGAAAGAATATTGTAAGTCCCAATTATATAATATGTAAATGTGTTCCATGTGTCCAGAAGATCTAAGTAAATATAATTGTGCTTTCCAGATGAACTATTATGAATCAGGAACTGAAACCCCTGAACAATTAGCTGTATTTCGAAAATTATATTTTGAAAAATTACCAATATCTATAAATACTATGGTGCAACAAGCTTATTATACAGAACCTAAAACAGGAACTTTAGGAGAACAAATAGCATTTTTACAAACATGGTATAAAAATTATTGTATTGAAGTCAATAACCAAAAGACATTTAGAAAACAAGCTAAAATTAGCGACTGTTGTGAAAAATATGAAATACCCAAACTTGGATGTCACAAATTAAACAAAAGATATAAAGCTAAAAGACCCAAATTAATGCGAAGACGATATAAAAGATTTAAAGCGTATGGAAAATATAAAAATAAGAAACGATCAAATAAAAATTACTTTATTAAAAGAAAACTCTATAAATATGCTAAAAATCCAAAGAGATGTAGATGTTATAATTGTGGACAGATAGGTCACATAGCAAAGGAATGTAAGACTAAAGCAAATAGGAACACTAATAAAAATATAAAAAAATGTAAATTTTATTAAACTCCATATAGCAGAATATGAACTAGGTAAAACCAATATACCGTCAGATGAAGAAGTATATGTGTTCGAATATGAAACAGATAATGATGAAATTAATGAAATAAGAAGTAATGATGAAAGCAGTGAAGAAGAAGATAATACTGAAACTGATAATAATGAATAAAGAGTTGCAAGAAGTTGATTACGATGAAGATATTACAGTACAACATAAAAATCAAAGAGTCATTTTTGACTTACAAAAATATAATGCATTAAAGTATGAAGGATTTACGTTGTCCCCCGAAAAGATTATTGAAAAGAAAAAATTTGACCTAACTAATTTAACTAAGTATTTCAAAAAGAGAAAGGAAGAATATTTAGTTATAGCTGATAGAGAAAATTTTATAGATATAACACAAGTACAAGGTAGCACTAGAGTCCCATTAATAACACAAGAAGTGTTAAACGAAGAAATAACCAAAATTAATAACGTATTGAAAAATAAACCAATCACATTTAGATTTGTAGAATTAGCAGCCATAGAAATAATAATAAAAGCCTGTTTTAAAGAAGGAATAGATACTCCCTTAG
This sequence comes from Beta lomatogona, assembly GCA_947646795.1. Classification (NCBI taxonomy): domain Eukaryota; kingdom Viridiplantae; phylum Streptophyta; class Magnoliopsida; order Caryophyllales; family Amaranthaceae; genus Beta; species Beta lomatogona. Next base: position 2,396,847 of record CANSNZ010000988.1, read on the forward strand.
AATTAGAATTAGCTGATGATAGAATCAAATAACCAATAGAACAAGCTATTATAGCACAACTTAAAGGAAATCTTATTTATCAGAAAGTTAGATTCATAATTAAGCCCAATTATTCTATAAGTTTAACTGACCAAAATATAGAAAAGGCATTAGTCTTATATTGGAAACTAGATGGAATAAACATGACAACTGGATCAAAAGTTATGACACTACAATGTAAGAATGCTTATATATTAACAGATCAACATCATGTTTATACTAAAAACAAATTAAGACCAATTACTATAGATACCCCTTTTACAGATCTTATATTACCTATAGAAAAAGGATTAAAATTATATTCTAAACCAAACTATGAAGACTTAGAAATAGTAAAGAAACGATTAAGTGTTTCTAGATCTAAACGAGATTTAACTGACAACCTACCTATTCAAATAAAATCATACGAATATTATATAATCATACAAATAAAAACAAAAAACCTAACAACACAATTAGACATCAATACTGAAAGTAATTATATACCATTAGATAAACTGTCAAATCACATAGTTAACATTAATGAAAATTTTAATAGATTAACTACCTTAACAACAAAAATTGCACTACAAGATATAAATATCGACTATGTCATAAACTTAAATAATAAGATAGTATTAGGAAAAGACTTCTTAGAAAAAGTTAAACCATGGACAATAGAACCAGATTACTTTAAATTTACTTATAACCAAACTCTATATAAAACTAAAATAATAATTGAGTAACACTATACCTAGTTTAATAGAACTAATAAAATTACAAAAACAGATAGAAATAGCAAAAGAAGAAAAGGTTTATCTAAGTCAAATACTACAATACATTATATTTGCAGGTTGCCATAGAGATAGTATAAGAGCATTATCTAAAAGGGAACAAGAAAAAACCAGAGATATAGAAATATTAGAACAAAACTTATATAAAATGAATAATGAATTAGCAATTCTTAATGAAAATGAGTAATTTAACCTATATACTTATAAAAATAATCTTTGAAGGATATAAAAGTCGATATTATACACCAATGGTAGATACAGGAGCACAACCAACAATTATGAAAGAAAACTGTTTACCAGAATGGAAAAGATTAAACCCACCATTTAGAATTAATGGGTTTAATAACAATAGTAGTAACATTACTCTATATCAAACAAATGTAAAAATACAAATTTGGAATAAAATATTAATCATACCTAAAGTATACTGTTTCGAATTAATAGGAAAAGACATAACACTCGGAACCAACTTTCTTAACCAATATAAACCATTTAGTATAGGAAAAGAGTTCGTTACATAATTTACTGTAATACTAACAAAGCGCAAAGCTACTGTTTCATTAATATTAAATATCTAACTTTAAAGTTCGAGGACGAACTTTGTCTTTAAGGAGGAGTAGATGTAATACCCCGAATTTTCAAAAATTATTTTATTATTATTAATGTTTAATATTATTTCCACTTAAATTTTATTTTATGATAATGCGATTTTATTTGATAACTATGTTTATTAAAATAATAATTTCATTTAGTTTTGATTTATTTAACAAGTTTTATTTAAATGATTATTTCTAAATAATTTAATTATGGTAAATTAAACTCTTTATTTTTGGTTGTGGGTATCCTTGTACAAGTTGTCCATCCATTTTAGTAATCCATAGCCCAAATACCAAGTCCACAACCCATGTGGCATTTTTGTTAGCCAAAAAGAAAAGGAAAAAACCAAAACAAAAACAAAAAAAAAAACAAAAAAAAGAAAAGAAAAGAAAAACGTGATCATCAGATCACCATCTCCCTCCTCACCCTCACGTATGAACATCAACAAGCCAAAGGAAATTTTTTTTCAACAATTCATCAACTCTTGTCAGATAGCTTTGAAAATCAAGCACAAAATCAACTATAACCTCATTTATTCTGCACAAAATCCCCCAAAATCAGAAAACAAAATCTCACACCATACATCCACCATTAATGGAGCTTGACCAAAGCTCAAAATTTCTGACCAAACTCCTCTATAAATACCGAAGTTCTCTCACCAAATTACTCAAGCAAACAATCTCAAAAGGTTTGCTTCAATTCATTTCTCTTCTTCCTTAATTTCTGATTTTTTTTTTATTTTGAAAATTGAAAATGAAAATTCAAACCACCATTAACAATACTCCTCTATCACCATGAACCACCGGAAACCACCACCGCACCTCCTTGACCCACCACACCACCATCGAACCACCTCGAACCTTCCACCGCCCGAAACCCAGCCTGCCTTCCTCTTCTTCTCCCTGTCGCCAGCTCGCGCCCAGCAGCCCCACCTGACTCCTCCACGCGAACCATCGCCTGACCCCGTTTCCCCCTGCCTGACTTCATCGTCGGCGCGCCACCACCAGCGCCACCTCCTTCCTTTTCTTTCTTCCCTCTGTTCGCCCTCCTCTGTCCTTCCTTCCTTCCTTCCTTCTTTCCTTCGTTCTTTTTTTTTCTTGGTGAATGACAACTGATTTTATGAATCAGTATTACCCTCCCCTTTCCCCCTTTATTTTAGTTTTAATTAGTTTATTATTATTTTTTAAAAACAAAACAAATGACTTTGACTTTCTTTCTTTATAATAACAAAATAATGTTTACTTTTGATTAATTAGTTTAGATTGGTATCCTATAATTATATTAACTTACTTTATTAAGTTGGTATATCTTAGATTAATTAACTTAGTCTTTTATAACTTGAAAACATATTTCTAAATTTTCTAAATCAAAGTAAGAAGTGTAACAAAGTTAGTTTTTTTATGTTAAAATAATCGTTTAAGTGAATAAAAATAAAGTTGAAGTAATCTTTGATTACTTAAAATGATTTTATAAATAATTTGAAAACCATAAACTTTGATTTATAAACTCTCTTAAAATCATTAAGAATTATTAAGTTATTTGAATTATTTAAATTGTTTATAAAAAAAAGGGGTTATTTAGGTAACTAACTTAGATCTCGTTAACGTCTAATGTAGATTCCGATTGCGTAGACGAAGAATATCAAGAGTGTTAGTCGGTTCGTGAATCTAACTTTTGGGCACGCGTCACGAGGTAATCTCCGATGTTCATCTAAACATAGATCCCGTTAGTATAAAATGAATTGATTACGTGATTATGTGCTTATAAAATTTATAAGTATGGACTATAATTATGGATTATCGACTTAATGCGGATTATGAATATGAAGGATAAAATGGACAACGACTATGGATTTCGATTATGAATCATGACTATGGACGATGTACGATATGACAAAGATGGTTATTATAACGTTATTAAAATCGGTTAATGTCATTTAATAATGTTATGATTATTATATTATTATTATTATATTATTATTATGATTATTATTATGATTATTATTGTTATTATTATTATTATTATTATTATTATTATTATTATTATTATTATTATTATTATTATTATTATTATTATTATTATTATTATTATTATTATTATTATGTTTATGGTTATCATTATTACCGTTACTATTATTATTGAAATTTTATGGAAGTTGAAATTAGTAAGAACTTGTGATAATGAAATGATTATGAATCTGACGTGATTAATGAACTCAAGTGACGGTTGTGTTTATGAAATAAGTTATTGAAACCACTATGAATGGCTTGAGATTATGAATGGGTTGAGATTATGATGGATGAAATATGTTCACACTGGATTGAACAATGATGACGTAATTGTGTACGTGATTTATGTGATGACTTGAATTAAAAGATGTTAATCACGTAAAGTGAAATATCGGAGGGAAATGATGAACAGGTTTTCTGTATGAGAGGTTCAGCGGCCCCTACAGGTTCTCTGGTTACTACGCTGATTATTCTGTTATTGTCTTCCTTCTATCTTGTTGTGATCCAAGTAGAAGGGGTGTGCACACTAGGGACTCTGTTATTATGGCCATTATGTTATCCGTAGGTGGTTACAGGGGATTGACCCGGCCTACAATGTTGAAGTAAGTGGTTACAGGGGGATTGACCCCGACTTCTGGCGTTCTCTTTCCTCTCCTTAAATAATTGGATTAATTAAGATTAATTATGTGATTATTCATGGTATATATATCTACATGTGAGTATGTGTGCTATGCCTCCTAATCCTATTAACCTATTATTTTACAAAGTATTTTCAAATTAAGTATTTTACGGGATGGAGTTGGAATTACTCAGTTTTTTTGATTTTTGGGAGCTTGTCTCTCTTGTTTCTTTTCAATGTATTTGTGCAGGTGGGTGATCGACGGGGGAACAAAAGGGAGATCACTTAGAGTTGTCATCCACTTAGCTTATGATTTAGCTTCCGCTAGAACTCTGAAACACTTAAATAATTAGTAATATTTAATGAACGATTTACTTGGTTGTAAGGATTAATTTATTTGAATTTAGTATGCTTTAATCTAGCCTTGCATTTATTTCCAAGGAGATAAGTGCGGCGGTAGCACGCCCGTTGATTCGAACCCTCGTGGATTTTCCCCCATCTCGAGTTTTATTAAATGAAAAAGGGTTCGGGTTGGCGGGGGTGTTACAAATTGGTATCAGAGCCGAGTTTAGATTAACTAGGGAAAGATTAAAATTATTAAAATATAAAATGAATCAAATAGGTAGAATTTAAAATTGATTTAAGAGGTCAAAATAATAAATTATTTAAGAAAAATGAATTAGGATTAAAATTTGACTTAAGGATTTAGTATGGGTACGAATGGGTTATATGTACATGTATGAAAGTACTCGCCAAAGGTACTTATTAATTGTTTATTGTACTTTATTAGATGGCCAAGACACGTTTGACCGCCAGAAAATGCACCAGAACCCCTCGTCAAGGACCCTACCTTCTAAGGATGAGGGTAGGAGAGTCTGTTTCAACTTATATTTACAGGTTACGTTTAACAATGAAGTGTTACCACCTCAATGAAGGCCATGGGCATTCGGATTACCTCACGCCACCTAAACCGGCCGATGTTTTGATTCACACTCTTCCCAATGATGGTCCTTATGCCGGAATCAAGAGCGAATACTCTGATATTTTGAAAAATGGAAAGCCGAACTATGAACGATATACGTTGAAAGGGAAGTGGTATCTCACGTTAAGTTACCTGGAGAAAAGAATGCTCGATGCTAGGGCCAAGTGGCTTAATGACTATTTACCCACTGATGACGAGGAGCCCAACTATAGTGACGATGAAGAAGTAGGAAGCAACCCTGCCTCACCCGTTATAAATCTCAATGGAGATGGAGACGGAGATGAAGGTGAAGATGAGGATCCGTCCGAGTATGCTGACTAGAAACCCATATCTCTAGCCCTGACCCTTAGATTTCTAATTAAAGTCGTAAAAGATCGATTAATATGTTAACTTAGTTAATGATGGTGCAACTGATGCTTATTTGACTATTTGAAAACTCTTATGCTACTATGAACGAATTGTTATGGCACTTTTGGAGTAATGAATGATGAACGTTTGACATGTGAATTGATTGATGAACTTTTGATATGTGAATTGAGTGTGAAATGGATGAATGATGTGAACCATGATTATGTGAATTAGCTTTATATAAAAATCAATGTGAATCGTAGAAATACAATGTGAATAACGCAGGTAGCTTATGCAATACGTTTATACGCGATCTAGAGCAAGGCGACAAGAAGACCAAATGGCCGAAACTCCTGAACAAGTTGCAGCACGACTTAGGACTCTTGAACAACTAGCTCAGAGCTTTGGCTTAGTCCTTCAAAACCAGATTAACAACAACCACCATGGAGACGATCCGCAAGCTGCAATGGCGAAAGAGATTTCCGCTTTGAAACCACCAACCTTTGTTGGGAGAGAAGACCCACTACTTCTCGAGAATTGGATAAGAGATTTCGAAAAGATTTTCACGGCCACGGGAACGCCTGAGGCCCAGAAGGTCGATCAAGCAACCTTTTATCTGCATGAAGATGCTGATACTTGGTGGGAAAGTGTAGGACCTACTGTTAAAGCTCAAGAGAACTTTAACTGGGAAGCATTTAAGGTAGCAATTAAGGCTCGATTCTTCCCCGAGCACATTCGTAGGCAGAGGTACAATGAGTTTAGTAGGTTTAACCAGAGTTATAACATGAGTGTGCAAGAGTACGCTCAGAAATTCAATGAGTATGCCCGATTTTGCCCGACTGTAGTACCAGATGAAGGAACTAAGGCTCAGAAGTTTGAAGACAGACTTAGGTTTGATCTTCAGACTCGAATGGGAGGTAGCACCTCTACCACTTTCGCGGAAGCATATGCTAAAGCTTCGAATTTGGAAAGAATCTTACAGCGTGAGAGAGAGGTGCTAGGGAGACACAAAAGAAAGGAACCTATCGGCAACATCAACAGCCAAGGGTACGACAAAAGGCCCAACAATGGTGGAAACAACAATAACAATGGTGGACGCTACAACCACCGCAACAACCAGAATTCTGGACAACAGACCCAGCAAGGAAATAAGAACCAAAAGAACTTTCTTTGCAAGAAGTGTTCCAAGAGCCATCCAGGGTTCACTTGTCAGGGTGAAAGGATCAAGTGTTTCGAGTGCGGAGAAGTAGGTCACAAATCGTTCAACTGTCCCAAGAAGCAAGCTCAAAATAGACCAAATGGGAACAATGGTAACAATGGAGGTGGAAACGAGAATTCAAAACTTCAATAACAACCGCCCTAGTGGAGGAAATGCTTGCACGAACGGGAACCGGAACAACCGCTCTTTTGGAGGTGGAAATGGAAACTATGGAAAGAATAGCAATGTAAGCTACACCAATGGAAGAATAAATGTCATGAGCCGAGTTGAAGCTGACACCGATGCCAATGTTGTGACGGGTACATTTCTCGTAAACTCAAACCCTGCTTATGTACTCTTTGATTCTGGAGCATCTCATTCTTTTATTTCTAGCACTTTTGTTAATAAATATCCCCTCAAGTCTACCCAATCTTGTCAAGCCAATATAGCCATGCCCACCTAGGTGAAACTGTTTCTTGTAAATCTCTTTTCGAAAGTATCCCCTGTAGTCATAGCCGGTACTTGAATTACCGGCCGATCTTATCCTTTTTGACCTAAAAGACTTTGACGTTATCTTGGGAATGGATTGGTTAGCCAAGTATAAAGCCAAAATCGAGTGTCATAACCATAAAATATCTCTTAGAGGACCAAAGGGAAATAGGATATCTTATAAAGGCATAACCTTCCAGCCTGGTGTCAAGATAATCTCAGCCCTGAACCTTCAAACCTATCTTAGAAAAGGCTACCCAGTCTACTTGTGCCAAGTAAGGGACGTAAGTGTGGAAAACGAGGAGTTGACTCAAATTCCGGTAGTAAAGGAGTTTCGGATGTATTTCCCGAAGAGCTTCCGGGGAATGCCACCAGAGAGAGAAGTGAGCTTTAAGATCGATTTAGTCCCTGGAACAGGACCTATCTCTAAGGCCCCGTATCGAATGGCACCTGCAGAAATGCAAGAATTGAAGGTGCAGTTGGAGGAATTGTTGGAAAAAGGGTACATTCGACCTAGTGTTTCGCCTTGGGGAGCCCCGGTGTTGTTTGTTCGAAAGAAAGACGGATCTTTGAGGTTGTGTATCGATTATAGGGAATTGAATAATGCCACGGTAAAGAATAAATATCCGCTCCCAAGGATCGAGGATTTGTTCGATCAACTTCAGGGTGCAACAGTGTTTTCCAGGATCGATTTACGATCAGGTTATCACCAACTACGAATCGCTGAAGAAGACATCCCTAAGACAGCCTTTCGTACGAGATATGGCCATTATGAGTTCACCGTCATGCCTTTTGGACTCACTAATGCGCCGGCGGCTTTCATGGACCTCATGAATAGGACTTTCCAGCCGTATCCGGACAAGTTCGTGATTGTATTCATCGACGATATATTGGTGTACTCGAAGGATAGAGAAGATCATGAGGATCAATTGAGGAAAGTTTTGGAGATTCTTCGAGAAAAGCAATTGTACGCGAAGCTCTCGAAGTGTGAATTTTGGTTGGAAAAAGTTTCATTTTTGGGTCATGTGATATCAAAAGAAGGTGTTTCTGTAGATCCATCGAAGATTCAAGCAGTGACCGATTGGCCTCAACCTAAGAACGTCACCGAAGTAAGGAGTTTCTTGGGTTTAGCTGGATATTACCGGAGATTTGTGAAAGATTTTTCGAGAACGTCCCAACCTCTCACTAACCTGATGAAGAAAACAACAAAATTTCAATGGGATGATAAGTGTGAGGAAGCATTTCAAGAGCTGAAGAAGAGACTTACAACAGCCCCGGTATTGACATTGCCCTCTGGAGTAGAAGGATTTGAAGTCTACAGTGATGCCTCAAAGAAAGGTTTTGGGTGCGTCTTGATGCAACATGGTAAAGTAGTGGCCTATGCGTCGAGACAACTCAAACCACATGAGCAAAATCACCCTACTCATGACTTGGAGTTAGGAGCAATCGTGTTTGCACTGAAAATCTGGAGACATTATTTATATGGAGTGCAGTGTAAGGTTTATACAGATCACAAGAGTTTGAAGTATCTGTATACGCAAAAGGAGTTGAATATGAGACAGAGACGTTGGCTCGAGCTTATAAACGACTATGATTTGAAGATAGTATATCAAGAGGGAAAAGCGAACAAAGTAGCTGACGCATTGAGTAGGAAGAGTGCTCATTCGCTAAACGTGTTGATTTTGGCAGATGAACTGTGTGAAGAGATTAAGAGATTGAGTTTAGAAATAGTTGAGCCCGGTTATGTGAAAGCTCAGTTGAATGCTCTTACTGTTGGACCGGACATATTTGAGGAGATTCGGGTGAAACAAGCTGCAGATAAGTGGTTAAGTAAACTAAGAGAGATGAAAGAAAGTGGTCAAGCACCGGAATTCAAGATCGACGGCAATGGCGTTGCAAAGTATAAACGGAGATTGTGTGTACCACAGGATGAGGAACTCAAGATGAGAATTCTAAAGGAAGCCCATAGTTCATCGTATTCCATACATCCAGGAGGAGATAAGCTTTATAAGGATTTGAAAAAGTATTTTTGGTGGCCCAGGATGAAGCAAGAAGTAGCCGACTTCGTGGCAAAATGTTTAACATGCCAGAAGGTGAAAATACAGCATATGAAGCCTGGAGGAAAATTGCAACCTTTGGAAGTACCAGGATGGAAATGGGAATCTATCTCTATGGATTTCATCATGGGATTACCGAATACGAGGTCGGGAAAGAATGCAATATGGGTAATAGTGGACCGTTTGACTAAGACGGCAAGATTCGTGGCAATGAAGGATACTTGGTCGTTGAGACAGTTGGCGGATGCTTACTTTAATGAAGTGGTTAGGCTACATGGTGTTCCAAAGGACATCGTTTCGGATAGGGACTCAAGATTCTTATCTAAGTTCTGTAAACAGCTTCAGACAGCCGTGGGTACACTATTGAAATTCAGCACAGCCTTCCACCCAGCAATAGATGGTCAAACGGAGAGAACAATTCAGACCTTAGAGGATATGTTGAGAGCATGCGTAATGGATTTCGGAGGATATTGGGATGATCATTTGATGTACATTGAGTTCTCGTACAACAACAGTTATCACTCGAGCATAGGAATGGCACCTTATGAGGCATTGTATGGACGGAAATGTAGAAGTCCTATATGTTGGAGCGATGTGAACGAGTCGTTGAATTTGGGACCAGAAATGATAGAAGAGACTACCAACAAGGTGAAGTTGATTCAAGAGCGTATGAAAGCAGCTCAGGATCGACAAAAATCGTATGCCGATCAAAGGAGACGAGATTTAGAGTTTGCAGTTGGAGAGAAAGTGTTGCTGAAAGTTTCACCAACCAAGGGAGTAATGAGGTTCGGTAGAAAAGGAAAGTTAAGTCCTCGTTATATCGGACCTTATGAGATACTCGAAAGGATTGGGGAAGTGGCCTATAGATTAGCCTTGCCCACAGAGTTAGCCAATGTTCATAATGTCTTTCATGTGTCTCAACTTCGTAAATATGTCCCCGATCCCTCCCATGTCATCCAACCTGAAACCATTGAACTAGATGAGACCCTCACTTTTGAAGAACGTCCTATTAGAATCCTTGATTCCAAAACGAGAAATACCCGGAACAAGTCCGTAAAGTTAGTCAAAGTTTTGTGGTCTAATCATCAAATCGAGGAAGCAACTTGGGAAACAGAAGATGACATGAAAAAGCGTTATCCTGAACTCTTTTCCCAGGTACGATTATCGAGTTTCGGGGACGAAACTCCTTAAGGGGGACCGAATGTAATACTAACAAAGCGCAAAGCTACTGTTTCATTAATATTAAATATCTAACTTTAAAGTTCGAGGACGAACTTTGTCTTTAAGGAGGAGTAGATGTAATACCCCGAATTTTCAAAAATTATTTTATTATTATTAATGTTTAATATTATTTCCACTTAAATTTTATTTTATGATAATGCGATTTTATTTGATAACTATGTTTATTAAAATAATAATTTCATTTAGTTTTGATTTATTTAACAAGTTTTATTTAAATGATTATTTCTAAATAATTTAATTATGGTAAATTAAACTCTTTATTTTTGGTTGTGGGTATCCTTGTACAAGTTGTCCATCCATTTTAGTAATCCATAGCCCAAATACCAAGTCCACAACCCATGTGGCATTTTTGTTAGCCAAAAAGAAAAGGAAAAAACCAAAACAAAAACAAAAAAAAAAACAAAAAAAAGAAAAGAAAAGAAAAACGTGATCATCAGATCACCATCTCCCTCCTCACCCTCACGTATGAACATCAACAAGCCAAAGGAAATTTTTTTTCAACAATTCATCAACTCTTGTCAGATAGCTTTGAAAATCAAGCACAAAATCAACTATAACCTCATTTATTCTGCACAAAATCCCCCAAAATCAGAAAACAAAATCTCACACCATACATCCACCATTAATGGAGCTTGACCAAAGCTCAAAATTTCTGACCAAACTCCTCTATAAATACCGAAGTTCTCTCACCAAATTACTCAAGCAAACAATCTCAAAAGGTTTGCTTCAATTCATTTCTCTTCTTCCTTAATTTCTGATTTTTTTTTATTTTGAAAATTGAAAATGAAAATTCAAACCACCATTAACAATACTCCTCTATCACCATGAACCACCGGAAACCACCACCGCACCTCCTTGACCCACCACACCACCATCGAACCACCTCGAACCTTCCACCGCCCGAAACCCAGCATGCCTTCCTCTTCTTCTCCCTGTCGCCAGCTCGCGCCCAGCAGCCCCACCTGACTCCTCCACGCGAACCATCGCCTGACCCCGTTTCCCCCTGCCTGACTTCATCGTCGGCGCGCCACCACCAGCGCCACCTCCTTCCTTTTCTTTCTTCCCTCTGTTCGCCCTCCTCTGTCCTTCCTTCCTTCCTTCCTTCTTTCCTTCGTTCTTTTTTTTTCTTGGTGAATGACAACTGATTTTATGAATCAGTATTACCCTCCCCTTTCCCCCTTTATTTTAGTTTTAATTAGTTTATTATTATTTTTTAAAAAACAAAACAAATGACTTTGACTTTCTTTCTTTATAATAACAAAATAATGTTTACTTTTGATTAATTAGTTTAGATTGGTATCCTATAATTATATTAACTTACTTTATTAAGTTGGTATATCTTAGATTAATTAACTTAGTCTTTTATAACTTGAAAACATATTTCTAAATTTTCTAAATCAAAGTAAGAAGTGTAACAAAGTTAGTTTTTTTATGTTAAAATAATCGTTTAAGTGAATAAAAATAAAGTTGAAGTAATCTTTGATTACTTAAAATGATTTTATAAATAATTTGAAAACCATAAACTTTGATTTATAAACTCTCTTAAAATCATTAAGAATTATTAAGTTATTTGAATTATTTAAATTGTTTATAAAAAAAGGGGTTATTTAGGTAACTAACTTAGATCTCGTTAACGTCTAATGTAGATTCCGATTGCGTAGACGAAGAATATCAAGAGTGTTAGTCGGTTCGTGAATCTAACTTTTGGGCACGCGTCACGAGGTAATCTCCGATGTTCATCTAAACATAGATCCCGTTAGTATAAAATGAATTGATTACGTGATTATGTGCTTATAAAATTTATAAGTATGGACTATAATTATGGATTATCGACTTAATGCGGATTATGAATATGAAGGATAAAATGGACAACGACTATGGATTTCGATTATGAATCATGACTATGGACGATGTACGATATGACAAAGATGGTTATTATAACGTTATTAAAATCGGTTAATGTCATTTAATAATGTTATGATTATTATATTATTATTATTATATTATTATTATGATTATTATTATGATTATTATTGTTATTATTATTATTATTATTATTATTATTATTATTATTATTATTATTATTATTATTATTATTATTATTATTATTATTATTATTATTATTATTATTATTATTATGTTTATGGTTATCATTATTACCGTTACTATTATTATTGAAATTTTATGGAAGTTGAAATTAGTAAGAACTTGTGATAATGAAATGATTATGAATCTGACGTGATTAATGAACTCAAGTGACGGTTGTGTTTATGAAATAAGTTATTGAAACCACTATGAATGGCTTGAGATTATGAATGGATTGAGATTATGATGGATGAAATATGTTCACACTGGATTGAACAATGATGACGTAATTGTGTACGTGATTTATGTGATGACTTGAATTAAAAGATGTTAATCACGTAAAGTGAAATATCGGAGGGAAATGATGAACAGGTTGCCCTGTATGAGAGGTTCAGCGGCCCCTACAGGTTCTCTGGTTACTATGCTGATTATTCTGTTATTGTCTTCCTTCTATCTTGTTGTGATCCAAGTAGAAGGGGTGTGCACACTAGGGACTCTGTTATTATGGCCATTATGTTATCCGTAGGTGGTTACAGGGGATTGACCCCGGCCTACAATGTTGAAGTAAGTGGTTACAGGGGATTGACCCCGGCTTAATGGCGTTCTCTTTCCTCTCCTTAAATAATTGGATTAATTAAGATTAATTATGTGATTATTCATGGTATATATATCTACATGTGAGTATGTGTGCTATGCCTCCTAATCCTATTAACCTACTATTTTACAAAGTATTTTCAAATTAAGTATTTTACGGGATGGAGTTGGAATTACTCAGTTTTTTTGATTTTTGGGAGCTTGTCTCTCTTGTTTCTTTTCAATGTATTTGTGCAGGTGGGTGATCGACGGGGGAACAAAAGGGAGATCACTTAGAGTTGTCATCCACTTAGCTTATGATTTAGCTTCCGCTAGAACTCTGAAACACTTAAATAATTAGTAATATTTAATGAACGATTTACTTGGTTGTAAGGATCAATTTATTTGAATTTAGTATGCTTTAATCTAGCCTTGCATTTATTTCCAAGGAGATAAGTGCGGCGGTAGCACGCCCGTTGATTCGAACCCTCGTGGATTTTCCCCCATCTCGAGTTTTATTAAATGAAAAAGGGTTCGGGTTGGCGGGGGTGTTACATTTACTCCTTGTAAACATAAGTTAAGAGCTAAAGTAGTCAAAAATAGAGAACGAATACCAATAGAATGGGAAAAATGTAAAATAGGCGAAGAAGCTCAGTTAGTCCAAAAAATGACAACCAAGAAAGAAGATATTAATAACTTTGAAATTATAGAAATTGGTATACTCCATCTAGATAAGCTTATTCCTTTAAAAACTAAGTTAGAAAAACTATGCAACGACAATCCTCTAGAAAATTGGCATAAGCATAAAACAGAAATACAAATAACATTGAAAGACCAAAGTAGCATAATATCCCAAAAACCTTTTAATAATACCCAAAGAGATGAAAAAGAATTTAAAATGCATATAACGGAACTATTAGCTGGAAAACTAATTAGACCAAGAATTCAAAACATAGTAGCAGTGCTTTTATAGTTAATAATCATTCAGAACAAAAACGAGGAAAAATAAGAATGGTTATTCATTATAGAATTCTAAATGAAAAAACAATTACTTACAATTACCCTATACCAAACAAGATACTTAAAATGAGGCAAATACAAGGTTACAATTATTTTTCAAAGTTTGATTGTAAAAGTGGTTTTCACCAATTAAAGTTAACCGAAGATTCTAAACAACTAACAGCATTCAAAGTCCCCAATGGATTTTATGAATGGAATGTATTACCTTTTGAATATAAAAATGCCCCAGGAAGATTCCAAGCATTCATGGATAAATATTTAAATCAATTATCAAATTGTGTAGTTTATATTGATGACATACTAATCTATTCAAAAACACAAGAAGAACACTTTAAGTTATTAGAACAGTTTATAGAAATTATTAAAACTAGTGGTATAGTTTTAAGTCAAAAGAAAATGGAATTATTTAAAACACAAATTGAATTCTTAGGATTTGAAATAGATAAAGCTGGAATAAAAATGCAAGATCACATAGCTCAAAAAATTATTGAGTTTCAAAAAGAAATTAATACGAAGAAAGAATTACAAAAATTCCTAGGGATAGTAAATCAGGTTAGAGAATTTATTCCTAAATTGTCACAATATACTGAACCATTAACTAAGAAACTAAAGAAAGATTACGATTTTAGATGGGAAGATACTGATATAAAGATTTTAGAAAAAATCAAAGACTTAGTCAAAAATTTACCAAAACTAAGTTTTCCTGATGAAGACAAAGAGTTTACATGGATAGTGGAAACAGATGCTAGTGAAACTAATAACGGTTACGGAGCAGTATTAAAATACAGATATAAAAATGATAAAAAAAGAATATGTTTGTCGATATCGCTCAGGAACATTTAAGGCAAATGAAATCAATTGGGATATAAATAAAAAAGAGTTAAAAGCAGTAAAATATGGAATCAAAAAATTTGAATGTTACATAGTTTATAGTAAATTCATAATTAGAACAGATCATAGAACTGTTAGAAGTTGGTTAATCCAAAAACTACAAGATTCCATTACAAGAAAAGAAATAAATCGAATAATAGCTGACATCAATCAGTATGAATTTTCTATTGAATTATTGAAAACTAACGAAAATTGTCTTGCAGACTATCTCTCAAGAAATAGCTCAACAACGGATTCTAGAAAATCAAGAGCTCAAGATACAACTCAAAAAGTTAATGGAAGAACTCGCTTCCATGAAAAGGGAAGCCACTTCCAGCAATCCTAGTATGGAGCAAGCAGATATTGGCACTAGCCAAAAATATAAAAGCCGAATTATTACAAAAAAAATTAATTCTCCTTTCAAGAAGAGTATGTCCTTACAAACTTATTAACCCAATCAAGCCAATAACCCCACACCAGTTATCAATGAAATAAATTTTCCCAGCCTAGTACCAGATACCACATCTTTCAAAGAAAAGCTAACCTTAGGAACCAAACAAACTATATCTCCTTTGGTTCGCCAATATATAGATAATTTCTTATTTATTGCTAACAAACTAAATACTGTCCCAGAAATAACCACTAAAGACCGCCACGGGGAGATAGAAGGAGGTTATGTTACTAACCCCTTAAAAAGGGTAAACGAGTTAATAGCGTTGCCTGGTTGCAATGCAAATTTAATCAAAGCAACATATGATTATGGCCTTCTTAATTCAGTATATACAATGAATGGAGAAGAGCTATCATCAATTCCTCAGCTTTATAAAGCAGCTAAAAGTTACTTGCAAATTACAAAATCTCCTATGATTTTTGTAAGATGCTATACTGCCCCATGCGAAGTTACTTTCTCTGAAATAAAACAATGTATTAGGGTTGTTAAAATGAGCTGTACAACAAATTTTATCTTTCCCGAAGAAATTAAGGCTCAGCCAGAGTTAAACCGAAATGAGATTTCATATCTCCTCAGAGAGAAAAGAGCAGTCAAGATAAAAGCGATTTATGACGCCTTGATTACCATGGTCAAGACTCATGTTTGGATAACTCATCGAGAGTTAAATACATTAATTATATCTCAAAGCAAAACATATGGCCATGATACGGTCGAAACTATCAAATCATGGGTATGGAGCCTGCTCCATCCGGATCAAGAATCAGTTACAAGGTATATACCCAGAAATTTTCTAACTGAAGATACCTTGAAGATATATTGCAGTTGGATGCAGCAGAATAATAACCACTCATGTAAAATGTGTGGAATTAAACAAATGACTGTACCAATAATTGAAGATATGGATAGTTGTGGAGCTGAATCATCTAGCACAACAGCATCTACTACAGAGATAGAGCACACCTTATAAGTATAAGACACCTGTTAAGTAGCTACTAAAAGATAAATGATAGAGATACGTTTGTAAAAACTATCATGTAGTAATAGATAAATATTGTAATAGTTGTAATACGACAAAAGATAGGCGGCGAAAAATATGTAAAATATGTGAATAGTGAATAGTGTGAACAATACTATTACTGTAGCACTTTCATTGTAGCAATAGTATTTGTAATAGTATGTATAGTTTTGTAAAAATGGTACGGCACTTGTAAAAGTTATGCCTACAAATAAGAACCACTGGGGAAGCAAGAGGCATCATCAGCTTCTCCCCATTTCTCTACTACTCCCTTCCTCTACTTCTCTCAAAATCCCTTCTTCTCTCTAAAATAATTACGCTTCACCCTTAGTTGGTATCAGAGCTTACTATTCATGTAATACCCCGAATTTTAATTTCGTTTTATTAGCTACTAATTATGTTTATTATTATAATTATTATTATGCCTACAAATAAGAACCACTGGGGAAGCAAGAGGCATCATCAGCTTCTCCCCATTTCTCTACTACTCCATTCCTCTACTTCTCTCAAAATCCCTTCAAAATCCCTTCTTCTCTCTAAAATAATTACGCTTCACCCTTAGTTGGTATCAGAGCTTACTATTCATGTAATACCCCGAATTTTAATTTCGTTTTATTAGCTACTAATTATGTTTATTATTATAATTACGTCCTAAAATTTTTCGAAACTATTCTGATGAAGATTATCTTCTAAAATAAGTATATTTACCTTAGTTATTACGAAAGTGATATTTATTATGATAAATGATTTTATAATGATTTATGAAAAAAAAAAAAGAAAGAAAGAGGAATGAAGAAAGCTGAACATCAGCTTCTGCAAACCAACCAACCACCACCTCCCTCTACTCCCTCTTTGTTCCCTACTCCAACCCCCCTATGTGAACCACCATTCACCATCTATCCACCTCCGTTAATATCTCCAAACTTTTTTCTATAAATGCTCAGTAAATTGAGCTTTGAAATCTCACAACAACAACAAAAATCACAAAGAAATTCTTCTCCTCTCCCTCTCCTCTGTTCTCCTGCCTTCTCGTCGGAGCCCGAACCTCGCCGGAGCTCAACTGCAGCTCGCGTTCTCTCTCTCCCTTTCGTGCACCGTTTCTTCCCCTCCTCTGTTTGTTGTTGCTGCTGTGTTGTGGCGGTACTGCCACCGTTGTTCGGGTTTGGCCACCACGAGTCGGAGCTCGCCGGTGTGCTTGGTCTGCTCTCCTGTGCTCGCACTATTCTCTCTCCTCTCGTTAACTGATGTAGTGTGGGTGTGGTGGTGTTGCTGTTGTCACGCCGCTGCCTTACCACCGACCTTCTGTCCACCGCCTACGCTGCTGCGCTCGCGCCGCCGTGCCGCCGGAGCTCCAAGCTCCCCTGTCGTGTGTCATCCCTGCTCAACAGAGCAGAGGTACTACACCCCTCTCTTCCCCTCCTCTTGTTTCCCTCAAATTAAAAGTCATTTTTGAAAATCTGAATCTGAAATACTATTGATGCTTTGATGAATTATGAATTTCTGATTATGAATTCTGACAATTGGTTATTTACTGTTGATACTTTGAATTCATGAGTTATTGTTGATGATGTTGAATTGGTTGATGATCATGAATTAAAATCACAAATTAAACGATTGTGTTGGAAGATGAACTAAGTATGGTGTTTTATTGGTTAGTCGGTTAGTCGGCTAGTTGGTTGAAATCAGATCTTCGGAGTAGATTGAGTTACTTGATAATCTTAGTTGTTATTTTATTGATTTTGGAAAGGAATTCTAAAATGACTTTATAAGTTAGTTTAAATAAATTGCAAGTTCAATGAAATCAGATGTGGGTTACATGTCTAAAGCATATCATAATCTTTCTTTATCAAGTGACGGTTGTGTTTATGAAATGGATTATTGAAACCACTATGAATGTATTGAGATTATGATGAATGAAATATGTTCACACTGAATTGAACAACGATGACGTAATTGTATACATGATTTATGTGATGACGTGAATTAAAAGATGTTAATCACGTAAAGTGAAATATCGGAGGGAAATGATGAACAGGTTGCCCTGTATGAGTGGTTCAGCGGCCCCAACATGTTCTCTGGTTACTATGCTGATTATTCTGTTACTGTCTTCCTTCTATCTTGTTGTGATCCAAGTAGAAGGGGTGTGCACACTAGGGACTCTGTTATTATGGCCATTGTGTTATCCGTAGGTGGTTACAGGGGATTGACCCCGGCCTACAATGTTGAAGTAAGTGGTTACAGGGGATTGACCCCGGCTTACAGGCGTTCTCTTTCCTCTCCTTAAATAATTGGATTAATTAAGATTAATTATGTAATTATTCATTGTATATATATCTACATGTGAACGTATGGATTATGTGAATATTGCTATATTGTTGTGATATGGTTATGAATGATGTGAACATGTATGGATTACGTGAGAGTCGTAGACACCAAAGCATGTTTTAAGAATGTTTTATGGTTTAGTACTCAGCGTTGTGCTGATGTGTATGTCAATGTTTTGTTTTGTCACTACTGTGGCCTGTCACTTGGTGGGTGGCAGTGTTACAATAGTTTCAGGTTGAAGTTCTGGAGCATATGTTCCAAGATGAAGCAGTTACGTGCTAAGAGTACAGCTATGATTGTTTTATGTTTCCTTTGAGGCGAAGACGTTCCACTTTGTAATAGTTAAATAATTAATTGATTTAGTTTCATTTCTAGTTCTGGTTGGGCAATAGTGCTCCTGATTCTCTTTAGCTGGTACTCCGCGAAAGCGTTGAGTTTTAGGATTTGGTATATTTTATTTGTAACAGGTTTTTCAAACATTTTCCCATTTTGGGTTGTCCAATTTACAAAGGAAACTCTGCCGAAATTTCTAGAAAATATTAATCTATTATTAAAGTGTTTCTTTCAAAAGTGTCAAATCAAAGTATTGTCCATGTAAGTTTAATGATTAATGTAGCCTGGCATTTATTTCCAAGGAGATAAATGCGGCGGTAACACGCCCGTTGAGTCGAACCTTCGTGGATTTTCCTCCATCTCGAGTTTTATTAAATGAAAAAGGGTTCGGCTTGGCGGGGGTGTTACAGAGTGGTATCAGAGCTAAGGTTAGATTCAGGTACGCTATGATCTCCATATCATGGCGTAAAGGTTCTAGATAAGTTTAATGGATTGGCTAAAAAGTTAGGTATAAATGAACCAAGCCGTTTGAACGTTTGCGCTTTTGCGTGTGCAATGTGAACCTGTTTATGTAAAGATGTGGCGTATGTGATTTCCTATGTTAATTACTAGTTTATGTGTGATGTATCGTGCATTGACTTGTATTTGTTTATGATATGTATTTATTCAAAGTATATATTTATAAAACTTATATGATTTGAGAAACCAATTGAATTTCAAACGAGATCTCACTGAATGAGTTAGTTGGAATTCATTGCCAACAAGTTTGCCCCTTTTGTTTTCTTTGCTCCTCGATTTCGCGAGTTGAGTTGAAGTAGAGTTACAAAAGATAATGGCGGAATGTAGGTTGAATTCCTAACCAAGCTATGAAAGCTTGATATCTTGGTTTTTGTCTAAACGAATTTGATTCTTGTTTCCTCGATTAACTTATTGCAAGTTTCGAGGAAGAAACTTTTTATAAGGGTGGTAGGATGTAATACCCCGAATTTTAATTTCGTTTTATTAGCTACTAATTATGTTTATTATTATAATTACGTCCTAAAATTTTTCGAAACTATTCTGATGAAGATTATCTTCTAAAATAAGTATATTTACCTTAGTTATTACGAAAGTGATATTTATTATGATAAATGATTTTATAATGATTTATGAAAAAAAAAAAAAAAAAAAAAGAGGAATGAAGAAAGCTGAACATCAGCTTCTCCAAACCAACCAACCACCACCTCCCTCTACTCCCTCTTTGTTCCCTACTCCAACCCCCC
Organism: Beta lomatogona; assembly: GCA_947646795.1. NCBI lineage: Eukaryota > Viridiplantae > Streptophyta > Magnoliopsida > Caryophyllales > Amaranthaceae > Beta > Beta lomatogona. Next base: position 2,417,134 of record CANSNZ010000988.1, read on the forward strand.
TATGTGAACCACCATTCACCATCTATCCACCTCCATTAATATCTCCAAACTTTTTTCTATAAATGCTCAGTGAATTGAGCTTTGAAATCTCACAACAACAACAAAAATCACAAAGAAATTCTTCTCCTCTCCCTCTCCTCTGTTCTCCTGCCTTCTCGTCGGAGCCCGAACCTCGCCGGAGCTCAACTGCAGTTCGCGTTCTCTCTCTCTCCTTTTCGTACACCGTTTCTTCCCCTCCTCTGTTTGTTGTTGCTGTTGTGTTGTGGCGGTACTGCCACCGTTGTTCGGGTTTGGCCACCACGAGTCGGAGCTCGCCGGTGTGCTTGGTCTGCTCTCCTGTGCTCGCACTATTCTCTCTCCTCTCGTTAACTGATGCAGTGTGGGTGTGCTGGTGTTGCTGTTGTCACGCCGCTGCCTTACCGCCGACCTTCTGTCCACTGCCTACGCTGCTGCCTGCTCTCGCCGCTGCCGGAGCTCCAAGCTCCCCTGTCGTGTGTCATCCCTGCTCAACAGAGCAGAGGTACTACACCCCTCTCTTCCCCTCCTCTTGTTTCCCTCAAATTAAAAGTCATTTTTGAAAATCTGAATCTGAAATACTATTGATGCTTTGATGAATTATGAATTTCTGATCATGAATTCTGACAATTGGTTATTTACTGTTGATACTTTGAATTCATGAGTTATTGTTGATGATGTTGAATTGGTTGATGATCATGAATTAAAATCACAAATTAAACGATTGTGTTGGAAGATGAACTAAGTATGGTGTTTTATTGGTTAGTCGGTTAGTCGGCTAGTTGGTTGAAATCAGATCTTTGGAGTAGATTGAGTTACTTGATAATCTTAGTTGTTATTTTATTGATTTTGGAAAGGAATTCTAAAATGACTTTATAAGTTAGTTTAAATAAATTGCAAGTTCAATGAAATCAGATGTGGGTTACATGTCTAAAGCATATCATAATCTTTCTTTATCAAGTGACGGTTGTGTTTATGAAATGGATTATTGAAACTACTATGAATGTATTGAGATTATGATGAATGAAATATGTTCACACTGAATTGAACAACGATGACGTAATTGTATACGTGATTTATGTGATGACGTGAATTAAAAGATGTTAATCACGTAAAGTGAAATATCAGAGGGAATGATGAACAGGTTGCCCTGTATGAGTGGTTCAGCGGCCCCAACAGGTTCTCTGGTTACTATGCAGATTATTCTGTTACTGTCTTCCTTCTATCTTGTTGTGATCCAAGTAGAAGGGGTGTGCACACTAGGGACTCTGTTATTATGGCCATTGTGTTATCCGTAGGTGGTTACAGGGGATTGACCCCGGCCTACAATGTTGAAGTAAGTGGTTACAGGGGATTGACCCTGGCTTACTGGCGTTCTCTTTCCTCTCTTTAAATAATTGGATTAATTAAGATTAATTATGTAATTATTCATTGTATATATATCTACATGTGAACGTATGGATTATGTGAATATTGCTATGTTGTTATGATATGGTTATGAATGATGTGAACATGTATGGATTACGTGAGAGCCGTAGACACCAAAGCATGTTTCAAGAATGTTTTATGGGTTAGTACTCAGCGTTGTGCTGATGTGTATGTCAATGTTTTGTTTTGTTTTGTCACTACTGTGGCCTGTCACTTGGTGGGTGGCAGTGTTACAATAGTTTCAGGTTGAAGTTCTGGAGCATATGTTCCAAGATGAAGCAGTTACGTGCTAAGAGTACAGCTATGATTGTTTTATGTTTCCTTTGAGGCGAAGACGTTCCACTTTGTAATAGTTAAATAATTAATTGATTTAGTTTCATTTCTAGTTCTGGTTGGGCAATAGTGCTCCTGATTCTCTTTAGCTGGTACTCCGCGAAAGCGTTGAGTTTTGGGATTTGGTATATTTTATTTGTAACAGGTTTTTCAAACATTTTCCCATTTTGGGTTGTCCAATTTACAAAGGAAACTCTGCCGAAATTTCTTGAAAATATTAATCTATTATTAAAGTGTTTCTTTCAAAAGTGTCAAATCAAAGTATTGTCCATGTAAGTTTAATGATTAATGTAGCCTGGCATTTATTTCCAAGGAGATAAGTGCGGCGGTAACACGCCCGTTGAGTCGAACCTTCGTGGATTTTCCTCCATCTCGAGTTTTATTAAATGAAAAAGGGTTCGGCTTGGCGGGGGTGTTACAGAGTGGTATCAGAGCTAAGGTTAGATTCAGGTACGCTATGATCTCCATATCATGGCGCAAAAGGTTCTAGATAAGTTTAATGGATTGGCTAAAAAGTTAGGTATAAATGAACCAAGCCGTTTGAACGTTTGCGCTTTTGCGTGTGCAATGTGAACCTGTTTATGTAAAGATGTGGCGTATATGATTTTCTATGTTAATTACTAGTTTATGTGTGATGTATCGTGCATTGACTTGTATTTGTTTATGATATGTATTTATTCAAAGTATATATTTATAAACCTTATATGATTTGAGAAACCAGTTGAATTTCAAACGAGATCTCACTGAATGAGTTAGTTGGAATTCATTGCCAACAAGTTTGCCCCTTTTGTTTTCTTTGCTCCTCGATTTCGCGAGTTGAGTTGAAGTAGAGTTACAAAAGATGATGGCGGAATGGAGGCTGAATTCCTAACCAAGCTATGAAAGCTTGATATCTTGGTTTTTGTCTAAACGAATTTGATTCTTGTTTCCTCGATTAACTTATTGCAAGTTTCGAGGACGAAACTTTTTATAAGGGTGGTAGGATGTAATACCCCGAATTTTAATTTCGTTTTATTAGCTACTAATTATGTTTATTATTATAATTACGTCCTAAAAATTTTCGAAACTATTCTGATGAAGATTATCTTCTAAAATAAGTATATTTACCTTAGTTATTACGAAAGTGATATTTATTATGATAAATGATTTTATAATGATTTATGAAAAAAAAAAAAAGAAAGAAAGAGGAATGAAGAAAGCTGAACATCAGCTTCTCCAAACCAACCAACCACCACCTCCCTCTACTCCCTCTTTGTTCCCTACTCCAACCCCCCTATGTGAACCACCATTCACCATCTATCCACCTCCATTAATATCTCCAAAATTTTTTCTATAAATGCTCAGTAAATTGAGCTTTGAAATCTCACAACAACAACAAAAATCACAAAGAAATTCTTCTCCTCTCCCTCTCCTCTGTTCTCCTGCCTTCTCGTCGGAGCCCGAACCTCGCCGGAGCTCAACTGCAGCTCGTGTTCTCTCTCTCTCCCTTTCGTGCACCGTTTCTTCCCCTCCTCTGTTTGTTGTTGCTGCTGTGTTGCGGCGGTACTGCCACCGTTGTTCGGGTTTGGCCACCACGAGTCGGAGCTCGCCGGTGTGCTTGGTCTGCTCTCCTGTGCTCGCACTATTCTCTCTCCTCTCGTTAACTGATGTAGTGTGGGTGTGGTGGTGTTGCTGTTGTCACGCCGCTGCCTTTATGTCCACCGCCTACGCTGCTGCCTGCTCTCGCCGCTGCTCGCCGCTGCCGGAGCGCCAAGCTCCCCTGTCGTGTGTCATCCCTGCTCAACAGAGCAGAGGTACTACACCCCTCTCTTCCCCTCCTCTTGTTTCCCTCAAATTAAAAGTCATTTTTGAAAATCTGAATCTGAAATACTATTGATGCTTTGATGAATTATGAATTTCTGATTATGAATTCTGACAATTGGTTATTTACTGTTGATACTTTGAATTCATGAGTTATTGTTGATGATGTTGAATTGGTTGATGATCATGAATTAAAATCACAAATTAAACGATTGTGTTGGAAGATGAACTAAGTATGGTGTTTTATTGGTTAGTCGGTTAGTCGGCTAGTTGGTTGAAATCAGATCTTTGGAGTAGATTGAGTTACTTGATAATCTTAGTTGTTATTTTATTGATTTTGGAAAGGAATTCTAAAATGACTTTATAAGTTAGTTTAAATAAATTGCAAGTTCAATGAAATCAGATGTGGGTTACATGTCTAAAGCATATCATAATCTTTCTTTATCAAGTGACGGTTGTGTTTATGAAATGGATTATTGAAACCACTATGAATGTATTGAGATTATGATGAATGAAATATGTTCACACTGAATTGAACAACGATGACGTAATTGTATACGTGATTTATGTGATGAAGTGAATTAAAAGATGTTAATCACGTAAAGTGAAATATCGGAGGGAATGATGAACAGGTTGCCCTGTATGAGTGGTTCAGCGTCCCCAACAGGCTCTCTGATTACTATGCTGATTATTCTGTTACTGTCTTCCTTCTATCTTGTTGTGATCCAAGTAGAAGGGGTGTGCACACTAGGGACTCTGTTATTATGGCCATTGTGTTATCCGTAGGTGGTTACAGGGGATTGACCCCGACCTACAATGTTGAAGTAAGTGGTTACAGGGGATTGACCCCGGCTTACTGGCGTTCTCTTTCCTCTCCTTAAATAATTGGATTAATTAAGATTAATTATGTAATTATTCATTGTATATATATCTACATGTGAACGTATGGATTATGTGAATATTGCTATGTTGTCGTGATATGGTTATGAATGATGTGAACATGTATGGATTACGTGAGAGTCGTAGACACCAAAGCATGTTTTAAGAATGTTTTATGGGTTAGTACTCAGAGTTGTGCAGATGTGTATGTCAATGTTTTGTTTTGTCACTATTGTGGCCTGTCACTTGGTGGGTGGCAGTGTTACAATAGTTTCAGGTTGAAGTTCTGGAGCATATGTTCCAAGATGAAGCAGTTACGTGCTAAGAGTACAGCTATGATTGTTTTATGTTTCCTTTGAGGCGAAGACGTTCCACTTTGTAATAGTTAAATAATTAATTGATTTAGTTTCATTTCTAGTTCTGGTTGGGCAATAGTGCTCCTGATTCTCTTTAGCTGGTACTTCGCAAAAGCGTTGAGTTTTGGGATTTGGTATATTTTATTTGTAACAGGTTTTTCAAACATTTTCCCATTTTGGGTTGTCCAATTTACAAAGGAAACTCTGCCGAAATTTCTAGAAAATATTAATCTATTATTAAAGTGTTTCTTTCAAAAGTGTCAAATCAAAGTATTGTCCATGTAAGTTTAATGATTAATGTAGCCTGGCATTTATTTCCAAGGACATAAATGCGGCGGTAACACGCCCGTTGAGTCGAACCTTCGTGGATTTTCCCCCATCTCGAGTTTTATTAAATGAAAAAGGGTTCGGCTTGGCGGGGGTGTTACAATTCAAAAGACCGGAGTTATTCACCTAGAGCTAATTCCTCAAGATATTTTACATACAAGTATGGGAGAAGATAAGGTAATCCTTTTTCTTATGAACTAAATTTAAATTCAATCCCCTAGTTTATAATAATACTGAGATCTGTTAAGATAATTCTATAATTTCATATAGGATGTATGCTATCTTAATTATGCTTTCCCCGATTAAGTAAAATCATGTTTAGAAACCAAGAGACAATTGGTAGCAGGAGCCCGTTTAGCCGTTGAGAATAAGAAGGCGTTGAGGGCGTAATGCATAAAACCTATGTGGTGAGGTTGAAAAACATGAATTTATTTAATTCTGCTTAAGTGCTTAAGGGTTGTCAAAGCGGATTAGCAGTACTTATATGAAAGCTGGTAGAATTGTTATTAACCAGTTAAGGTTTATTATGAGCAAAAGGGATTGAGTCTTAAAAGAAAGTTCATAAAGAAACAGATTACATAATTACTTGCTTAAATAGTTACTTGATTATTGTATGAATTCTCAAAATAAGAATGTTAAACTAATTATTGAATGGATAAATTATGCTTTACTATTTAAAATAAATAGAGTAAAAGACCAAATAGATATCCATAATATTCATCTACATGAAGCATATGTACTAGAAGATACTGAAGCACGGTATTCTTTACTTAAATTAATAAAAACCGAACAAAATAAAATATAAAAACTTTCGAAAATTCAAATAGAACTTGAAAAATTACTAGAGCTATTAAAACAAATAGAACTTAGACAATTCTTAATAGAACAATTTTTTATAGAACTTAAACAATTAATAAATTTGTTATGACTATTAAGACACAACTAAAAAACCTTAAATAACATATAGTAATGAGAGTCAACACATTAAATGTTCAGATCAGAATCATACAAGATAAAATAGATGAATTTGAAAATTATTTATATGAAGCTTACAGCAGAAAAGATAATGAAATAAAAGATGCTTTAAGAAAGTATTTAACTAAGTTACAAAACAAGAAAAATAGAAACTTAATAGCTGAACAAGAACTTAGAGATTTACAAAATTCGTTATATGTATGAGTACTAAATCACAAATAAAAAAGGCTATGAGAAGAGCTAATTGGGAATATTTTATATCAATTATGCAATCTGATATTAAAACTTTAGAATTAAGAAATCATAAACAAATAGCTATTATTAATAAACAACAAATATTAGAACAAGCAACACTAAATGATAATTATGACTATGAAGAAATTGAAAAGGAGTTAAAACCTTTTGATGATCAAATAGAACTGCTAGATATACAAATTAAAGAACAGGAAGATATAGCTAAGAAAATAATAAAAGATTATAATAATTATACCTTAAATAGAAAATCAACTTTATGCTTATGAGTGAACTAGAAAAGGAAGAAAATTTAGGCAGGGATTTTGAAGGGATTTTGAGAGAAGTAGAGGAAGGGAGAAGCTGATTATTTTATGAATTCTCAAAATAAGAATGTTAAACTAATTATTGAATGGATAAATTATGCTTTACTATTTAAAATAAATAGAGTAAAAGACCAAATAGATATCCATAATATTCATCATGAAGCATATGTACTAGAAGATACTGAAGCACGGTATTCTTTACTTAAATTACTAAAAACCGAACAAAATAAAATAGAAAAACTTTCAAAAATTCAAATAGAACTTGAAAATTACTAGAGCTATTAAAACAAATAGAACTTAGACAATTCTTAATAGAACAATTATTGATAGAACTTAAACAATTAATAAATTCGTTATGACTATTAAGACACAAATAAAAAACGTTAAAGAACATATAGTAATGAGAGATAACATATTAAATGTTCAGATCAGAATCATACAAGATAAAATAGATGAATTTGAAAATTATTTATATGAAGCTTACAAAAGAAAAGATAATGAAATAAAAGATGCTTTAAGAAAGTATTTAACTAAGTTACAAAACAAGAAAAATAGAAACTTAATAGCTAAACAAGAACTTAGAGATTTACAAAATTCGTTATATGTATGAGTACTAAATCACAAATAAAAAAGGCTATGAGAAGAGCTAATTAGGAATATTTTATATCAATTATGCAATCTGATATTAAAAATTTAGAATTAAGAAATAAAAAACAAATAGCTATTATTAATAAACTACAAATATTAGAACAAGCAACATCAAATGATAATTATGACTATGAAGAAATTGAAAAGGAGTTAAAACCTTTTGATGATCAAATAGAACTGCTAGATATACAAATTAAAGAACAGAAAGATATAGCTAAGAAAATAATAAAAGATTATAATAATTATACCTTAAATAGAAAATCAACTTTATGCTTATGAGTGAACTAGAAAAGGAAGAAAATTTAGGCACTAATCTAAAGATAATAAATACAAATATTTTATTAATTATACAATTACTAAAAGAAAGTAAGAAAGATTCAGATAAACTTGAGTCTAGTAATACTAGAATACCAATAGAACTAGAAGAACAAGGTTATGAAATTTTAGCAAAGAAGATAACTAAAGAATATTCACAGTTATTTCCAGAATTACTTTTAAGAAAAAGAATAGAAATCGAATATGAAAGAATAATTGACCAATCAGAATAATGAATAAAAACGAAAAAATCATTGAAGAAGAAATAATTAGATACCCTGATGGACCATTTAAAATACACAAGACTAATCAAAATAGACAATTTGCAGAAATTAGTGAAGGCAGATTTTATCTAATAAAAGATAGGAAACAAATGATACTAGAGAATGAATTTGATAGAGAAAGAAGACTAGCACTAGAAAATAATTTCGTACAAGTAACAGATATAGAAAGTAGCTATCAAGACAATAAAACAATTAATGACATCTACAAGAAATTAGAAAACTAGAAAGAAAATATGATGAAAAAATGCGAAAAATGGAAGAATCTATTAAAATAATCCATATTAATGCTAAACAAATATTAGACAAAGTCTACAGAGTAGAAAACAATTTTAATGAAGAGATACAAAATCTTAAAATAGAATATAATAGTAGGTTTGATAAAATAGAAGAACAACTTATATGTAATATCAAAAACAATACTGAAATATCAGAAATCCATGAATCAGATAACGAAACAATAAATAATACTACCATAGAAGCTTTAACTACTGAAATAGAACGACTTGAGGTAAATAATATAGAGGTAAATACTCTAGAGGAAAATAATGAAGAAGTTTATTCTGAACAATCCAGTCAAGGATTTAGATATTCAAATTATTTAGAATCAGACTTTAATTCAGAAAAAGACGAAGAAATTAACGTACTTACTAAAGTCCACACAGATGACGATTATGATTATATGGAAACCAGTAGAAGTTATAAACCTACCTTCAAAAAGAAAAAATATGATTATACTCATAAAAATAATGACTATATATGGAAATATCGAAGAAAATTAGAAAATGATTACATACCCAGAGATAACCAAACAGGAAAAACTTTAAATCTAGATTGTTCTATAAATGCTGAAATAACTATACAAAACTGGACAGCTAGAATAAATGCAAAATTAATAGAAGCTAAAATACCAGTTAGTGCAGCGGCTAGTTATATTGAAGCAACTATAACAGGAATAGCAAGAAGCTATTTAATTAATATAGGAATAAAATAATTAACAGAACTGCGAAGTACTAAGATAGAAGGAACTGAGATGACAGACTCAACACAAATGTTGAAAAAAATGAAAAAAATAATTCGAAGAGAATTTGGTAATCCAAATGCAGATTTAAAATATGCAAAGCAGCCAAGAAAGAATATTGTAAGTCTTAATTATATAATATGCAAATATGTTCCATGTGTCCGGAAGATCTAAGTAAATATAATTGTGCTTTCCAGATGAACTATTATGAATTAGGAACTGAAACCCCTGAACAATTAGCTGTATTTCGAAAATTATATTTTGAAAAATTACCAATACCTATAAATACTATGGTGCAACAAGCTTATTATACAGAACCTAAAACAGGAACTTTAGGAGAACAAATAGCATTTTTACAAACATGGTATAAAAATTATTGTATTGAAGTCAATAACCAAAAGGCATTTAGCAAACAAGCTAAAATTAGCGACTGTTGTGAAAATTATGAAATACCCAAATTTGGATGTCACAAATTAAACAAAAGATATAAAGCTAAAAGACCCAAATTAATGCGAAGACGATATAAAAGATTTAAACCGTATGGAAAATATAAAAATAAGAAACGATCAAATAAAAATTACTTTATTAAAAGAAAACTCTACAAATATGCTAAAAATCCAAAGAGATGTAGATGTTGTAATTGTGGACAAATAGGTCACATAGCAAAGGAATGTAAGACTAAAGCAAATAGGAACACTAATAAAAATATAAAAAATGTAAATTTCATTGAACTCCATATTGCAGAATATGAACTAGGTAAAACCAATATACCGCCAAATGAAGAAATATATGTGTTCGAATATGAAACAGATAATGATGAAATTAATGAAATACGAAGTAATGATGAAAGTAGTGAAGAAGAATATAATACTGAAACTGATAATAATGAATAAAGAGTTACAAGAAGTTGATTACGATGAAGATATTACAGTACAACATAAAAATCAAAGAGTCATTTTAGACTTACAAAAATATAATGCATTAAAGTATGAAGGATTTACGTTGTCCCTCGAAAAGATTATTGAAAAGAAAAAATTTGACCTAACTAATTTAACTAAGTATTTCAAAAAGAGAAAGGAAGAATATTTAGTTATAACCGATAGAGAACATATTATAGATATAACACAAGTACAAGGTAGCAATAGAGTCCAATTAATAACACAAGAAGTGTTAAACGAAGAAATAACCAAAATTAATAACGTATTGAAAAATAAACCAATCACATTTAGATTTGTAGAATTAGCAGCCATAGAAATAATAATAAAATCCCGTTTTAAAGAAGGAATAGATACTCCCTTAGAATTAGAATTAGCTGATGATAGAATCAAATAACCAATAGAGCAAGCTATTATAGCACAACTTAAAGGAAATCTTATTTATCGGAAAGTTAGATTCATAATTAAGCCAAATTATTCTATAAGTTTAACCGACCAAAATATAGAAAAGGCATTAGTCTTATATTGGAAACTAGATGGAATAAACATGACAACTGGATCAAAAGCTATGACACTACAATGTAAGAATGCTTATATATTAACAGATCAACATCAGGTTTATACTAAAAAAAAAAATTAAGACCAATTACTATAGATACCCCTTTTACGGATCTTATATTACCTATAGAAAAAGGATTAAAATTATATTCTAAACCAAACTATGAAGACTTAGAAATAGTGAAGAAACAATTAAGTGTTTCTAGATCTAAACGAGATTTAACTGACAACCTACCTATTCAAATAAAATCATACGAATATTATATAATCATACAAATAGGAACAAAAAACCTAACAAGCACAATTAGACATCAATACTGAAAATTATATACATTAGATAAACTGTCAAATCAAATAGTTAACATTAATGAAAATTTTAATAGATTAACTACCTTAACAACAAAAATTGCACTACAAGATATAAATATCGACTATGTCATAACCTTAAATAATAAGATAGTATTAGGAAAAGACTTCTTAGAAAAAGTTAAACCATGGACAATAGAACTATATTACTTTAAATTTACTTATAACCAAACTCTATATAGAACTAAAATAATAAATGAGTAACACTATACCTAGTTTAATAAAACTAATAAAATTACAAAAACAAATAGAAATAGCAAAAGAAGAAAAGGTTTATCTAAGTCAAAGACTACAATACATTATATTTGCAAGGTTGCCATAGAGATAGTATAAGAGCATTATCTAAAAGGGAACAAGAAAAAACCAGAGATATAGAAATATTAGCACAAAACTTATATAAAATGAATAATGAATTAGCAATTCTTAATAAAAATGAGTAATTTAACCTATATACTTATAAAAATAATCTTTGAAGGATATAAAAGTCGATATTATACACCAATGGTAGATACAGGAGCACAACCAACAATTATGAAAGAAAACTGTTTACCAGAATAGAAAAGATTAAACACACCATTTAGAATTAATGGGTTTAATAACAATAGTAGTAACATTACCCTATATCAAACAAATGTATAAATACAAATTTGGAATAAAATATTAATCATACCTAAAGTATACTGTTTCGAATTAATAGGAAAAGACATAATACTAGGAACCGACTTTCTTAACCAATATAAACCATTTAGTATAGGAGAATAGTTCGTTACATTAATTACTCTTTGTAAACATAAGTTAAGAGCTAAAGTAGTCAAAAATAGAGAACGAATACCAATAGAATGGGAAAAATGTAAAATAGGCGAAGAAGCTCAGTTAGTCCAAAAAATAACAACCAAGAAAGAAGATATTAATAACTTTGAAATTATAGAAATTGGTATACTCCATCTAGATAAGCTTACTCCTTTAAAAACTAAGTTAGAAAAACTATGCAACGACAATCCTCTAGAAAATTGGCATAAGCATAAAACAGAAATACAAATAACATTGAAAGACCAAAATAGCATAATATCCCAAAAACCTTTTAATAATACCCAAAGAGATGAAAAAGAACTTAAAATGCATATAACGGAACTATTAGCTGGAAAACTAATTAGACCAAGTAATTCAAAACATAGTAGCAGTGCTTTTATAGTAAATAATCATTCAGAACAAAAACGAGGAAAAACAAGAATGGCTATTCATTATAGAATTCTAAATGAAAAAACAATTACTTACAATTATCCTATACCAAACAAGATACTTAAAATGAGGCAAATACAAGGTTACAATTATTTTTCAAAGTTTGATTGTAAAAGTGGTTTTCACCAATTAAAGTTAACCGAAGATTCTAAACAACTAACAGCATTCAACGTCCCCAATGGATTTTATGAATGGAATGTATTACCTTTTGGATATAAAAATGCCCCAGGAAGATTCCAAGCATTCATGGATAAATATTTAAATCAATTATCAAATTGTGTAGTTTATATTGATGACATACTAATCTATTCAAAAACACAAGAAGAACACTTTAAGTTATTAGAACAGTTTATAGAAATTATTAAAACTAGTGGTATAGTTTTAAGTAAAAAGAAAATGGAATTATTTAAAACACAAATTGAATTCTTAGGATTTGAAATAGATAAAGCTGGAATAAAAATGCAAGATCACATAGCTCAAAAAATTATTGAGTTTCAAAAAGAAATTAATACTAAGAAAGAATTACAAAAATTCCTAGGGATAGTAAATCAGGTTAGAGAATTTATTCCTAAATTGTCACAATATACTGAACCATTAACTAAGAAACTAAAGAAAGACTATGATTTTAGATGGGAAGATACTGATACAAAGATTTTAGAAAAAATCAAAGACTTAATCAAAAAAATTACCAAAACTAAGTTTTCCCGATGAAGACAAAGAGTTTACATGGATAGTGGAAACAGATGCTAGTGAAACCAATAACGGTTACGGAGCAAAGTATTAAAATACGAGATATAAAAATGATAAAAAAGAATATGTTTGTCGATATCACTCGGGAACATTTAAGGCAAATGAAATCAATTGTGATATAAATAAAAAAGAGTTAAAAGCAAGTAAAATATGGAATCAAAAAATTTGAATGTTACATAGTTTATAGTAAATTCATAATTAGAACGAGATAATAGAACTGTTAAAAGTTGGTTAACCCAAAAACTAAAAGATTCCATTACAAGAAAAGAAATAAATCGAATAATAGCTGACATCAATCAGTATGAATTTTCTATTGAATTATTGAAAACTAACGAAAATTGTTTTGCAGACTATCTCTCAAGAAATAGCTCAAGAACTGATTCTAGAAAATCAAGAGCTCAAGATACAACTCAAAAAGTTAATGGAAGAACTCGCTTCCATGAAAAGGGAAGCCACTTCCAAAGAATCCTAGTATGGAGCAAGCGAGATTTGGCACTAGCCAAAAATATAAAAGCCGAATTATTACAAAAAAAATGTTAATTCTCCTTTCAAGAAGAGTATGTCCTTACAAACTTATTAACCCAATCAAGCCAATAACCCCACACCGCTTATCAATGAAATAAATTTTCCCACCTAGTACCGAGATACCACATCTTTCAAAGAAAAGCTAACCTTAGGAACCAAACAAACTATATCTCCTTTGATTCGCCAATATATAGATAATTTCTTATTTATTGCCAACAAACTAAATACCGTCCCATAAATAACCACTAAAGACCGCCACGGGGACATAGAAGGAGGTTATGTTACTAACCCCTTAAAAAGGGTAAACGAGTTAATAGCGTTGCCTGGTTGCAATGCAAATTTAATCAAAGCAGCATATGATTATGACCTTCTTAATTCAGTATATACAATGAATGGAGAAGAGCTATCATCAATTCCTCAGCTATATAAAGCAGCTAAAAGTTAATTGCAAATTACAAAATCTCCTATGATTTTTGTAAGATGCTATACTGCCCCAGGCGAAGTTACTTTCACTGAAATAAAACAATGTATTAGGGTTGTTAAAATGGGATGTACAGCAAATTTTATCTTTCCCGAAGAAATTAAGGCTCAACCAGAGTTAAACCTAAATGAGATACCAGATCTCCTCAGAGAGAAAAGAGCAGTTAAGATAAAAGCGATTCATGACGCCTTGATTACCATGGTCAAGACTCATGTTTGGATAAATCATCGAGAGTTAAATACACTAATTATATCTCAAAGCAAAACATATGGCCATGATATGGTCGAAACTATCAAATCATGGGTATGAAGCCTGCTGCATCCGGATCAAGAACCAATTACAATGTATATACCCAAAAATTTTCTAACTGAAGATATCTTGAAGAGATATTGCAGTTGGATGCAGCAGAATAATAACAACTCATGTAAAAGGAGGGGAATTAAACAAATGACTGTACCAATAATTGAAGATATGGATAGCTGTGGAGCTGAATCATCTAGCACAACAACATCTACTACAGAGATAGAGCACACCTTATAAGTATAAGACACCTGTTAAGTAGCTACTAAAAGATAAATGATAGAGATACGTTTGTAAAAACTATCATGTAATAGATAAATATTGTAATAGTTGTAATACGATAAAAGATAAGCGGTGAAAAATATGTAAAATATGTGAATCGTGAATAGTGTGAGTAGTAATTTTATTGTAGCACTTTCACTGTAGCAATAGTATTTGTAATAGTATGAATAGTTTTGTAAAAATGGTACGGCACTTGTAAAAGCTATGCCTATAAATAAGAACCACTGGAGAAGCAAGAGGCATCATCAGCTTCTCCCCATTTCTCTACTACTCCCTTCCTCTACTTCTCTCAAAATCCCTTCAAAATCCCTTCTTCTCTCTAAAATAATTACGCTTCACCCTTAGTTGGTAATATATATATATATATATATATATATATATATATATATATATATATATATATATATGGACAAGATCACATGAGAATGCTCCTTACATGAGAAATGAGAATGAATCTCAACCACACGATTGGATTAGAGTTACAACACTTGTTCTTTAGAGTTATGCCTCCGAAAATATTTTGAGCCAAAAAAAAATTTTTTTTGTTAAATTTTTTTTTACTAATATTCTTTTTTTTGGAGTTACATCACTTTTTCATTAGAGTTACATCACTTGTTCATTAGAGTTATAGCGTGTAAAATCCATTCTCATTTCTCTTGTAAGTATGCATTCTCACATGAACTCATTTCTATATATATATATATATATATATATATATATATATATATATATATATATAATTTTGGCACCAATGCACTAGAGCCAATTCCTTGTGAGTTAAACAGAAGAACAGAACCAAGTCTGATTTTCTAAACCTTGTTCCTTTTTTGGTATAACCTCTTCATGCATATAACAAAATATCACTAATCTCAATCGCCAAAGAAATAATTACCTCTACTTCTACGGCGATTAAAAGCCTTTATTATTCCTATAGGCGCTATGTAACAGCCTTAATTCCTATAACAAGCATGAGAGATGGGAATTGGTGGATCAGAGAGTGAGCCATTAAGTATGTGATTAGCGAACCAATGATTTGCACCTTCAGTGTGATGCACACCATCCCAACTCACATGTAATTCTGGGTTCTTGCAGGCTGCACCAAGCACTGTCGTACCATTCGTCGTCACACCCTTTTGCCCACACCATACATGGCCATCCTTCTCATGGTATCCACAGCACACCTTCATTGGGTCTGCCCATCCTGGTTCCAAGAAGACAAAATAAACAATTTACTTCTTTGAATTAAACAAATCATGATGTTCAAGGATATACTTCAAAATACTAATCTCAAATTTTGTGATCTGATTACCTTGGCTCTTTGTTTTGCTTATTAATCCATACTTGGCAGAATAAAGATCCACATATGTAAGAGCAGCCTCTGGGAGTTTTGTCCTGAGTTGTATAACAGCAACCTTGAGCTGCTTATTGAACTCAATAGCCATATCATTTTGTCCCTTTATGCAACCATATTCATCAAGAAATCCCGGCTTTGGATTCGTGATGTAAAACAATGAGACGGGCAAACAACCAATTGGACCAGTGTTATGTATCCAGAATGACCTTGCTCCTTGTTCGTATAAATGCTGTCACACAACGTACATAAACTTGGTAAGAAAAAGCATTAAGACACACTACTACTACTACTACACTGTACAAGTTACAATACTTGTCAAGATTGGTGTTTTAATGCTAGAAACTTACTTGAACTGCTGTTGAAAACTGGGAAATGATGTTAGGGATGGCAGCACGAAGTTGTTCATCGTTCATTGTACGGAAGGCAACAGAGAGATCATTTTGGCCAATGTCAAATGTGTAAAGAGCCTTTGAGAAGTCCTCAGGTCTTGGAAGCAAACTTCTCTCAAAGGGACTCTTTTTAACTGAATTTCAACAAGTAATCCAATAGAAAAAAACATTCATGTAGTTCAGGCATTCTTATTCATCCCATAAATATAATCCAAGTATGAAAATGAAATGGTAGGGCATACTATAATGGAAATGGTATTACATACCTTGATTATAGAGATCCTTGGTTCTAGACTTGAACTGATCATAATGCCAGATTTGGACATCGAGTGAGAAAGGACTAATTCCATACTGAAATATTGTTTCATTTTGCCTACGGATGGTTGATCCTCCAGTAGCGAAATTAGCACCGTGGCTGAAATTTGCACCAATTGAGTTCAAGTATGCACTCAAGTATGGTAATCCTACTTGCTCCGCTGCACAAACAAAATCACATCTCCAACGGTCACTCAAACTGAGGTATGCTGTTGATTATGAAGAGTAGCACTAGTTAAATCTTAGAACTAAAGTTAAGTGTCAAAACGTATCATAAAGATTGGGGATGAAATCCTCTAGAACGGTTATACTCCATCATATACTCCCAATTATCGCGGAAACTAGGGATTACCTGATTTGCAACCAAGATATGCAGCGAATAAGGGTATCATTGTTTGTATTTTAAGAAGTTGGTAAAAAAATTGACCCAAAAAGTACTCAAAAAATGTTCCCATTTAACTGTGTATCAGTGTAATATTGTAGGTACAAAGGATAGAAAGGACTTCTATTAGTATTAGGTCTGTAATGTAATCTCTTACATATATATTGTGAGGATTAACCAATCTAGGTTAACACAGAAGAGAGTGACCACACATAAGCCCAGTTGAGGTTCCATTTCCATCCTTAAACCAATTGGCAATGGGAGGCTTAGCCTATTAAGCTTATATGTTACTCACTCTCTCTCTTTTTCTTTAATATGGGACAAGCTCACATGTGATTAACACCTTAACCCCCCAATTCCCACCCATGTTCGTGTGTCGAGGATCTCACCAGAATACTTGTTGCACAAAAGCAGAGCAGCACATAATATTATGAATAAGAAGTGGCAGAAGAAAAAAGAAGATACCAATGAAGTCAATGAGAAGGCGGCCATCAGAATCGCGACCGACAGGCTTGTTGAAGAAAGTCTGGCCATAAGGCCAAGAAATGGGCTGGAAAGCTGCAGAAATACCACCAGTATCTGAATTTGAATCCCCAAAATTATACATCGCCGGAAATTTGCACGCCGGTTTTATTGGTTGTCCTCCCACCACTCCTACCACCATTAAAACCACCAAAAACCCACCTGCTGCGGTTGCTAAACACCCCATCTCGGTGGAAATCTTTTTAACTGTTTAGTCTAAATGATGGTAGAAAAGAGGTTTGCTTAATTTATCAAGTTTCTCGTACTTCAGTTGGGTTGGGTAAAAAATGGGTGGCAGTGTGAGTGTGAGTGTGAGTGAGACTGAGAGTGAGAGTGAGACTGAGAGTGAGAGAGTGAATTATATAAAACACGGTTTTGGGTCAGTGATGAACAGGAATTGTGGGATGTGGGTAGAGCTGTCGGTTTGGTTAATAAACTGCTGGTTGAACTGAAATAACTGAAATTTGAACTAAATTAAACTGAACTGGGATTAACTGTAACTGAAATCAACTGAAAAATGATAAATTGAAACCGAAATAAACTGTAAATAAATAACCAAAACTGAACTGCAACTGAACTGAAACAAACTGTAACTTAAACTGAAAAGTTAATCGATCAACTGAACTGAATTGAACTGAATATGTAACTGAATTAACTGAACTGATTCAAATTGAATCGAATCAAACCAGCCGAATCGAAAGCGAACCGAACTAAAACCGATTTAAGTTGAAATTGTTATAAAAGAATTTTTAACTGTAACGAACTGAATTTACATCACCCAACCCAGCTACCACCCGACCCAACTAAACCCAACCCAAAACCATTCCGACCAAATACAACCAGACCCAAAACCATTCCAGAGGGGTATATTGTTGCTCTAAAAGATGGAGACCAAGACACTGAAATCACATTGGTGATTAATCCAATCCAGAGGGGTCCAACACCAGTTTTTCAAAGATTATTTGTCTGCTTTGATGGCATAAGGAGAGGATGGATGGAAGGATGTAGGAAACTGCTTTGCATTGATTCATGTTTTCTCAAAACATTCCTTGGAGGGCAACTCCTTGCCGTGAGAGGTAGGGATGGAAACGAGCAGATGTTTCCAGTTGCCTGGGCAGTTGTAGAAGGAGAAAATAATGACTCCTAGAGCTGGTTTATTGTTGAGTTGCAGAGATGCTTGGATCTGGGGGATGGCTTAGGATTGGCAGTGGTATCAGATGAGCATCAGGTAAGGTTATTGTTCATTGTTTTATTTTTTTTTTGCATACATTGAATCACTAAGGTACATTATTGATTTTGCACATTATTTTTCTTCTTCAGTCTATTTTAGCTTCGGTTGGACGAGTTGTTGCCAAGTGTCGAGCACATACATTGTGCCAGACACATTTTTGCACATTGGCACAAGGACTTTAAAGGTGATGAAATGAAGATGATATTTTGGAAGGCTGCAAAGGCATACAACATGGTTGAATTGAATGAGGCTTTGGAGGAGATGGGGGCTCAAAACCCACTCTTTGTTGAGGGTTTTAGGAGCTACAACCCAAAAGTCTTCTGCAGAGCCTACATGGACACAAGCACCAAGGTTGATGTGATTGTGAACAACCTTGCGAGAGACATTCAATGGGTACATTATTCAAGCAAGAACAAAACACTTAATCTACATGCTTGAAGAAATCAGAACTGCCCTAATGCAGAGGCTAGTACTTAAAAGTCAAGAGATGGAGAAGAGCGTGGCTCAAGTATGCCCCAGGGTGCAGGCTAAACTGGAAAAGGCCAAAGAACAGGCTGCCCTGTGTAGCCCAATTCCATCAACTGCCACAATCTTTCAGGTGAGCCATATGATGGACACTTATTGT
The DNA here is from genome assembly GCA_947646795.1 of Beta lomatogona. Lineage (NCBI taxonomy): Eukaryota > Viridiplantae > Streptophyta > Magnoliopsida > Caryophyllales > Amaranthaceae > Beta > Beta lomatogona. The sequence goes on from CANSNZ010000988.1 coordinate 2,436,323, forward strand.
GTTGACCTTGATGCCAAGTCATGCACTTGTAGAAAATGGGATTTGACTGGCATCCCTTGCTGCCATGCAGTTTCTTGTCTCTTCTTGTACCATTACAAAGCAGAGGACTTTGTGTCAGATTGGTACAAGAGAGACACTTACCTAAAGAGTTACAAAAACTCCATCCCTCCCTGTGTTGGTGAGAGGCATCGGCCAAAGGTAGATGCTCCACCTTGCAGCCACCACCAATCAAAGTAGGGCCAGGTAGGCCAAGGAAGAACGGAAAGAAGGACCCTCATGAAAACCCAAAAAACCCGGGAGGCTAACAAAACATGGGGTCCTAATGCATTGCGGTGTATGCAAGTCGACCAACCCACAACAAAAGGAAATGTCCTAACAAGGACAATGCATCGCACCTCCTCCAAAAAGGCAAAACACCGCCACCTCGAAACCTGGCCCATCAATCCAACAACCTGGCCCATCAACCCAACAGCCTGATATAAGTGCCCAGCCAACACAAATAGGAAGAAATGGGAGGGCAATAAGAGGAGGCAGAGGTGGGAGAGGCTCAAGAGGTGGGGGAAATTCAGTGGGAGGAGGCAGAGGTGGGAGAGGCTCAAGAGGTGGGGGAAATTCAGTGGGAGGAGGCAGAGGTCCTGCAACTGCAGGGAGGGGAACAAGATCAAGAGGGGAAAGAGGTTCCAGGGGAGGAAGAGGCTCTAGGGGAGGAAGAGGTATTGACAAAGGCAAGGGAAAAGCTCAGGAGGTGCCCCATGGTATTGGAGTGTTTCACACCCCTGATGGAACAACCTATGTCAATGTAAGTAATCAATTCAATTTCCTTTTTTATTATGTTGTGTGTTGTTATTGGTTAGAGGGTTTAACTTTCTTTCCTACACAGGGAAGAATGCAGTCAGATGGGCCACAACCATCAACATCATACAGTGCTCTTGGATTGGGAAGTCAAGCATCAACATCCAATTTCATTTGATGGCTGGTGTTGTTGATAATCAAACAGTTTATGATTAGTTGTTGTTAGCTTGTAATGTAACAATTTAGAGTTGGTAGTTTTTGGATTATGCAAATATGTAGCCATTGTGGTTTGTTGCTACACTGTTGAATGGAGTTTGTACTTTCTTAACAAATTCTTGCATTTCCAGATTTTGCACATTTAATTTGAACACACAGTTTTATCACAACAAAGGCAAAGACAGTTTCATTCATTGATTGCAAAATACAGCCCTAACATCTAACAACATAACTAACATCTGCCCTTAGTTCATCATTATAGCAAGAATGAGAAACAACATCCATGACAATCCTAAGGCAACTACAAGCATACTTCTCCCCTTTGCATTCTTCACCTCTTCAACTTGAGTTTTAAGCATTTGAGTCCTCATTTCAAGCATTGTCTCTTCCATTTTTTGCTTCTTCACTTTAATCTTCTTAAACTTCTCCTCACTTAGCTTAAGTTGCATCTCCAATTCTGAAACATGTGTAAACTGCTCCATTAACTGGGCTTGCAAATGCTCACACTCTTTGCATGATTTTGCCCCATCTTCAATCTCCCATCTAAAGAAACCACAATCAGATTGTCCCTAAATTGACACAAACAACAATGTATTTTAACTAAAAAAACCTAATTGTAAACCAAATTAATTTCACAATTTCAGATTTTCGTAAATAAGTGAATAAAAGATAAAAAATTTACTCACTGGCCACATAGAACACCCATAAAACCTTCTTCCAAAATTCGTCCCTTTGCGTGCAGTTCTGATTACAGCAGGGATGTTATGGTTGCACTTGTAAGAAACATCACCTGAATTTGCTCTTGAATTGATGGACCCAGATCCACCTGATTTTTGCGTTGCCATTGGAGAAGAAATTAGTGAGGAGAATGGCGATTTGAGAAGAGGAAATTGCAGAACGAAGAGGGAGGTTGAAGAAGATGAAAATGGAAGCACAGGAAATAGGGGGGTTTTAATAACTAAGCACGTGAAGCAACGGTAACCAACACGTGATGGGTTCTACCGGTTTCTACCGGTGAGAAACCTGGAAGACCCACGCGTGTAAAACCCATGCAAAAGTTGGGGCTGCTATGGAATAGTCCATAGTTGGGATCTTTTATGGCGGACCGGTCATAGTTGGGACCTCTCTTGTCAATTTTTCCTTAAAATTATTTGCATCCTAACGATTTAATACAATGAGCACATGGTTTTAGTACATTGAGTATTAAATTGCACATGCGGCTCTTTCACAAAAATTTAAACCTGGGGTCACTAAAATTGGTTTTGTTTTGTAACCTCAGAGTACTAAAGTTGGTTTACGAAAAAGGTGAAGTCAAACTTACACTAGACCAAAGCCAAAGGACACTAAAGTTAGAATATGAAAAAGGTAAGACACTAAACTTAAATTAGGCAATGAGATAAAAAAAAACCCAAGTTTTCTCTCTCTAAAATCCTCTCCAGCTAAAAACCCTAGCGCCGTGAAGCCACCTGGAGCAGGCTCACTGCACTAGTGGAAAAAAAAGGAAGGGCTGCGCTGCAAGGGCTGCGTTTTTTGAAAAACGCAGCCCTTCTTAGTGAAGGGCTGCGGTTAGCCCAAAAACCGCAGCCCTTCACTTACGAAGGGCTGCGGTCAATGCAAAAACCGCAGCCCTTTTAGTGAAGGGTTGCGGTTTTTAAAAAAACGCAGCCTTTTAAGTAATAAAGGGCTGCGTTTTTTAAAAAACGCAGCCCTTTGTGGGCTTTTTTTAAAAAAATTTTTGAAAGGAAATAATCGCGGGCTCATTTTGGAAGGAGATCTCCCTCATTCTCTTTCCTCTCTCACGTCCTTCCTTCTCCCTTACCCTCCTTCCTTCTCCCTTCTCTCTCACGTCCTTCCTTCTCCCTCATCCTCCTTCCTTTTACCTTCTCTCTCACGTCCTCCCTCCTTCCACGACAACAAATATTCGTTCTCTCTCACCCTCCGGCGGCAGCGAATATTCGTTCCTCGTCGTTCGTCCTTGCCGCGCCGCGGCGCGCTGTTCCTCGTCGTTCGTCCTTCGAACTCCGGCCATCCTTTCGTCGTCGTCGAACTCCGCTTAAGCAACGGCAGCAACAAGGGATGATTTTTCGTTTTTCAGATCTATAATTTCTTGATCTTTGTTTTGATTAATGTTCATGTAATTTCAGATCTATAATTTTTCTCTTTTGTATTTTCGTTCGTTTTTTTCATTTTTGTTCTTTTCGTTCATTTTTTTTCATTTTTGTTCATTTTTTTTTCATTTTCGTTCCTTTTTTTTTCATTTCCGTTTGTTTTTTTTTTTTTTTTTTCGTTCCTTTTTTTCATTTTCGTTTTGATATTGGGACTTTCGGTTGGGAGGGTTTGCATTTTAATGGCTCAGATTTATGATTTTCATGTATGGATTAAAGTTAATCATGCTATTTAGCATAAGCTTTTCTTAGTGGGGCAATGTGTGTTCCAAAATTGTGTTCTATATACTTCAATCTTTTCTGTTTTGGATTGTTCTGCATAGTTGGAATCACTTGTTTGATTTTGTTTTAGTTGGCAGCAAGGTTAACTGGCATGACTTCCATTATTTTCTTTTTGTCAGAAACCATGATTCTATTTTTTTTTGTGTGCTTATTAATACGCTGTATAATTAAGAGTTAAGATTTGATACTAATCTTAATAAACAATATCAACATGAAGTAGATATATTTAGGAGTAAAAAAATGTAAAATAAAAAAATTTATTTTTTATTTTTTTTGGGTCAAAAGGGCTGCGGTTATGGTCAAAACCGCAGCCCTTTGTACAAAGAAGGGCTGTGTTTGAGGCCCAAAACCGCAGCCCTTCCAATTGGAAGGGCTGCGGTTTTGGGCCTCAACCGCAGCCCTTCACTTTTAGTGAAGGGCTACTACGGAAAGGGCTGCTGGCCAAAAACGCAGCCCTTAGGGCTGTTTTGACCGCAGCCCTTCCGTTTTTTTCCACTAGTGCTGGTGACCGCCTTAAAGTCGCCGGCGAGCCTGCTCCACCAGCGAAACTCTAACTCCCTTAGTCCGTCGCCCTCCACCACCACCGTCCTTTTTCTTTAGTTTCCACCTTTTCACCCCCTTTTAGTTCGTCGCCTCCTTCAGTTAGGAATCTCCTCACCGCCACCTAGTCCGTCGCCCTCCATCACCGAACCACCTACTCAATCTTCATAGCGAAAATCGGATCTATCAGTGAGCCCTCTTTTCACTTCCTCTCAGTTCGTCACCTGGTAGAGGAGAATTTGGCGTCGGTTTTTGTCGCCTCTCACCGTCTTCAATTTTTGTAATATCCTTAAAATTTAACCTTGCTTAAATTAAATAATAATAATTAGCGACTAAATATAAGGTATGACAAAAGTCGGTTTGCTCCACAACTAATTAATAAAACAAGATAACTAGTTTTGATGAATTTCAAAATTTACAAAGAATAAAATATTGAGTACTAGATTAGTTTAATAACAAATCAATTAATACTTTTAAGTAAGTAGTAGTGTTGTGATAAAAAGAGAAGAAATCAATGAAATCAATATGTCACTATCCACCATTTTCATCACCAACACCAACAAATTTTTTTTGTTGAAATTGCTCCAACCTCCACGTCAACATCTATGAATTTTCCAAATTCTTTTTATTATCTCTCTCACAAAACTCAAACAATGGAGTTTCTAAATCACATACTAATCTACTCTCAACCCAAACTCAACCGTCAACGTCAACCGTCTTCTTGTAGGAGTTGTATCTGATTCTTTGGTGCACCAAAAATTGTCACCATCGTCCCATCTTCTTCATCAAACCAACAATTTAAATTGTTCCAAAGCTTCACATCATCATATCAAAACCAAATTTCCCATAAACCAGAATAGTTTTTACCAATTTCATCAACCCAAAATTCAATAGAATTACTCACGTCAACATCCAAAATTTTTGCCAAGTTCAGCAACACAAATTCTGTTTTTTTTTTTAGAGTTTTAAGAACCCATCCATGGCTATAAATAGCCATTTGTGCCCCTATCATCACCCCACACCACTTCCTTTCTCTATCCTCTGTTTCGAATTAGCCACCCTTCGCCCCACCACCACACGCACTTACTCACCGTTGCCTGCCAAGACTCTCGACCCAACCCGCCGCCTTCTCCCTCATTCGTTCGTCTCCTCTCTCTCGCCCCGACTCTTTTTCTCTCGTACTCCTTTCTCTCTCCTTGTTGCGCCGACGAGCCATCTCCAGGACCGCCGGATTTCCGCGCCTCCCGCCGCTGCTGCCAAAGCTTTATCACGCCGCACCCAGTCTCCTTCCTTCCTCCCCTATTCTTCATACCTGCTCAATTGAACAGAGGTATGAAAATACCTCTTAACATTATGTTCATTTGTATTTGTGTTGTTTTGTTTAAATAGATGGACCTTAATCAGTTTATTGTTTGGCCTAAAAGCTAATCAATGTTGGTGGGCCATTTTTTTTAGCTTACCTTTGTTGGCTTAATAGATGGAGTGATTAGTTTAATTTATATCTCTAACTCTTTGTTCTAATAAGGTAATAACTAATAAGAGTTAAACAAATTTAGTTATGTAACACTAATTATACACTTTACTGTTGTAATTTGAGAAGTTGTAAATGAACATTAGGAATATCAAAGCTTGTTTATGAGTTCATAAAAATGTTTCAGTGCTAAAGATGATGTTAAGAACACTTTAGTTAATGACTGATCATATAAAAACATATAATATTATGAATTAAACGAGTAATCTTTACCTATAAAATCACTTGTTAATAAATACTGTAATCTTAATAACTAAAGATCTAAATGTTAAAATAAAATGAATACTTACATTTTCGTTGCTCGGTTTCATGGTTAGATTAAAAGGAAGGGATATTACAGCCTGCTCCGGCTTTCAAGATTATTAAGCAAGAATCGAGGTAAAATCTATTGCTAACACCCACGATCCCCTTCGAAATATGTTTGTGAAATGATGTTTATAATTATATTAAGGATTTTGTGATGTGTTTCTTTATATGGATTATGGGATACTTAAACTGTTTTCCGATGAGTTACATAAATGTTTACATATGTTATGATTTTGTGAGTTATAGATGCTCAAGTATGATTCATGAAAGATCTAAGGCTTATGCCAATGAATGCTAAATAAACAAAACATGATAAATGAAAGTGAAAGAGGTTATGGCAGTATAATGTTACGCTTATTATCTACTACCTCCGTTTCATATTAATCTACACACTTACACTTTTTACGCATGCCGATGCACTACTTTGAGCCTTTATATCTCTAATTTTGTTTTTGTAAAAAATATAAAAAGTCGATATTCTAAAATTACATATCGAGACGAATCAAACAAGATCCCACATGACTATATTTTCTCTTAACCATAATTCACAAATGATAGTCAAAGGGAAATTTGTGAATAGTGTCAAAAGTGAAAGTGTAACTATTAATATGAAACAGAGGTAGTACTTTAAGGTCCTGCACGTACCTTCGCACCCACATTACACCCAACAAGGGAGCCGGGCTCCTTGAGGGGTACCGCATGTTATGTTTCTACTCTATTTTGGTGCAAGCGGTGTATCCAGCAATGGAGCTGGGCTCCTTGAGGACCATCACATGGTGGGAGACGTCCCGCATGTCTATACTCGCCAGTTACCAAGCTAAAAGATGAAAATATAATGAGAACTTATGAAGTTTCAAGACGCTACTTATAATTGGTTACTTTGCTATTATTTCATTACTATTTTCTAATGTGTTTTACTATATTCTCTTCTCCCTGTTTGCATATAAAATGAATTGAAATTAATTTACGTTGTTAGGGTAGTATGTTACTGAGCTTCGGCTCACGACGTTACTTTTGGTTTTAGGTACTGATGAAGGTAACGGGATGGCGTAGAAGTGAGGATGATCAACTACTTTACATCTATGAAAAACTATATTGGTTATGTAATCTAAACTTATGATCATTAGAACATGAATCTAGTTTAATTATAACTATGTAATTGTCTATGCTTAGCTATTCATATTTGTATAATTAAGATGCTTATGAGTTTTAATGATTATAATATGTTTAGTTTCATGAAAGAATGTCGCCTTGTATTTTTCTCGAACAGAAAAATACGGCAGTAACGCGCCGACCATCTAAGTTCCGCTGCTAATGATAGATTAATCAACATATAAATGATGATTAGAGGCCGGGTGTAACAGCCCGCACTTTCGAGCTGCTAGCTAATCACACTTAAGATACACAAAACACAATCAACCCTTAACAATCCTCGAATTTACATTTATTCGCAGCGGAAACAAAACCTATAAAAATGATCTTGGATCTGCGGGTCAGGGGGGCATAACAGAACAACTTGAAAACCAAATATCAGATTACAGAATATTTCCAAATAAGGCATCTAACTATAACCTCAGCCCACCATTTTATAACATAAAAAAAATCTTCTTCTTGCTCAATAAACATATTCCAAGTCCTCGACATCAACCCTGCAAAATCACTAACAATGAACTATGCCCCCACCAGGACAGGTTCCAAGAACAAAATCAGAAAAACTGAGTACACACACTGTCCAACAAGAAATTCATTTTAGTGGCTTAAAATATTGTTGCGCAGTTTATTACTCATCAAGTGGAACAACCCCAAAAATTCATTTTTGGCGGCTTAAGATTCATATACAATTCATGTTAGAATTCAGTATACTTCACAAGTAAGGTGCTTGCTTAAAATTTCAGGATTACCATCCTTGCACAATCGCATTAAAGTAAGATTTCATATCGTGAAGATCACCACTTAGATCATTCAAAACCATTTAGGTCTATTAATTACTTGGGTAAAGTGAACACGAATAGAGAGGGGCTCCTTGCACAAGGAACCGACTGTCTCTAAATTAATGGAGGTCGTCACCCCACCGTTTTAAATATTTATGCTTGCAAGCCTTAACCAGGACATGTCCCATTTTTAATAGATGTTGGACTTCACCCACCCAACTAGGGTTCGGAAGGAGATCACCCATCCTCCAAGGGTTGTTGTTTATACCGTACCTTATTTGGTATCGGCCTTTACCCACTTGTATCCATAATTTACTTGCATAAATAGTTTAAATGCACAGTTTATCGATGCCACTTGTTTTCGTAGTTTATTTGCATAAATAGTTTAAATGTAGAATATATCAATACCACACATATTACAAAGAAAACATGTTCATCCATGGTGAGGAAAAAGAATCACAACTACTATAGTATCGCTAATCATTGCAAGACTTGAATCTTTTTTTGAAATCTTTTGTTTTACGTTAACAATTTCACATATTAGTTAGGTATAAAGATATAAGGAAATAATCAATTCTTTACTGCTTGTGAAGGTCATACAGGCACTTGGTGGGATCATTTAAACTTTATTAAAGGGGTTGAGTTAACTTGAACATGTGAAACTTTTGTCAAAATAATTGCAGCAAAAACATTGAACTTAAAATGAGCATAAGTACCTGCTCGGTACTCCGAATTAGGAATTTCTGAAGCTTAACCTCAAGAACTTTTAGGTCATGACTACTCAAAGGAGCAATACCCGCTCCCTAACACATATTGAGCAACTCGCTCTACAAATGTTGTTTACTTTCCCCATAAAACAATAACTATATCATAATCCTGATTTTCTCAATAACACAAAGTTATATTTTTCAAAACTTATACTCTTGTTCTCAATTCGTATCGCATATTCAATTCCAAAGTGTATCAACGACTAAAACTTCCGACCGTAAATTAATATAAAACAAAACAGAGTTGAAATGTAATTAACATATCCAAAATACCTGAAAATAATCTTATTGTAACACAAACTCGAATCTCAAAAATAATCTTACTTACCTCAAATATTTTAAAGGAAGTAATATACATAAAACGTATTTGAAATCAAATGTCTTTCCGCAGTCGAATCCATAACACAATCAAAGTGTAAAACATGTTTCTCAAAGACTTATAAGATAATTAACTATTATCGAGACCCAATTCTAAGCTCGTACAATTAACCTGTAATATTTTACTTGTAGACTATAAGGTATCATCTAACACGTTTTGGCAATTCCCTTCATCATAATAGTTTCTCTTTGTACTTGGACTTCCGTCTTTAACTTATAACATCTAAACTATAGCATTCCAAAATTCTCATGTTATGAATTTCCCTTTAAAGGTTTTCTTATCCCAATACATGAACTCTCATTTCCATAATATAACCTTATTTCATTATCATAAATCACCTACAATTACTATGGCAAGTCAAAATATCTCACTCCATGTTTCCATGTTATAATTGGATATTCTATGATGTAATTTTCCATCTGAACTTTAGTATTTCCCAATACTCAGACTCGGTGTCCTGATCCTTCTTAAATTTATAATTCACAACCATATGTCCCATGAATTTGTACTGAAAGCTCATATTAGTCTTAACATCATACGCTTAGTATTGTCATTATATAACTTTAATTACCAAACTCTCTATTTTATATATATATATATATATATATATATATTCACTCATCCAATTATCAAACTATGCTCCAAACTCTTTTACTTGACCCCTTTGCGGATATGATCTATTATTACATAAGTATTGTAAATTATATCTCTCTAATCGATACTCCTCTGAATCACTACCAAGATATGGATCCTTTATTTCACTGACATGACATTCTTATCTCAACTCCTACTCCTCAATATTTAATATCTCCTATCTCTAATACTTATTTTGGCTACACATCTTCTGAACTCACAAACCTCTCGTAACAACTCCATTAACCCAATAAATCAATATTTGACCTTTGAAATTCACATCCAAGTCACTATTCTGTAACTATTTAATCTAAGTCCATCACATAACATCTTCATTTCTTAGTTAAAAGCTCCCAACAATTACCTTGTCCTTCAATTATGACATCATAGACCTTCATTCTTATATAACCGAGCTCTATAGTATTTCCAGAGATATCTTCGGGTGATACCATTCAACCTTGTTTATACGCCATAAGTAAATCTTAGGATAGTTGCCTACTTCTAATAATACCCTCAAAGTGACAATTGTATTTCTTAAACAGAACTTCACAAGTACGCATCTCACACCAAACTCATTCTAACTTAAATTCCAAACTCCATAAAACATAATTCATCAATGATATACTGTAAAGATATAACTTGTTTCACTAGACTTACGTGTTTCCGAACTTAAATCCGAAAATAATGTTCATTAAATTGACCCGAATTTGAGAGACTTTTTCTAAGACAACTTCTTCATAAAAATTTAAGTAGGAGTAAAGATCCTCTTCGTCATTATTAGAACTAGAAAAACCTGATTTATAACTTCACGCGTCCATATTTGCTCATAACTCAAATTTATAATTTTCAAAGTTCATGATCATATATAATCAAATCTCAAACCATAATAAAGAGTCTTTCATACTTTCAGAATTCTATATAAAACTTATATCTCAAATATTTTAACAATTGTCTTAAACCTCAAAATTTTTAACTCAACATCCTTGATCAAAATTCCTTTATTTTCCTCTGGAACTTTCAAATATATCTATAGTTTAAATAGAAAGCGAGTTCATAAAGATATCGAGTCGACGTCCCGGCTTAGTTCGTAAATCGGTGTACTTGTTGTAAAATCACTTATATAGTTAGATATACTAAAGATCCTTGCTTTAATTCTCATAGCTACACTTTCATATAAAAGATCAACTTACTAGGCATAAGAAAATCTATTATAAATTCAATGTGGAAAGCATGCAGATTTAATAATAACACACATTTATATTCTTGAAGGATTCAACTATCTCCAATCAGTTCTCCATAATCAAGATTTCACTCAATAAAACTCATTACATATTTAGCTTTCGCTCATAGCTTAAAACCAGATATGTAGTCAACAACTCTTGTAAACACATAAATAACACTTTGAATAATTTCGTGTTTATATAAAAGGCTTATTAAGCTTAGCACATGAAATCACATGAAACACGGATGTAGGTTCAAAGGTGGAAGGACATGTGTGTACCTTGAAACGATTCCCATTAATTTGAAATTCTGAATCACCAACTATAGCTCGAACTTTAGAAATTATCTCCATACATATACTCCTACAACGACCTCAAAACAATAACAACAATTAATACCCATCCTCACAACAATTCAGATAAGGAAACTAACTTCTTATAGTTTCTAAATTCTTTCATGAACAAATTGGAAACTCGTATATTAAAACCATTCCTCTAAACTAACTCGCGCCATCAATTTCGCATTCTAATTCATTAACCCCAAGATTTATTCATACAGAATATTATCAAACATAATTTATAAAAATCAGATTTTATAAACTAACTTAAAAGGATCAATATATATATTGTAACTTTCAATCCATTAAATTACAAGGGAAAGATTCAATCTTTTACTAAAACATACTACCATAAACTGATTTTGCAATTGAACTAAACGAAATAGGAAGTGAAATCAATATCGATTCAAAAATAAGTTTCAATCTAATAATTCAACAAAAGTTCTAATCTTTAAGCTCAATAACCCAAATACTACTAATTTCAATCCCATAAACTGATTTTGCAAATCAAGAACAAATTCAATTATACTTGTGAAAATCGTAACTAAATTTTATACCTGCCAATGAATTTCAAAACTAAGCAAAGCTTAACAACAACAACACAATCACCAGCAGTGGCGACGCCGGAACGCCGGCAAGGAGCAGCAACACCACCAACCTAACCGCGAACAAGAGGAGAGAGAAAAACAGAGGGGCAAGCTTTGTGGCTCACTGCTGCACCATCGACAACAACAAAGCAACAATAGCAGTGACACTAGGTGCGACGGCCACACGACAGAGGAGAGAGGAAGCTCCAGCGAGCCTAGGGGAAGCGCCAGCAATGGTCAGGTCACCTCGACAGGAGGTGAGAGGAAGAGAGAAAACAAGGGTTTGGGGTTTTGGGGAACAGTGGAACACGAGAGAGAGATGAAGACTTGGTTTTTTTTTTTTGGGAAAAATGAAACCCGAGAAAGAGAGAAATGAAAGATGGGGGTTTTTGGGATTTAACATTAACCGACATAGGGGGGTTTATGATTTTAAGGTTTTCTTTTCTATGAAAATTCAGTTTGTCTCCAATACAACTCACTAACTTACTTCTCTAAATACTTGCCAATATATATACTAACATATGACTATATTTAATTAAACTCCAAACCATTCAAACTCATTTTCTGAAAAAAATAATATTATAGTTGAGTCAATAAAATAATTAGCTTTTGATTATACACACATAAGGTACTACTTGCTATGTATAAATATGAAATATAATATCAATTCTAATAAACTTACATAATATCGTTAGTAAATATAAAATTCATATTCCAACTTAAGTATAATAAGAATATTTGATATATAATTTTGGCTAATAATGATAATTAAAACACTGTTAAAAATTTGGGTTGTTACACCGAGGCGTTACAATTTCAGCTAAGCGTTTTTCTTTTGGGAGGATCTACTTAGAAATTCCCAACCTCGGGCAGCCTCTCTCCAAAGCTTCCCCAAACGCCACCGTCAATAATCTCGTCGGTAAAGGTAAAGTTTAGGGTTAGGGTTTCTTGTTTGGGTTATGAAGTGCTAAATTCGAGGTTGTTGGTTCTGTGTTAACTAGTAATTGTCTCCCTTTTGCAGAAGCTAACCTTGTCGCCGCCGTCTTGTGGTTTCAGAGTTACCCCGATCTTGACAGTAAAGGTAAAGATTAGGTTAGGTTTCTATTTTCGGTATTAGGTACTGGTGATTACTGAATATCTACCTTTGCTTTTGGTTAGGTATAGCTTGCCTCCCTGCTTTAGCTGCCTTGTCTTATTATGTCCTAGTGGGTAGAGATACTTTGGTTTCTCTTTAGTTTTGTTGCAAGTTTCTTTATTAAGGTTGTTGATCCAAATGTTAGTTTATGATGTCGGATATTATGTATTGGGTTTGAATATCTTGTGTGGGATAGTTCAGTCTGGATGATTGATGACGTTAAACAGTTGGAATTATGGTTTATGAGCATAGTGGCTTTGCTCATTGTTGTTGTCTCCCTTTCCAGTGAATGGAGTTTGGAGTATGAAGGACATATGTTTGTTAGTTAGGAGGACTCTCGTTTATTCAATTGAATTCCTAAATGTTATATCCTAGGTAGTGTGTCAAGGAGCAGAGTCTTGGGTGGGAAGGGGTGTTATTCATGGGTCAGGATCGTCAGTTCGTATTTGAGATTAACTGGTGTTAATTCTAAATTTCAATTAGCGGTAACATTTGATTTTATCGCTTTCAAAAACTCTTATCTCAACGCTGCTCCCTATTTTATGGGGGTTCATAGCATGCTTTCCGAGTCACTTTCAGTGACTCTCGTTGCTTGTGAACAATTCACAAGTCAGTTATCTCCGACTCGAATCATTACTGTCTCTATCCTTGTTTTTAAAGTGTCTCAAGTTTTCATGTGTCCACAATGGATATTGTCCCAACTGGCGCTTAATCATCTTCAAGAGAAGCAGTAATATGGCTTTGGCAAGTCTGGATGCTGCAAACAGAGTCATCTCAACAACCAAGAATACAACGGAGTATCCTGCCCATTTAATGTCTTGTAATTTGATTTTAATTTCGCCTCTAAGTATTGTAA